>JAAONU010000017.1:25628349-26219905 GCA_012932295.1 Cyclina sinensis
TACCATAATTATCCAAATTAACACCTCCAGGTGTGTAGCATTTTTAAAGATCAAACATGTATTTGAGACCACAGGCTCAAAACGTTCTTGTTTTGTTTTTTTTTCCTTCAAGAAAACATCCCTTACAATGCTGACTATCATGAATATTACACAGTCAACAAAATAAAAATAAACCCACTAGCACTGACAATCAATTTCCAATCATTGTTGCAAACTTATTTCAGTGCATTGTTTAGTGTTCTATTTACAGTAAAAAAATGAATCAGAATTGATTTTCATCAATTAACACCAAACAAAAGATCAAACAGCTTACAAATGAATGATGTTCACAAAACAGTTGAATTCAATTTGCCCATAATCAGTTACTGTCTCCAGTAACCCTTCAGTTCATACCAGCAAAGGACCAAACATTAAAAAAATTTAAAACAGCTAGTTACAAAAGTTACGTGTTGAAAAGTTGCAAGTTAAAATTTATTCCAATTTTGGTGTTCATGATATACAGCCAAATGTTTATACTGTAATTAGATTCTTGCTCCATGCATTAAACTACAGCATTATATATCAGAACCCATATATGCGACAAAATAAAATGGTACATAAGTAGGACTAACAGGGTGCGCATGGGGTAGGGAGCATTAATATGGATAAATACGATACTTCTTTCTCTAATACACTGCAGTCTCAAATGCAAGTTTAACAACATATTCCAGCAGACAATTTAGAAATAATTGCAAGAACTCTTAAGATGCATACTGTTTGTCTGTATTTTAATACAATTTCTACTTCAAAAGTATTTTATTCAATACAACAAATAAATTATTAATGCTTTTGATAACATTTCTACCCTATTTGTATGTTCAAACTGAACTCTGAAACCTTACTATAATGAACACAATTGTTCAACTGGCCATAAAAGATTCCTTATTTCAATTCTACTACAAGACCAAATTTTTTTTTTTTTAATTTGAAATCTGATTTGAAAACTTTCCACTGCCACTGGGTATCTTTGACTAGTGTAAGCTGGATGTAAGGCTATGTGACTGGTAGACAATGATTACATCAGGTAATTTACAAAACTTTACCTTTGACTACCACTTTCACTGTAGCTATCACTTCTGGACAGAAGAAAAAATATTTAAATGTTTAAAGTATGTGAAATTTAATTCTACAAATTATGGTAAAACAAAACATGGCAATTCCACCAATCCAGTTTTTCACCACATCAACAATTTAGGCAATAAGTTTCCTTAGTGTTGTAGTAAACTAAGCTAAATTTTTTGGCAAAACTCATTTATTTCCAATAAGTGGTAAAAAAATATGGAGACCTTCATCCAATCTGACTGAAGTACACGATTTAACTACTGTTAGATCTGACGGCAACCCATTCAATTCTATCTTCTAGATAATCTGGATTTCCAGTATTGTTATTTATATCCCAGCCAATGAGACTGCATCTTTATGGTTTACATGTACACATGGCATGTTAATGTTGAGTGTGTAAACTTCTAAAGCATGTTTAAATCATCCTGAATATTTTGAAAATATTTTGTTTTGTAGGATAAATGAATTCTCCTTTGATTAATATAAGTTTATTAAGTTTCGGTTTGAATTTTCTAAATGAATATTGATTACAGTATAAGCATGGTTACGAAAATATTCAAATAAATGGGCCTGTTTATTTTGACATACATGCAATATCTATCAAATGTCAAAAACTACTGGAAATTTTCCCCCACATATAATAATCTCAATATTTTATGAGATTTCCTAAATTAACTGTGATATTTATGGCAGAAAAGGATTGAGTTATTTGGGATCCAGGTTAAATATAGATTTTTCACATGCATTCAAATGGATAAAAATAACAACTTATTTACCTTCAAGAACTTGAAAGTTAGGCACTGATTGGCTGATTGAAAGGTCATGAGAAGGTGACCCTCATTTGGTGACATTCAGATCCTAATAGCAGTGTTATTTAGGAGCTGATTTTAATCAGACTGGATCTTCATCTTGATCCAAGTGACCACTAAAGTAATCTCAAGTGAGATAAAATAATAAGTCCTACCTTATAACCAAATCTTAATAAATAAACCAGTTGTAACTACCGTAAAGATATTGAGCAGAAACATAAAAAAGTTTTAAGAGCAGTGACCTATCCCTTGAACCTACTGACCCCTAAAGCAAACCCAGGGAAGGTAGTGCTATAAGCTATCAACTACCTAAGTTTGTAAACAATTGGCCATTTGGAACTCAGATCCTCAACGGCAACTAAAAACCTTTTCTTATTAAGGAGAAGTAACCTTATGATCCTAGTGACCCAAAAAGCATTCCCAAAAAAGGTCTTGCTATAAACTATCAAGTGACCATGTTTGGTTACAATAGGCTGATTGTAACAAAAGAAAATGACTGGAAACCACTGTGTCGATGCTGTCTGCCTGAACAATGACAACATCCTTTTAATAACCAGTATTTAACTTTGTTGAAAATCTGGTTTAAAAGGGGGGTACCTTCTTTGGAGCTTTAATCATATCCAAAAAAATAAGTTATTCTCAAATTTTCCAAGTACCAGTAATAATAAATTCACTTAACAAAGCAAGCATAGCTCTAAGTCTATTACTGTGTATATTTTTTTTCTGTAACATACCAAATCCAATATACTAAACAAGCATGAAAATACAGTAAGAAGACCAATGTTTCTGAAAACGTACTTAACTTAAATGTGACTAGAGCTGAACTTCTTGAAAATTAGTTCAATGTCGCATTTCAAGCATGACAATTAAATTATAGAATTTCTTATGAGACAAGTACAAAATCTGTACAGATGTGTTTATTTTGTATTATTTGTTCTACATGTTGTATCAGTCAACATTTGTGTTCATTTGTAAATCTGTTTTGCTCTTCAGAAGTGAAAATATAGAAGACATGTTACATAGAATAAAATCTCATTAAATATGTCTGAAATTTTTTCTTTGCAAGTGACTTTAACAAAAAAACAAAACAAACAAAAACAAAAAAAACATTCATTATATCACTGAACATGTTAAAGAAAATGAAACCTTGATTAAATAAAGAGTATATGACTGACTGAAAACCTTATTCACCAATGTATGATATATTTTCAATGGCATACCATTACCTATATTACATATCCTTTTTCTCTATCAAATAAGTTCTAATGCAAACGCAAGAACCATTCTCTCTAGTAAGCAGATATATATATTTATACAAAATAAAACAAGAATTCTCTTTTCCATTTTTGTTTTGTCATGCATGCCAATCAGAAATACCTGATACACATCTGTCTATACATAGGACATTGAAGTAACCTCTCACTCAGAGGTATTTCAGTACCAACTCCAGGGTCTGCACTAAAATATCACGTACACAACACTTTAACTCTAATAAACATAAAAAGAAAGTATCATGAACATAACCTGAAAAATATGTATATAGAGAACAGTATATCATGAACACAGAACAAAAATCTTATGAAGAGGAATTAGAAATACTATGAACATAGAAAATAACACGAGGACCATGATGGCCCTAGATCACTCTCCTGAATACTTTGCCTTTGGGTATGCTGTTGAGCAAACATCAGAAGATTTTTTTAAGATTCTCCATTTATAAATCTGTATGAATTCAAGTGACCCCCACGGTAGAGCCAATTTTTCACTCAATGGGCATAATTTGAACAAACATGGTACATGACCTCTAGCTGATGCTCCATTTAAAATATCTAAGTTCTAAGCTTTGTGGTTTCAGACAAGAATGTAAAATCAATTGACCCCCCGGGCAGCACCAAATTTGACTCCAGAGGTATAATTTGAACAAGCTTGGTAGAGGTCCACTGGACAATGCTACACACCAAATCTTACAGCTCAGGGCCTTGTGGTTTCAGACAAGATTTTCAAAGTTTTTCATATATAAGCCTATGTAAAATCAACTGACCCCCAGAGTGGGGCCAAATTTGGCCCCAGGGATATAATTTGAACAAACTTGATAGAGGTTCGCTAGACAATGCTACACACTAAATCTTAAGGCTCAGGGCCTTGTGGTTTCAGACAAGAAGATTTTCAAAGTTTTTTTTCCTTTCTGTTGCCATAGCAACCAGAGTTCTTGATGGAATTCAATTCTTTGAAAAACTTGGCAGAGCTTCATGCAAGGAATAACCCAGGCATGTTTTGTAGAAGTTGGCTTAGCGGTTTAGGAGGAGAAGTCTTTCAAGTCAGATTGTTGACGACACACAACGGACAATCAATGATCCCAATTGCTCACCTTTGAGCACTTTGTGCTCAGGTGAGCTAAAAAAATCATGAACAAAAAGCTGAAACATGAAACTAAAGCATACAATTCATGAACATGAAATTAAGATTTCATGAACACTGGACAGCAACAGTGAAATAGTCCAGTCAAAACTAAAAAAGTAAGTTTTTCTTGAAAATAAATGAATGAAATAAAGCATTCATTTTTCCACTGAAATAGCAAGAAAGTGTTAATACTTTGTGCCAGCTAAATGAACAAGCAAATGTCAGAGATTGCCAACAAGTGTTAGTGTGGACTGACAAAAATATCTTCATTGAGAGTGACTCCCTAGCCAACAGTTCAAAATATAGCTATATACATTGTGAGCGTCTGGCATCTTACAACTCTCTAGACAACTGTGCATCATAAACGGACCTTACAATACTAAAACTTACCTGATACAAAATACTAACTACACAACAACCATAAATTATCTAGCTGACTTATGTGCAATTATACCATGAATTAAACTGAACATTATTTATCTATTCAACCTCACGATTTCAACTGTCTCAAATGACATAACTGTGAGTTTATACTGAATCGTTAATTCTAAAACAAATGACAGCTTCACTGGAACTTTTTCTCCCACAATAGTGAAGCACCTGAGAATTTAAACGGAACATATAAGTCTTGTATACAACATTTCATCTAAATCATGAATCATCCAAAAAATGGTTGATCTTGAAAAAGATATTTCAAACAAGAAACATGGCAATGCCACGAAACCAGGTTTTCAAAAATGTTGTTCTGATTCTATACTATAGTATGAATTTTGGAATGAAGATTGCTATGAATATTCAAAAGATTATAACATGACATGAAGGAAAAGATAATATTCATGAGAATACATGATAATGAGTAGGATGTAAATTTCGGCTAACAATACTGTCTGCAAGGAGTATACTTAATAATGAGACAACAATTTCTGCACGTCATCTTGATGTGGTAAACATTTGTCTGAAGTTTCATCAAAATTCTTCAAAGGGTTGAAGAGTTACAGAGCGGACAGGATTTTCAATGTTAATGTCACTGTGACCTTGACCTTGGAGCCAGCCATGCGGAACATGCGTTCTGCACGTCATCTTGATGTGGTAAACATTTGTCTGAAGTTTCATCAAAATTCTTCAAAGGGTTGAAGAGTTACAGAGCGGACAGGATTTTCAATGTTAATGTCACTGTGACCTTGACCTTGGAGCCAGCCATGCGGAACATGCGTTCTGCACGTCATCTTGATGTGGTAAACATTTGTCTGAAGTTTCATCAAAATTCTTCAAAGGGTTGAAGAGTTACAGAGCGGACAGGATTTTCAATGTTAATGTCACTGTGACCTTGACCTTGGAGCCAGCCATGCGGAACATGCGTTCTGCACGTCATCTTGATGTGGTAAACATTTGTCTGAAGTTTCATCAAAATTCTTCAAAGGGTTGAAGAGTTACAGAGCGGACACAATTTCGTTTGACGCCCGCCCATCCGCCCATCCGCCCGCCATACCCCAATCTAATAACCAGGATTTTCAAAATTGAAAACCTGGTTAAAAACTGTAAGGAGGTTAAAAAATGTGAAAAAGTCATGCTTCATCAGAAAAGCCACGAGGGCTAAAGCCAAAAAAACATGTTTCATAGTTCAAAAGGGAAAAATGACGAGCTGAGAGACTTCAAAGACTTTACAGACCTAATGTGCCATATACATACAGGTGAGAATGTGCTTAAACTAATCTACATATTTAAAGGGTAAAAAATACTGTGGTTTTTGTATGACTTATAAAATCAGTTGTGATCATAATTTTTTTCTCTTTTATTCCTTTCGAAGCTAAATTTTAGTACAAGTCTAACACACTGGTTATAGATGTGGATTTGGCAGATTTTGAAGCCTACACTGGTGAAAATGGTGGCAAAGATTAGGCAGTTTAAGCCATTCACAATCTGTCCAGGAATTTCAACTTGCAGTTCTAATGCTTTTGCTATCAACTTGCTATATAGTCCTGATTTTGTGATACATATTACCTATATTGGCATGAATGAGCATGCATAAAAACTTACATTTCCGCTGCCATTTTAATGAAACAGACACTGAATGTTTTTGAAAATGTTTGTACACATGACATCAATGCCAAACAAACATTTCCTAATAGAAACTGACCTTCGTTTAGTTTAAATTAGTTTAATTTCCATGAAAGTAAAAACAGTAATTCCTTATTTTGACTGTCGACAATTTTAGCCAAAATTGAGAAAAAAGGAACACTTTTATGTTAAACTTTTTGATAAAATTTAATCTAAATCTGCAGCCAGTATAAAAGAGTCTTACAAAAAACAGTGTGTATTTCTGGGGACAATGCATCATCTTAGCTCACTAATGCCAATACAGAGAGGACAGTTTCAGTAAGTGTACAACATACAATTTTCATACATGTCTCACCTCTCATACTGGTGCATGTGAAGCCTGGTAACGGCAACAAAAACAATGCATGTGTTAATATGTGATCATTCTTTATCATTACACATACATGAAATGTGATACAAAAATTAACAAACAACATGCAGTTGAACTCATGTGATAAGATTTTGTGCAATAACTAGAACTGATTACGGATGAACTTAGCAAGTGGGTGATCTGGTCATCCGTAACTGCTTTCAATTAACAATTTAACACATATTTTCATTCAAATGAAAAAAGTTTCATCAAGACCATTCCATTTGATCCACAGAAACAGTTTAGCCAGAGAAACACCTGGTCTGAAAACAACATCCCTTGAACTAAAAATAACATCCCTAATTATGTATTCAAAAGAAAGAGAATTTCAACTGAGCAAACCTTCAAACATCCAAAAAGAAATTTTGAAATGAACAGGTATTTAGGAAAACCAAACAATTTGGAATTCTTGTAAAAGAAAGGTAAATTTACCTGATTGTTTTCAGCCTTTGCATGAAGCGCTTTTTGTGCCTCTGCATGTGAAATTTAGGGTCAAACGAAGAGTTTGGTTCAAACTGCTCAAGGTCAACCAGACCATCATCTGGTAAAATTGTTTCCGACCAAATCCGGCACACATTATCCTTACATGATGTTATCAACATGTTTGCAACAGAACCCCTGAAAAAGTGAAGAAAACAAAACCAGATAATTTCTATTAACCATGTTTTGAAAAAAACAAACTGTAATTGATAGAAAGAAAACAACTATTTCTAGCTTACATAAAGATGATTCACATTAACATGGGTAAAAGATGGAAATTTGAGAAATCCTGAAAATCCTAAATAAAGCATTATTTTGTATAGTTTATATAGAAAAAAGACAGCTTTAGGGAGTCCGAAAATCCTGAAAATCAGGAATAATCCTGAAAACTTTTACCGAAGCATTAAATCATACTTTGACATATTAATGTTTCAAATTGACAATATTTTTTCATATCTATACTATCTGATCACTAAGACTGTTCCAGTAAAACATGAACTCTGCCATAGGAAGGCAAAGTGAGGAAATTCCATTGGGGGTGACCTTTTTATTTAGGGGGTCTGATAGCCTCAGTTGATGCTACATATGAGTTTTAATTTTTTTCCTTTCATTTTAATACCTAAATTCTTCACATTTCTTAATGCCCAAAGGCTAGATTTCCTCAAGCATGTTTGTTTTAAAAACTTGACTATGAAGTACTACATCCCAACCTTAAGAAAGCGAAAGAAAATCCTTATACGATGATACCAACCTTGGCATATATTTGCTTGTTTTCCTCCATGAAAGACCATTAACAGCCCTTGGGTGTGCAATATACACAAATGAGAAGTGTAACTTGTCCGACTTGGGGCTTACAACACTGTCAGCATGGGATAAGGGAAGCTGAACTGTAAGTATACAGAAAGAAACAACTACGAATTATCTGGCTACAGTTACACACGTTACAAAATCACAATTGTACATTTCTCAAAAGTACAGTCATTACATACACTTCATGAAAAACTCAGTTTTGTCAATTTCTTCTCATTGAAGGAGTAAGTCAGACATAAGCCTAAACAGTATTCTAAAAAATCTCTCCATGAAATGTAAAAAAAGACAGATTTTATTCCCATAATAACTTGATGTGTTCTTCTACCATCTATATAATCATATTCTTTTCATTTTGCTCTATTTTCTATACTGACTTCATTCATTTATTATAAATTTTCCTAAAAGAAATCATCTGACAAGCAGGTCTTAACAACATACATGTACTTAGATGGATGACTAAAGAATTGCCCACCTCTTCCTAATATGGAACAATATTCCTTCAGCCAAAAACCTTTCTTACATTAGTTTTTTTCTATTGCTTCAGAATAATAATTTTATTTTTATCATCTAGAATGTATCTCACTTTTTCTATCTTCATACCAGATCTTCACCAATCTGTCATGCTGAAATAGAATTTCATTGAAACTTATCTTTAGAATGTCTCTTCCCCAATTCAAACTGTCTTTAGCAAAAAAAAATTCACCATGCATGGATAGTAACCATTTAAAATCGCTGAAAAAGTTCCTACTTGTTAGTTTCAAGTCTACCCAGTTTTGCAAGGAAAAAACTCAAATTTCTCTTAAGTGTACACAGTACCAAAGACAGGGGCAAATTAAAACAAGGATATAGTTGGAAATGATGGATGCTCCTCAAATGAACACAAGAGAGTAAAAAAAAATGTGCAATTGAGGAAGGTGCAGAGAGACATTTGTTTTGTTTTTCATGATGGAGAGGTCTGGGTGGGGAATATTATGAAACTATGGTTGAAAATGAATGAAAAGTAATTGGAGGTGTAGACTCATATAATATGGGTGTGAATACATTTTGTGAAAGTTTACAATATGATAGAATACAGTAAGAGAAATGAACTTTACAGGAACAGTAACTTTTGGAATTATCTTCCTTCGTTAAATATTACATGTCTCTACACTTTCTATGAAACTTAGGATTAATTCCAGTCAGTGGTTGCTGAGAAACAGTCTGGACAAACTTGATAGCTGAAAAGGCTTGAAAGGGGGATAACTTTGTGAAAATTGTTAAACCAAAACATGCTGCTAATATGCACAGCTCCTCTTGGTATGAAGTTTCCATAAATTCCAATGGTTGTTGAGATATAGTTCAGAATAAAATAGAGATGGACAGATAGATGGACAAACAAACAAAGTGACTATATGCATCCCCTTTGAGAAGCATAAAAACCAAGACAGTTTATGCCCCCAGGAGAGTCTATAATTTACAATAGGACCCCTGAGATAAACTAAGCTAAAGGAAGAAATTTAAAAAACAAGGGTAACATGGGTGTCTGATAGAGATAAAACAAAATTGTAGATGAAACAAATACAGTTTCCATAAACTGTTAATAAGAACAAATGATAGACAGTAAGTTTTTTTTTAAACAAACCAGCTGGAATAAATAGCAGTTTCTATTGTTCTCTTGTTAGAGTGATGACAAATAAGTTGGCTGGCACCGTTTCTGGTCAACTTTTTGTTTATCAAATAAAACAAAGGTGAGGAAAAGTTGTTTACACATTTCGGAGTACTTCATTAACAAGTCACGTACCACTCCGGAAGTGGTAATGGACCAACCAGGCAGAGAGTGTTAATAAATCCTAGCCCTGTTTCTGCTAGGTACCTTCCCCTTAGAATGGTCATTCAAGTAACTAACCAGTTATGACAGATCTCCATTACATAACTGCATTTGTTTTTCAAGAAATATAGAATGTCATCATGATAATGAATTACTTTATTACACAAACAATGACAAAGAACTGTGATGTTCTAACTGTAAATTGTGCTAAGTCAAAGTATAAGGGCAACAGTACGAGTATATGCATTCAATACCAAAGTCTGGACATCTACAAGACATTTATAAAGATCAGCAGGTTTCTAGCCAGGATATGGTTCTACACACCCGAACCAAAGTATTCTTTCAAAATATTATTCATCAGGAATTCTAGAACTGCTTCGTGCAACCATTGAACAGTTTGAGAAGAAAATGGAGTTTTCAAACAATCTGGTATCAAACTGTTCAGAACTGTTAAGCTCTACTGCCAAACAATAAGCAAAGCCCAGTGCCAATGCTGAAGCTAAGAATTACCAAAGATCAAGTCTTCAAAACTTTATACAAACTTGTGGTGATACTAGAATTGAAATTAATTTATTTGAATTGTTATCTGACATTTTCAAAGCCGGCTTAAACAGACAAATAATTAATATTTAAATAAGACTGTTCTTACCACACCAGCAGAAGCAAACAGTAGCCCATCTGGTGAAAACTGTAAATGGTGCACCGGTGTCGCTGGTCTGAAAGTGTCAGAAACAGGTATGAAATTACAATTCTGAACTTTATTGAAATCTTATTGCTATGTTGTCTCCTTACTGAATTATATAACAATTTTTGCAATGTCTTACATTTAAAAGACCCTCACAAACATCAATATTAATCTAACATTAATATTTCAAGTACTCCTGACATCACTTATCTCTACCAAGTTCCTTTTCACTTGTATAAGTATAAAAAAAAAATCCCAAAAACCCCCCAGAAGTTTTACCCATAATAAACTAATTTTCCTGAATTTTTCATTATAATTACATGTACCAGTACTTGTATCTGAAACTGATTGATATTTTCCCTGATGACTTACTGGCATTTCCTGGTAACTTACTTTCATTTCAAGATGTGACAAGAATAACTTGTTTCATCATTATTTACTTGTATTTTAAAACTGATTCACTGTATTCCCTGATCATTATTAGTATTTCCATAAACTTCTTACACTTCTTGACAACTTACTTGCATTTCCAGATATTATCCCAGATGGTTTCCACTTCATGTTCAGGATGAACCATTCCTTCACCACCGTGGGACCCTGTCTCCCCATGACCCCCTAACTCCCCGTGCCCCAGCTGGAACTTGACACTCTTTTTCGGATGTGTATCTTCATGGACATCCTGTGAGACTGACCACAACTGTATCACCTCCCCTCCAGTAAGTAACTTACTACCTGTAACAATAAAACCAAACCAAACATTACAGTAGCACTTTACCAATAGTAAATAACTGTCACTGACTCTTACTCTGCTAAATTTCTTTAAACTGACAATTTTCTCAGGATAAACCTGTTTATCATTTATAAGGATTTTTAAAAATTTACTGACTGATTTCATAAGAAAGAACAAGCTGCCACCAGGTTGAAGGTAGCAAAACTGCTAGTTTGTCAATTACTGTACATACTAGCTTACAAGACACATTTTAGGAACTATAAGGTTGTCGAGGGTGGCGCTTATTACAATTGCGCCCTACAGAAAAAAATATTCCCTACAAGAAATCTGGCTTCTACCATCAAAATTTTGGTAACCGTAATGTGCTGCAAACTGTTCAGTAACTTACCGAGGCTAAACAAAAATTTACAAGGCAGAAAATTACCATTACTCTAGTAATTGATCAAGGACTTTAAAGACTTTTAATTGGTACAAGCTATATAATCTTTTTTTTCCGGTCTAACAAAGGTTTTTTTTTCGTTTGACAGCGGTACTTCGTTTCATCAGCCATTTTGCTAAGAGTGCTAAAGCATATCCAGGGCCGTACCGTGCTGTATTAAATAATGCTCAATTGGTGTTTACTACTCATTCTTTTTTTATCATTATTTTAAGTTTTTTGGGCATTTGGCATCATGAATTTCTATTGCACCAACTTTGTATAGAATCGAGGTCAGACTGAAGATTTATACAAACAGAATCGATTGTTTGTCAAAATGCTGTAATGGTAGTGTCATCAGCAAACATATCTGATGTGGAATGTGCTAAGTGTAATGGTAAATCATTGATGTAAATAATGAAAAGAAGAGGGCCTAAAACTGAGCCTTGAGGCACACCAGATGAAATATCTTGTGGATCAGAGTATTTTCCAGACACTCATACTTGCTGTGAAAGATTGCTTAGGTATGATCTGAACCATGATAGTGAACTGTCATCTATTTCATATATTTGTAGTTTTTCTAGAAATAATTTATGATTGATTAAATGGAATGCTTTGGTTAGGTCAAGAAATATGGTCCCAGTAAGTTGTCCTTCATTTATAGCTTTAATCCAGTTGTCAACAATTGCAGTGAGAGCAGTTTCACATGAATGATATATTGTTCCTAGTTTCTCATAATCTGTCAAATGTGACTGGTTCTCTTACCTTCTAAATTCCATGTTAGACACTGAACTACACAGTCAGCTTCAAATACAGCAGTCTGGTACCAGTGATAATCCAGTTTCTGAAAAAGTTTAGAATTTCAGAAGTCTCTGCCTTATAGTTTCTGACAAGAAGATTTTTTGAGCTTCCCTGTATAAGTAATGTACAGGGTAGAGGAAAAAAAGACCCAATGGGCAAAATTTGAACGATCTTAGTAGAGTTCCAGCCGACAATGTTTCATCCCAAATTTATAATGATTAATACCTAATAGAGACATTATATCATTACCAAATGAAGCATATGAAAACAAAAAAGAAAAATGGAGTTATCAGTAACTATGTCCCTCAGTACAACTTTTGAATATTTTAATTGTTACTAACATACATTTGTATGAACAAAAATAAAAAAACAATATTTTTCTTCTGTAAACAAGAAATTTAGCCTGGCTGAATTAATGTTCCCCTAAATGACAATTTAACATACTTAGGGTAGTGGGGATGTAATAGACTTTTTCAAACCTCTGTGTAGTGATCTGTTTCAAGAAACAAACTATATAATGAAAAAGTATAGACAATATAAAACAACTTTTACAAGAGATTTTAAAAATATGACAAGTATTAACTTCAAACATCTTCAAACCAAATAGGTCTAACATACAAACATGTCAAAATTACTGTTTTTCTGAGTCTAGCTCTGTAATAAAGTCTGTAATCATTCACACTAATAAAAAACCTAGGACCTACTGAGAACAAAAAAAAAGTACATCAAATAAACTACTGACATGTGATAACAACATGGCACCAGTTTACTCCACCCACCTTATTATGAGGGGAATATATGAAAGAAAATCCTTAAAATATATCAATGGGCTACAAATAAGCTTGAATAAATTTTGTTCCTATACTGTTCTCTGAGTATTTAAGTTAAGTAAAATATAAGAGAGGTTTACCAGGTAGTTTGGGAAAAATTTATTACTGAAATCATTGATACTCTATGTTCATGTAATTAGTATGTTTAAAGGCTGTATGATGTTCTTATAATATATGACTTATATTATTGAAAATGGAAGAAATTCTCTCTAATTCCAATATAAGCTACTAGTAAATTTTTAAACCAAATATAAAACAAAAAAAGCAAAAATTAAAGATAAAAAACGTTGTATCAAGTTAACCCATTGCCTTCAGTGAAACAGTCATATAAACACAATTAATGGAATTGAGTACTCTTCAGTTTGGAAGTACTACATTACACTCCCACTACCTTAAGTGGTTGCACTAATAAAGCTGCAATCAATACGAACATGTGTACTGTCATGGTGTAACAGTGGTGCTGGTTCAAAGACATACACCTTTTGTAAATAGGATGCTACAATCTGAAACAAATTAACAGGAACAAATTAAGACACACCCAACAAATGGAGCTGACAATAATGTTTTCCTTTGTACAAGAATATCATCAGAGAAGTAGCTTACTTATTGCAAACTTAAAAACATTAACCGACAGATTTTAACATCAAAATGCTTTTCCTTAAAATTAAAGATATGTGAAAATACTACTTAAAAAACAACAACATAATTATATGATTATATGCAGATTGAAAAGACGAAAAGAAAATGGGGGAAAAAAATGCTAGCATCATTCCTTTCAAATCAGTAAATTGATGATTGACAAGCTAACCTTCTGTGCCATGGAATATTTTCAAATTGTTGATTTTCATTTAAAATATAAGGAAAAACTTTTACCCTGTGACTAATGGTGAAAATATGAAAAACTATTAATTCTAATAAGTTTCCTTGACAGAAAAAGAAGTCAGACACAAATTTCTAATGCATTCTTCACATATACAACTATAATTTGCTTTCAAAGCCTTTCTTTGCTTGACATTTTGTACACAATTAGTATACAATAAGAAAAACTGTATATAGATTTGCTGTAAAATTTATAGACATGATACAAGAATTTCATAACAATATTTTTCTGTCCTTCTGGTTAGAATCCCACCATGGTTGAGATTTTCCACCACACCATTGGTGCAAGTACTGGTTTGAACCCAGGAAGCGGTCATCAAAATTGATTAATATAAGTTGCAAGAACTTGCTTCCCAATTGATATAAAATAAGTAAGTTTAAAGTAAGTAGTTTTTCAAACATCTGATGGGTTACTTGACAACACTCAATCCCTTATATAGCAGTTAGACAAATATACCTTTCCAGAGTCTGTTGATGCATCTATACAGCTGACTTTAACACTCCCATGAGTGACACCTGGTATTATCTGCACTCTTTGAAAGTCACTGGCTAGAATCACAATGTCACAACCAGCAGCATACACCTGCAATGTATATTTTTGTGTAAAACATTTACACTGTCAACTCCAAAGCCACTCAACTTACCATACTTCACTTTCAATGAATCGGGATTAGAAATACTAACTCTTCAATTTCTCATGCCTATAAATTCATTTCAATTATTGTCACATAGTTCATAGTTAAACACAAGGGTGATCAGTGATCACATGTGTCACTTGATGATAGCCAATTAAACAGTAGTAGTTAGTTTGTAGGCTAAAATGCATTTTTTTATTCAAGGGCTATAACTCAGCCAAAAATCATTCAACTGTAAAACCTGTAAGACATGTGCAAGTACTTGTGGTACAGAACAATCCTGTAACATTTCATTTAAATTGCTTCAGTAGTATAAGAGAAATAGTCTGGACAAACTTTAAAAATAAAAATTATTAATGGGCCATAACTCTAACAAAACTCATTGAACTAGAAAATGCTGATGATATGCACAACTAGACTTGGTACTGATCATTCCTGTAAAGTTTGGATGAAATACCACCAGTAGTTTCTGAGGAGTAGTCTGGACAAGTTTTGTGATGGACAGACAGACAGATGGATGGATGGACAGACAGACATATGATGGGGAAGTGATCCCTATATGTCATGGCTACTTTTTAGCATGTTGCAGCTACTGTGAAGCCTGCAACACAATATTCATTATTTGGCCAAAACGCCTTTTCATTCAAGGGCCATAACTCAGCCAAAAATCATTGGACTGGAAAATGCTGCAAATAGGCATAACTAGACTTGGTAATGATCATTCCTGTAAAGTTTGGATGAAATCGCACCAATAGTTTATGAAGAGTAGTCTGGACAAGTTTTGTGACTGATGGACAGATGGACGGACAGACGACAGTGAAGTGATCCCTATATGTCGCGGCTACTTCGTAGCAGGCGACACAAAAAATCATGAATTGTTTGGTCCACATGTCTAGTCATAGTTTGATCTAATGTTTTAAAGACTTAAATAATTTGACAAGCAATATCTTCATTAAACCCTAAAAGTTACATTTGCACTTGGTCACCTGTATGCTTGACAGTCAAAACATCAGAGCTTTCAAAAATATGATAGTCTTAAAGTCTCCAATTTAAACCAAAGCGTCCCCTTTAAGGTCAAAACGTACTCATATTTACCCTAGTTTATGTAAAAGAAACCACTATTTTTCTTGGTATATAACATAAATTACAAAATAAATTATGTTTTTGGTATTGTTACCCTTTAAGATTTTACTTACAATTTAAATTTATTAAAACTATGTGTGATATCACTTTTTTATGTTTGAGCTAAATCAGTTTTTTAACTGCAAAAGAACTTGTAAAGATTAATTTAAAAACATTAATACAGCATCAGGATTTGGTGCACTTATTTCAATACTCATTATTATACAATTTTAAGTCAATCACACATTTACTAATTAAGAACTTGCATGTCAATGCACCTGGACTTCAATGGCAGCATGTTTCAAGGTCTTTTTTTTTACTTTAATGATGGCTATTATCAAAAGTTCTCAGTGTAAACTAGAGTGATAATTGAATAAGAGGTGCACTTAAAGCAAACCAGCTACAGCAGAAATTACTGGGGTGGACTAGCAGTCCAGTGGTAAAGCACAGAACTTCTAATACAGTTGTTGCTCCTCAGGGCTAGCTCTGGGTCAAAATTTGCTTGAGCCAAATATATTTTCGACGCAGAAAAGGGGGTGGGTGCGGGAGGGGGAGTACCCGTCCCGCGTCGAAATTTTTTTTAATTTTCATTGGTAAATGGTGCTCTCTGAGGCACTTTGAACCATTATGCTCTTTGATTATCAGACGAGTAAAATGACTCAGATTAAAACAATTGGTGTTTTCCTACTAAAAAATAAGCACAAATCAATATAAATAAAATAATTTATTTATCATAATATTTTTATGCACTGTAACAAATCAAAGTACATGATATTTACATATGATACAAGCTAATGCAGAGCCACAAGAACTGAGGATCATATGTTAACCAAGAATTGCCATTTTTCCAAGTATCTAAAAAATTTCTAGCTGTGTTTGATTTCATTTTTTAGGAGTTGAAGTTGAACTGTCTAAATCAAGTTTACATTTTTGTGCCATTTTTGATTTTTTGCATAAATTTATTTTATGCCTATCTGATTAGCCTCCGTAAAAATTCAGTATGTATACCTTTGTACATTTACTCAAAAATACCTTTCATAATTACCTTTACTGACAATGAAAATTAAAAGAAACGTATCGAAAACGTGTGAAAGAATTTATTCCAGTTGCTACCAAATATTTCCACATAATCCCATCAACCGCATTATTCATCCTTTAAAAAGTTAAGTGCCAACGATGATCACTTGATTGAGCCGCTGTTTGTAAAACAATCATCCATGATTATTGACTATGATCGAGCTAATTGGTTTACAAACAACTTGACACATATTTAATCTGTTTATTGCCACAAACTGACACTCACATGCATATTACCGGATATTACAACACGTGGACTGCGTCTATTGATTTATTACTAGTTTACCACTATTGATGTCGGAAAACCAGTCAACCGCCTCGATCTGAGCTAAACATTCTATTTTTTGACTTGGGGATTTCCCAAAATGTCGGAAGTCATACTTTTAGCGTGTTTTCGCCAATCTTGATTTTTTTGAGCCAATTTTCGCAATTTGGAGCCATTGGCAACGCTGGCGAACGCCAGCGTGAGCCCTGCTCCTTCAATGACATTAATTTCTTTTTCAGATGCGAAATTTCATAGTTTTGTCAGCATCATATAAAGTAGGGGAATGGTGTGTTGTTTTTTTTCCCCACTTTCAATGTCTTTGGTGATCACGCCCCCCTGATCTTTCCTTTTGGGGTGATTTTAACGAGGGAGGATTTTTTTTCAAGTGTGTGCAATGAGGGAGGATTTTTTTTATCAAACAGCAGACTTGATGTCCACTGAAAATGCACTAGAATAGTGATCCGTGGTTACTGGTTCAATTACTTGCTGCTCTAACAACACTACTTATTGTCTTTCAGATGAGATATGATCTATTATAATTTATATATTTTTAGAAATATAGAAAGTATTTCTGTTTATGCCCCATACTGCAATATTTGTAGCTGTACCTATTTTAATTTATGAATATGTCTATATAATATTTGTTTAGTTAACTTTAGTGTAATAATGTTTTTTTTTTACAAAAAGATCTTCTTGAATAAAAGTGGGGATCCAACGCATGTGATGTTTTTTTTACTTTACCCTCAGTTACAGACACAATATTCTTCTAAACCAAGAGACTGAAATATTGGGGTGGGGAGAGGGCTGTGGGTGAAAGGTGGCAGGAGGATTCAGAGGAAGACTGAAACAGCCCATTCTTGCATTCATAACATATGTAGTTAACCTGTCATTACACCAGCATGAAATAATTAATACTATTCAGGGTTTCCATTTGACCCTTGTAGATGGGTTTTGACCCCTGAAATTTCATAAAGACACCATTTTGACTCTCGGGTATTTTGACTGAAGGGTCATTTTATCCTTTATATTTCAGCTTAAATTCAGGTATTTTTGACTGCAATTTAGTAAATCTAGTTGCATCAGATGAAAAATGACCCTTCAGGTTTTGGAACTAGTTGAACCCCTGACTATTGCTTATTTTATTTGGTTATCAGTATCAGGGATGAGAATGGCATTCAGTAAAATAAGCTGAAAACCCGTACACCCCTTGCAAAAAAACCAGATGTGAATAGATCAGACTAGCTGAATCTACTTCATTTTATTGTCTAAATGCAACTAAAATATCTGAATTCATCTAAAAATTGAAGATTCTCATCCCTGCAATATTGAAAAGGATTAATAAATTCCATGTTTATCCAATAAAGTATGAGTAAGAGCTGGTAAATGTAAAACAGAAAATAATCTGTCACAGTGGGTGCAAGGTTGTGTCCTGAATCTAGTTTCTGTCAAACTTCTTACAGTGAAATGTATCCCTTCAACGCTTCCAACAGCGTGACATTTCTCCCCAAAGTTACAGGCACCAGTAAGAACTTGATGTCTATTCATCGTTTGAAAAATAAGTGACTATTTTAGAGCATAACTATCGATTTTCTTGTTGAAATCTGTGAAATGTCATTTGATGTCTTCCATCTTGGATTTGTTACGAGATCTCGAGCATTCCCGCGAGAATTGCCGGTGTTTCATTAGAAACATAACTCATAATAATGAAATTTTAGTACCAATCCCCAAATCATATCGAAACATGTTTTTGTATGGCTTTTAAAAAATACGAATAAAGAAGCTTTTGGAAACTATAAAAATATGTTTACAAACATAACGGAAATTTTAGATAGATTACATTAAGCAATTTTCGATAAGGCAGTGGCTACGGTTACGGAACCGTAATCCTAGCCTCCGAGTCTAGGATTACGGAAGTTCCGTAATCCTAGACAAAACCACTGTAAAAGGCTACGGTTACGGAAGTTTTTAAAGAAGCGTATTTTCAAAATTTAATTATCAAATAGCATGCCAAATTTAATTTTTATTCATTAAACAAACCATTATACCAAATTTGCTTTATCAAACTGTCATTTTGTACGCAATTTTGATTGTTGTTTCAGCAATGAACTAACGTTAGATATCGTTGTCATCTTTACACTGTCACTTGAGCTCTCATTTGTAGTTGGACAAGTTATATATATATTTTTTAAAATAAAATGTTGTAATATAAAATCATGTAAATCACTTTTACTTCTCCATCTATATCCAGGCCACACCACAAGGAGGCGCTCAAACCATGGCCCGCCAAAATTTGTATTTTTACAATGATTATTGCATTATAATTTGCACATAGCAATATGTGTTAATTCGTTCTTCGTGAAATGTGTTATGTTTTGTTGTCATTTTCTTTTAATTGCCATCCATTTTCATTTGGATCATTCTCTATCCCTCCCCCCTTTTTTTATTAATCTGACTACAGGTTGTAAACAGTCTTTGTCATTACAAATTCACAAAATTAGTAGCGTTACATGATAAATTATTTCATTAATTGCTTTCTTTTAATAAAGGAATCTTATAGAAAAATAAATAATCTGTGGTCAAATTTATTGTTGCACAAAATGAACGAGTACTTATTCCCAGGACACCATTGTTTTTCCCCAACCTTCCCAAAACAATTAGAAATTGACAAGATCGACCTGCAGTATTTGCTTCCTTACATTATAATTCAATGAAATCTTGGATTTTAATAGACAGTGGTTCATTTTTTTTGCGTCATAATGATGCGAACAAGATAACACTTAAGACAATACACATTACAGGGCAATTAACGTTAGTCAAAAGAACAACTAAGATGGCGTATCATAACATTAGTGTTGTCTCATTATGGAGAAAATGTAATATTTGAGACAATTAACGGTTTATCACTCGATTTTGTGTATGTAACTCTTCTTTAAAAATACTTCCGTAATCGTAGCCTATTCAAGTGGTTTTGTCTAGGATTACGGAACTTCCGTAATCCTAGACTCGGAGGCTAGGATTACGGTTCCGTAACCGTAGCCACTGCCTTTCGATAAATAGACTTTTTAGCAAAAGTACAGATTAATTAAAAAGAAATAATACCAGAGATATAAATAACATGTATGTCTCTGATAATACCAAAAACTTTTAGGCTATTTTCATAATAAGCTGTATAAATTATACATATAGAATACATAAAAAGGGAGTGAAAGATAAATAAATGTTCCCATAGAGAAAGTATAACGTCGGGTATTACAAATTGTAGCAATTATGATATTACTACCATATGAAAATATACATTAGAATTCAAATCACAACACTTAAAGTCGAATAACTCAGTCTAAACGTAAGAACATTCATGTCAATTTACAGACACTCTAAATGGATATATGAGGGTTTGAATAATGCGGTTTCATTTCTTTTAATACACTTGGTCACAAGTAATAATTTTATGAACTTTAGTATATAATTTTATATTTAATTGCTAGTATGTTTGTCGTATTTGTCAGTGCAACATTAATTCATACAGACAGAAAGGCAGATATCTATGTACAGGCAGAAAAGGCAGGGACAGACTATCTATCTTCCATAAATGTCAAACCCCTCGCGGGGGCGTAGACATGTCTGCTCGTCAAAATCGCAAGGAAGTCAAAAAGAGTTGTTTAAAAGAGGATAAAAGAAGAATATTAAAAATGTTAAAAAAAGGGGGGGGGGTGGAAAACTAGGGTGAGACATGTTCAGTGCAAGCTATAGCTGCACTGAACTGCTCTGGGGTAGGGAGCAGGGCAACTGCAGGGGGTAGGTGGTTCCAGTCGTATACAGTCCTAGGAAAGAAGGAGAATTTATAATAGTCGGAAGTTGCTGTCCATGGATAACCTATAGCTATAACACAGGGGATGGCCATGGCGTTATGTTCGGGAGAGGGGTGTCCCATATTCGTCTATGGGGATAGCAACCAGTTCATGGTGAATCTTGTAGAAAAGGGATAACCTAGCATCTATACGTCTGAGTTCCAGTTTCCGAAGCTTAAGTGGGTGAAGCATGTCCGTGACGCTATCAAGAGGTCTGACCATAATCTAGCTTGATCCATCGGGTTGCTCTTCTTTCGACACTTTCAATTTGATCTATTTGTATTTTGGTGTGAGGAGACCATACTGCGGAACCATATTCAAGCTGGTGTCTGACTTACGTCTGGTAAGCAACGGACTTAATGGATTGGGATGTAACCAAATGTTTCTGCATAGGAATCCTAAGCTTCGGTTTGCTTTCTTGGATGTTCTGTTTATGTTGGCATCCCATGTAAGGTTTTCTGATATATCCACGCCTAGGTATTTAGCTGAGGTAACCGATTCTAATTGGACTCCATGAAGGTAGTATTGTGTTGGGATAGGATGTTTCCTTTTTGTGACATGGATAACTTGACAGTTGGAGGGGTTAAATTCCAACTCCCACTTTTCTAACCGATTTAGGTCATTTTGAAGGGTGACTGATTGGTTTGCAGATGTCAGAGCAATGTATCGTCTGCACACAATCGGACCTGTGTGCGGGCGAGAAGACGGACGAACGGACAGACAGGCAGGCAGACAATCCATTTTTTCATGAGTAGAGGAAATTTGTGGAATCAAAAGTGGTTTTCAACATGGTCGGTCAATAGCGATACATCGCTAATGTTTTACTGTTTCTGTAACACCGATTTTTGTCTCTTTGTCTCTTGTCCATGTCGTCCCGAAATATCGTTATGAAATTGTATTGTCAATCTATCCAATTTAGTGGTGTAAACCTAAATAAAATCCAAGATGTCTGCTGACGAATGGGGTATTGTCATGTGGTTCACATATTTTGTTGTAATTGTGGAAACAAGTCTCTTCTTGATCGAATAATTCAGAATCATATTTTTTATTTTTAGATGCCGATGATTTCGAGCCGGTCGCACCAAGTGTTGCTGTGACTGACAAATGGGAAGGCGAAGATGATGAAGACGTGAAGGTAGAGTACCCCACCCGCTCTTGTTATTCTTAATTCATATTGGATATTTTCCAGCGCACTACAAAAGCCGTATTAAACTGTGTCGGTTTTGAACGACTGAAAAAAACTGGACTGGTATTCAAGGGGTCACGAGTTCGATTCCATGCTTTTTCACTAACAAATTTTCTTTTGGACAGAACTGGTTAGAAATCCATGACGGGTTTTAAAAGACGACTAAGTCTTTCGACCCTAACAGGAGATGTATGTACGTATGTGTGTATGAGTCGTTACACTTAAAAGCTGCCGATGCTTGGTGTTGTGCTGGAACACTAAACCGGCCATGGAACACTCTACCAGCCGCAGTGGTGCAGGTCCCTTCCTTTGAGCAATTTTGACAGGGGTTGACCAGTCTTGCCCATCATTAATGTGA
Source organism: Cyclina sinensis (assembly GCA_012932295.1). Classification (NCBI taxonomy): domain Eukaryota; kingdom Metazoa; phylum Mollusca; class Bivalvia; order Venerida; family Veneridae; genus Cyclina; species Cyclina sinensis. The sequence continues at coordinate 25,651,055 of JAAONU010000017.1, forward strand.
AAAGTGTGGTTTAACTTTAATTTCTAGAGAGAGAACTGGAAACGTTTTTTTTTTTTTTGCGAAAACGTTCTTTCTCCCACCTTTTTTGATGGAATTTTAAGTTGGCATTTATTAAAAACCATATCTACAATGAGGGAAAGTGTTAATTTGTTCAAAATTTATGTTTTTCCTGGGAAAACAAGATTCCTATTTTGGGTCATTTCAAATCTTGTAATTCAGGATACATATACAAAATGTTTTGGCTAAAAACACGTAATACAGTTCACTTTTATAAGATACTTGAAACGTACGTTAATTATAATCACTTCTGTAGTTGAATAATACACTATTTAAACTTTGATTGGCAAAACTATTTGCTCAAACTTTTGATTAAAATCATGATTGTAAAATTATTATCAAAATTGATACATAAGCAAAAGTATATTAAATTATGCTGTCAGTATCCAGTTGATTTCCAGTTTAGTTAAGTAATTAAATGAACACAGATTTTAGGCAGTTTAGGGAGAAACTGGTATCAGTTAAAATCTCTAATCTCTAAGAAAGTGTGTAAAATTTCTACTATCTTTTAAGGTTCAGAATAGAATCAAACTGATAAATACATTATGAGGCGGAAGGCGGCTAATTCTCCCTTCTATTTTGAGATCTTCACCCGCCTACTTTTCTTAAAATCAGGCTTATTTTATAATAGACTGGCAGCAAATCACCCACCTACTTTACCTGTATTCCCTCCAACTCAAAAACTTAATGAAACCCCTGAAATGTATATGATAATGAATATTTCAGTGAAATTTTTACATATTTTAAAAAAGATAAACATATATCTCAGTCAATCTATGAAATATTTGAAGTTATTTTTTGTACAGTTGTAGAGAAAATGCAGTGGCAAAATCTTGTTGCAGCATTCATCAATAGCTTTTGTATTTCAGATATTTAATGGAAGTGGAAATATTGGCATATATTTAAAAAGCTTTGTTGGTTTAAGATATAAATTCAAGATATTGTAGTTACGTAGATACTGCATTGAAATATTATGGTGTCTCCATTTTTGAAACCTGTAGATCCATCTCAGTAAAATATTCCAGATAAATGCTTTCAGAGAAGTTCTCTAACGAAGGCCTTTGATTTATTTTTGACCTCAATGAAGTTATTTTGTTTTGTAGACACTAAGAAAATTGATGTCTTTCAAGATCACTAGAAAGCAGTTCCATAATACATGTACATTATAAAGAAGTAATGCGTCGGTAAAAGATGAATTGAATATATTCAGTTATAGATTAGTCTCTACACTTAACATACTGTTTACCCATTTGATATTTCAGGACAGCTGGGATGCTGAAGATGATGAAGAAAAGAAAGAAGAAGGTAAAGAAGACACTGCTATTGACTTGTTTTACCTTATTGAACTTTGTTTCATATATTTTGTTGAAAAAGTTCCTTTTATGAAAGACCTTTTTCCTCTCTAGGTAACAATTTGTTGAGTAGCTAGACTTATGGACTGCTATGCCTTTTGACAAGTCTGAAATGATTAAGTGTTTAACTAGCAGGACAACAACATTACCAGTAACCAAAGAGAAGATCGGTGGATTTAAATTTTGATATCGGTTTTATGGAACAAACAATATTTTACTACTTTTTCTAACAGTGATGTTTGATTTTGTTGGTACATTCATGTGTACTTTATGTAATAATGTTTTACTTTGCACTTAACATTTATTATACCTATTTATCTTAGCTAAATTGTGATACAAGTTATTCCGACTGAATATTAATTGCTCTTGAGAAACAAATTATGATGGAACCAGTAATTTTTATTGCTGGTACCTTTGAAGAGTTGGGGGAACAGTGGCACCTTTGAATTTAGTGTCAAAAGGACATGCAGTATGCACCACTGGGACTCAAACAGGGCTCAGATTAAGAAACCTCAAGAATCAAGAGCATAATACTCTAACCACTCAGCTTGCAGGCTCAATTACACTTTATAAGTGTATTACTTGAAGACTTGCAAGAAAATACCATTGTTGATTTAGTTGTTTTTGAATGTATACAAATTTTTCAAACACAGGGGCACCAAAAGCTGTACAGAGGAAGAAGAAAAAGCCTCTTGCTGATAGAATAGCTGAGAAGGAGGCAGCGAGGCTTGCCCAGGAACAGCAAGAGGTCTGTCATGCTGTATAAAATAAGTACTGAACTTACAGTTGTAGCTTCAGTCTTGAATGTTTGAGACAATTGTGTGAAATAATGGTGTAGTTTAATTATTTTTGTGTTACCTCTACAGATTTTTAACAAAAACTACTATGAAGATGTGCTTGTTTCTGAGAAAAGGTCAATGCAGGAACAGGTAAAAAGAAAAGGAGATTCTGTAATTAAGATGTGCTTGCCTTTTAATTGTGCTGTCTTTAATTCTTACCCTCCTTGAGCCAGTTGACTCTTCCTTTGCGACCAGTACATACCAAGATCAGCCAGCACATCCTTGCAGTCTGATCATGGTCTGCACTTTTCACATTTCAGTCAGTCGATTTTCAGCAAGCACCCCCATAAACAATAAATGGATCTGTCCAAATTGAAAGATAGACTTGTCCATTTTAGATATTCAGCATGTGAAGGGTTAAAGGTGGTTTTGAGGTAGTTCAGAGCCATTGAAAAGCAGTTACTACAGAGGAAATAAAGTAGATATTTTTATTTTTGATGGATCAGGTTGGTTTATCTGAGGATGAGAAATTTGTAATACAAGACTCTCTGTACCTTTATAGAAGATGCTTTTCAAGAAATGCATGTATATCTGTCTGATCCTTGTTAAATTTTATTTCCACAGAAAGAGGAAAACCGTGTGCTGACCAAAGAAGAGAAGCAGGCAGAAGCTGAGAGATTGAAAAAAATCCAAGAAGAGTCTGATCTGAGACTGGCAAAAGAGGCATTTGGTATGACTTGTTGAATTGCTAGCAAACCTACGGTAATTTAAAAAAAAGAGATGTGTAAATTTTAATATGACTTTATATTGGAAACAAGGTGATAGGACATTTGGTGGATTTCAGTTGCTTAAGCAGAATATTTTTTCATAAGCTACCAGTTAATTCCCTTTGAAGTTTCATCATTAGCTTTTCTGCTTTAAAGAGAGAAATTTGAGGCCTCATTAAACACATGGTTTGGTTGGTACAGATGCACTTACGTGCTAGTAAGAACATCAGTGTTAGCCATAAGTATAAAAATTGGTTTATGATAACATCTACTTAAATTTCTGTCCATATCTTTGTGATTCTGGAAGTCGTTGCATTTTGGGGGCTAAAGCTTATCTTCCTTTTTTAGCAAAGGCTGTCCTGTTTATGTTTACTCAGTATCTTAGTGTATCTGTAGCCGAGAGTTAGCTTATCATGTAACCAGTGAAATCCTTGTAAAGTGAAACATCATGTCAAAGGTGAAATCATTGAAAAGTGCAACAAGATGTCACATGTTTAATTCTTTGTAATCTGTTAAATTATTGTGAAGTGTAACATTTTGTTACTTGTTGAATTAATGTAGAATATAATATCATAAAAACATGTTGTTTCTTTTTAAGTGAAACCTTGTGTCACATGGGAAGTAACTTTAGGGTGTTACATCACAAAACATGTGAAATCATTGTCAGGTGTAACATTGTGTCACCTGTAAAGTCATTGTTTAATGTTTAGTCTATTAGTTTACTGGTTGCACATATTACCAACGCCGGCCCGGCTAGTTGCATCAGTAGAGCATCGGATTGATGATCTGGTTCAGTCCCCAATAGGGCCGGAAAAATTCCTCCATGATAATTGATCTATAGGTCATTTGTCCCTCACCTCTGAAGCAAGCGAGGAAGTAGTCAGTCACTTGTGGAGAAATTGGTTAGTAAACTGGTTGGACACCCAGGAACACTGGTTAGGTGGACTGACTGCCATGATATGACCATAGCTGTTAAACTGGTGTTAAACCCCAATAAAACCAAACCATTTGACCAACGCCCCTGCAGAGATTAGTTCTTTTGTGTCGTGGAGGATAGTGTAAGATACAGAAAGCATCCTGTTCCAGGGACACCATGCTCGGTGTACAGCTGGGGATAATTACTCTAAAAAGATGTCACCAGTTAAATCATTTTAAAATGTAGTCATGTGACATGTGAAATCACTGTTAAGTGTAAAATCATGACACCTGTGAAATGAATTATCTTTCTTAGGAGTGGAGGCTACAGGCATTGATGCAATGTTCCCAGTCACTGAAGAGGAATTCACCAAATTTAAAGATGCCTTAAAATTAAAAATTTCTAGTTTCAATGTAAGTATAGTATTTGTAGCAATTGAGATATCGGTTATGTGCTTAACTCCTTTGTGAAGAAAAGAAAAAACTTTTTCTTTAATATAAATTTAAATCTCTAGACAGTAAGTGCCTTGTCAGATTGTTACATCTTTGCGAAAACTCTCTCAGTCAAGCGGTTAAAGTCACTTATGTCACTTAACCTCTCACTGATTGAAGATTGTGGTTTTGAGCCTCGCTACCAGCTGTTATTATTAATATAAGAAAGTTGACAGTTTCTTACGGAGAATCAGTGTCCTGTACTGGTCTTTCCTAGGAACAGTGGATAGGTAAACTGCCCATTCAATATACATTGTTTGTCTGTTGACTTTGTTAAAACTCAAACCAAATAAACCAGTTTTTAAAAAATACTTAGTTTTTGAAGTGTTGATGAAAAACCTGAAAACAAGTTTTAAACTGAATATTTTTGACAAAGTGTAGAAATTTTATGTCGTGAAATAAGCGACATGTTAATATTGTGCTATAACATCTGTATTCATTGGTAGCATACCTAGTTGAAGAATCAATAAAAGATTTGTTAGCTTTGGTACAGTATCATAAACCAATAAATCTACATAATGCTCGTCCTAGTCATATATCCTTTCTTGACTTTCAGAGCTCAAAACATTATGGTACATTTATTCATGAATTGATGCAAGACCTTATAATGGATTGTAAGTATCCATTCATATATTTAGATACTACCATCTCTGAAGTGTTAAAATTCCTCAGACTAGGACTATAATGAAAGAGGGTGGTAAGTTAGTGTCTGTTGCAATTGAAGCCATAGTGAATGTCAAGAGGACCTTGAGAATTAACAACACTATTTTTCTGATACTTACTCTCTGGAAAGAAAAAAACTTTACCAGTCTTAATGCTGACGGATATTCTTTGTGATAAAAAGTTTCCTCCCCTTTGTGATAAAAAGTTTCCTCCCCTTCAGAAAAGTTGAATGTGGTAAAAGTCTATCCAAATCATCTGGTCTGATCGTCTGTCAGTTTTCAAGTAACACCCCTGTAGAGGATATATGGGTCCATTCAGATTGTGAAATGGACAAGTCCATTTCAATGAAGAAGCAGGATTATATTAGAAAGTTCAAAGTAATATACAAAAGTCATACAAGCTGGCTCATATGTAAGATTAAAATTATTGATAATGTTTTGATTTGTTGTTGATCAGAAATCTTAAATACAGTATTTTATGCATGCTGTTTTGACTATGTATAAGAAAAAAAAAGAAAGTATTTTATGTGGTCATGTTTTTTGATTTTCAGTAAGTGTAGAAGATTTGAAAAAGATCAGTACCAATGCCAGTTCCCTCTTCCATGAAAAACAGAGATTACAAAAGGTAAGTTAATGTACATATCACAGAAAAGGAACAGATTAATAAGTTTTACACACTAGACTGATAATTTAGGGTCAGTGGGGAACATAGGGGTTGTCCATTGTTCCTTCTACAATGCTAATGCTCTTTCTAATGAAATGTGTTGTTTTCATTTTTTGTTGGTGTTTAATTTTTGAAATTTTAAATCAAGGTCCTATACATTAGTGAAGCACTATGAAAAGGTAAAAGCATTTTAACTTCGTCTCAGAAACTTGAGCATTTATATCACACTTGGTTCAAAAGTGCAGATGTTGGCTTACTTTTCTAAGTTAAGAAGTTGCAAAACCTTTTGAAAAGAGAGCTTTCCAAACTGACAATTCCTGTGTGAAAGCAGAAATAATGTACCTTTATAGGAAAACTTGAATATGTTGGAAGGCAGTATACTGCATTAGGCACAGATAGTTGTTGAAACAATTTCATTCATACTTAGATGAATTCAGATTTTAATTAAATGAGTCAAGCTTATGAATTTGAGGAAGGATTTAAACGATATACTAAACTACAGTAAAAATTCAGTCTGTTTTCTACTTGGATTTTGCTTACTATTTTTGGGTAATTTAGTCTTAATTCTATGCACCTACAAGCAAACTATGCTCCACGGTAAGTATCAAGCCTTTCCTTTGTCTTTTCTTCTGTCTGTCTGTCCATGATAAATAAAAAAGTGAAAAATCACTTAATAGGACAGCACTGCACAAGAATCGGAGTCTTTAATGAAAGATGGTGCAATGGAGGAAGCTTCATTCATTTCCACTGATATCCTTGTGTTCAAATTTTGACACTTCATTTTGTCTACAGGAACAAGAAAAGAAGAAAAAGAAGAAAAACAAAGGCATCGTCACATTGGAACGGGACACAGACTTTAACGACATCGCTGCTGCAGGACGAGGAGATTACGACGACTCTTACTATGATGAAGACTTTATATAGCAAAACCATTTGTACATAAAACTGTTCAACTACATATATATCACTTTGATATCTCATTCCTTCTAATAAAATGGGATTTGGTGCACCAGCTGAAATAACAGGAAGAGGTGTTGACATTTTTGTTATTGAAAATAATTTTTCTGTTGTTTTCTTCTGAAGGCTAATAGCAGTTTCTTGAAGACAAAAATCATCATAAAAAGTGCTGAGCTGACAGAATTCAAACAACTCAATTGCTCTTGCCATGATTAAGTATATTTCTCTTGTACTAAGAAGAGGTAAACCTTACGCTTTCAAAGAGCTATACATAATGTTCCAGAATCTCCAAGCTTACAATTTTTGCACAATGTGCCATTGAAAAATGCTATAGCTGCTGAGTTTTACTGCTTGGTGAAAAATGCATACATTATCTGGAATAAAAATGTAAAACCCAGTTGTATAATATACATTTTCTGTGTCAGCTCTTCGATAATAATACTGAAAATGCTGTTATACAGCTGATAACATCACATACATCTCTTACTTTTCTTGAAGTTAGCTCTGGCCTAAATGTTAAGGTCAGTAATTGATTCCATCATTAAAAATTACTGTATTTATCAACTTGAAGCAGTGGAATATATTTGGGTTTTTCTCTGGCAAACAGAGTAAAATTATATGAAAATAAGCATTACAATTCACATGAAATATTTAAATTTTTATTCAGTGCTGGATAAAATTTTTAATAAGACAGTATCAATAGAAATGTGGTGTATCTACCTAAGGTCTAACGTTTGTTTCAATATTGAGCATACATGTCATATTTCAACAGATGTAAAACTTGTAAGCGGATTTTTTTTTCCTGATCTGTTCATATACTTGATAGAGCCATTTATTTGAAAAATTAAGGTTGTCCTCTCATTACTTTCTACATGTTGCTAATATGCCATCTAATTCCTAACCCTTATCCTGCTAAATTTCGAAAATGGACTTGTCTGTCATTTGGTTTCAGATCCATTTATCATTTCTATAAGTATTATAAAACTTTCTCAACTGAATAGTGACCAGGGCTGATCATTGTCAGACTTTATTGACAAGCGGTCTTGTCCTGATCTTCATTCATTGTGTCAAAGGTAAAAGCCATTGTTACCAGCACAAGACAGTGGCATTTTTAGAGGCAAATGCCTAAATTAAAAACTTCTTAAAATTTAATTGGCATCGTAAGGACACGTTTCTTTTATATGCAATGCTCTAATAAAAGTTGCTTCCAGACAATAGGTAAAAGTTTTGTTTGCTGTTCTCATGAAATGTTAGCCATTGCACTTTGAAGCTGTTCATTTTATACTTACCAAGCAGCAGGTAATACAGATATGCAAGTTGAAACCCCACAAAATTTACTGACCTTTGACCTTTTGAATCTGAACATCGGTTTTACTGGGGTCTTATTCTTACAGCACTTGAGTCGTTTTCTCAAATCACAATATTAACTATACAATCCCGACTCGATATAGATAGAAAATACTTTTAGATATATGATGTATAATGTACATTGTTTGAAAGTTTCACATTTATTATCAGTAAAGCTGCAAGTTGATTTACAAAATTTAAACTTTGAGTCAGACTTGGTGAAGAAAACCTTCAGATGTTTTATGAATATGGCCACTGTTCTATGAACAGTTATGTACTTTTACTGTGTAAAGGTACAAGTGACTGTAGTAAGTCAGAGTCAATGTTTTATTGATTTAAGGTTCTTTTTTTTGTCTCTTTTTGGTTTTTAGGCAAACTGTGAAACCATCTATCGAGAAAAAATGTCAACTGTTCTCTGCAAAGTTATTTTTAAGAAGAGCTATGTTATGAAATTAACTTTGGTTTGGGATTGGTTAACAAATGGTCCACATAAAAACAATTATTTCATGTTAATTTATTTGTCAGTATTTTGGTAAACATATGTCATTTTGTTATACATGTATATCTGTCTTTATTACAACATCTCCACCTTGAAATAATTTAAAAAATCTTTGATGTTAAGTCACCAAAGAACATTTTCAGTAGCATATACATGTATAACTATTAAATCAGAGTTACTCTTATAAGTGTGTGCTATGCAAGTTGAAAACCAGATTGAAGCAGGTTTGCTCAAATTTAACCAGAATGACTATCATATTTGAGCTTAAAAAGCTTTTGTGTCTCTGTCAATGGAAGATATTTAGACAGCCACCTCTAAATTACTGTTTTTACATGTATGTATTTTCTTCAACATCTGAAATTTGTGCACTACCTTAAAATCCCAGGATCAGAGTAATTTTATTGATATAGAAAAATTTACTTACAGGATAATGATTGAACCATGTTCTATTCTCTCTAAAACAATGTTGATATATGTCTATTGTATTTAAATAATTTCTCCTTTGAAAAAAACGCAATTAAAAATTAACTTGTTCATTGATTTCAAAAAGCAAGTTTTGGTACGTTAAAAGATCAGTTCTGCTGGTGAGACATCTATCTTGGTAAAATAAGAACTACCTGTAATTGTGATCCTGTGACTTTAACTTGTGGTACTTAATGTAATAGATAAGCAAATGGCAAGACATGGAGTGCATGCGTTTGTGGCAGCCAACATAGTTATAAAAATTTGTATTGTTGTTTTTGTATGCATTCTTCTGGGCAGTTGTAATATCAGAAACATGATGTACATTTGTCATTTATGGACATTCATGTTTATTTGATTAATTGAAACAGTGAATGTAGATATTGAGTTGTGTGACTTCCTGTATAAAACACATCATGTACAGTATTTACCAAAATTTGTTTAAATTATTGAAAGTCATTGAATTCTGATAAAATTCTGTAAAAAAGCAGATATTTTTGTGTATATGTTAAAGGTATGAAAAAGTGCTAACAGTATTTTGGTTTCCTTTGATAAAGCATTTGCCATGAAAAAAGTGCTAATTAATTGGCTGGCTTGTTTAGAACTATTTCTGTTATTTTCATTTGGCTCAGTTCTAAATTTTTGTTATTAAAAGTGATGAAATAAGTGAATGATTAAAAATATCAGTAAGTCATAAGCTTTTTAATAATCTGTTTATAAAAAAGGAATGCACTTTATTAATTTGTTTTGGAGTGGAGCTAAAAACAAATCTGGAGTGTGTAATCTAAGATTACATATGGAAAAGTCTGTCTTTAATACTACAGTTATAAGATTTTTAGAAACTGTGCCTAACTAACAAGTTCTGAAAGAAATTCCATTTACTCGCCATGTAAGAAAATTTGTTCATATTTCATAAAAAAAATAATCATTTGCAAATTTGTGTTTTTTTTTCTTTCTCACATCTGTCAGAATAACCAAAATCAACCAGAATTTTTGTTCTGACAGCATCCTGTAAATAGGTAGGAGAGCATTTTCCACCTTCAAATTCTGTTTCAATCACGCCTGTTGTCTTCCCTTTTGGCAAATTTCACAGAAATGTTCCTTACATATTAAAATTGCTCAGATTGTTCTGCTCCATTGAACAAGGTGACCGCCAGAGCTAGAAATAGATTTCGTCAATATTTGGCTTCTAATAATATCTACTCCAAAACCACAAGGCTATTTCAAAACAAGCTTAGGTATATTCCTTATATTGCCCTTTTCTAAAATTGCTCAAACCCTTCCTCTCCACATAAGGGCTTCAAAAGCTAAAAATAGAAAAATATACAAACAACATCTAAACAGCAAGGTGATTTTCCACCAAATTTCACGGAAATGTTCCTTACAGACCCCTCTATTAAAAATGGCGAAAAAGGTTCTGCTTCATTGAACAAAGTGGCCACAGGAGTTAAAAATATATTTTCTTCAATATTTGGCTTCAAATGGTATCTCTCAAACTGTTAAGCCATTTTCCTTCAAATTTTACAGAAATTTTCCCGATATTGCCCTTTTCTAAAATTACTCAAACCCTTCTGCTCCACTGCACATAAGGGCTGCAAAAGCTAAAAATAGAAAAAAAAATCCAGCTATTAAAGGGCAAGGTGATTTTCTACCAAATTTTACAGAAATGTTCCTTGCATAGCTTTCTATTAAAGTTACTCAGTGTTCTGCTCCAATGGACAAAATGGTCACCAGAGCTGTAAATAGATTATTGTTAATATTTGGCCTCAAATGAGATCTTTCAAGGTGCTAGCTCAAAATTGCTTCTGCCCCATGCGTTTTATTTGTATTTGAAAATCTTCAATTAGAAAATGTAATACTGCATCTTAACAGCAGACCCGAAGATAAAGTACCACGGTGGGCGATCCAGGGCCATCATGGCCCTCTTATTTTTTCAACCAGCAGATTTTTGTTTTTCCAGGCTACAGAGGCGGATCAGTGGTCCAGTGGTAACGCACAGGAATTGTAATACAGGGTTCGCGAGTTCGATCCCTCGTTCGTCTTTTAGGATGAGACATTCAGTCGACGTCCCATATATCAGTACTATATGCTGAGTATGTTAAAGAATCAGGGGTTTATCTGGAATGGGATGCTTTCTGTATCTTCAACTATCCCACACAACCTGAAACAAAGCTAGGCAGGACGTGTCGGTCATATTGGAAACTGTCCCGACCCTTAATAAACTTTGGATAGAAGCAGATGTACAGCATATGTTTGTCATAAACAGCTACACGTGACCTCTATCTACCATTGTACTTTGTACAGAAATTCACTTATGTCTGTTAAGTGTACATTCATCAGGGGTTTACAGTGTACCCATTGGTACTCTATTAAACTATATCCTATAGAAGTGATCAACTGCCTATATTAAATAGAAATTATTGTGCTCAAGATCTAGGGAAAAGTTGCGATCATTTTGTGAATGAAAAACCTTGAAATTTCAAACATTTTCATTTCAAGAGACTGGAATGAACTGAGAGCATTACCAGTGGCCTTTTATTTTGCTTTCCTTATTTGAAACTAATTATTGAAATCGAATGAAAGTGAAAAATGCTTGAATTTTAGGAAACGTTGCATACACCAAACACGCAAAGTAAGTTGCCCTTTTTGCCATATTTGGGCTTCAGTGAACTCAAGATTTCAACTTACTCAGTTATACTGTACCGAGTTACTTTGCTCTGCTCTGATTTCTATGCATAGATTTCTGAATTACGTTGCTCCTTTTTGCATTTCAAAATTGCATGGATTTTTATGTGACATTTCAAAATAGAATATTTATATGATAAATTCATAAAAGCAGGTTGGTAAAAGGGATATGCGACATTTTCGACCCGTAGTTCCAATGATCACTTCCCATTTTTTTTCATTTATTGAAACAACACTTTTCAGGATAGCCCTGGGTAAAAAAAAGCTGGTCAGAAGTGCATACAAGGTACACAACAGTGTGCAATAGATAGATTTCATCACGTCTTGGCTACATGGTAAGATATTTCCAAACCTCGGTCGATTGAAAGGCTTGGTGCACTGTGCCATGACATCTTTCTTGGCATTTCTCGCACTATATACATTGTATTTTATTTATCATCATTCAAACTATTTCACAATAAGCTTTAAGTCGTTTAGACAACGTACACGCAAAATCGCTTTCGTCAGAGAACAGCTCATCTGTCGGTAGCAACGACACCGTTCCCATAGCGACCCTTTGACTACAGAGACTAAGAGGAAAAAAATGACTAAAAAGCGTTCATTTTGCGTAAGTGCTTGTTGTAAGGACATTTAGGCATGTTGACAAAAAAAGACAACAGAAAAACCAAAAAAAGGACGCTAGTAACCATTATTATTATTTTTAAAATTAGCAGACTGTAACTTGAACGTAGTTGCTTTTCATATAATCTTTATTACGCGACAAAATGTCATTTGTAATGCAATTTATGGCTGGTTTGGTCATATGATAAAAATAATCTGACACTCGTTAACATTTTATACTGGTCTCAATGTATACACCGGTAAGTTAGACGATTTAAGAGACCGGTGTATATACATTGTACTGGTCTAGGAATCACGGATATAATGTTACAAAGCTTGTCAGAGGCTACACGATTCCATACTTGTTCAATATGAAAGTCGTCAGATAAATACGTACAGCCGGTTTTAAATTGAACAATATATCCCCACTAAATAAATGTGTACATAAAATAATTATCTCAAGATAAAAGAATAATCATTGAAATTCAATGAGCAGTGATTTCAAGTTTTGACGGCAAGGGGATGACTGACTTTTTCGGCTTCGTATTTACCATTTTATATAAGTATATAGAATTTGTTCATTTTCATATCGTCGTTCATTTTAAGGATCAACTTGTCTACTTATTAGCTCTACGGGAATGACTCTCCTTTTCTTATTATGAAATAAAGGACGCTACACAACATGATCGAATAGGAAGAACGGCCTTGTTTATCAATTCATTTTCGCAGTTTCATTATGAACTGAACTTTAATCACGGTAGCAATAGAAAGGAAGATGCCCACCCAGGTCTTCCGTACGGTTTCCGTAAACAGGATGAATAAGCTACCTGTCAAAGGAGTATGTGCATACGTAACAGCAAGATAAGAATCATAGATTAAGAAGTTTTTAACTCTGTAATAATTTTTCAAGATATAATGTTTGGAGCAAACCAAGCATCGACAAGTTATTATTAATGAGAGCTGACCGCGCCTCCAGTAACACAACTAATTGTCTTTCGGATGAGACATTAAACCGAGGTCCCATACATCGGCGCTGTAGCACTGAGCTTGATAAAAATCAAAGAGTCTTTTGAAAAAAATTGGGTGTCTTGCGTGTCCCCTCAAATTTAAAATAACTAACCTCTGCAGAGTGCCTCGATCATGTGTGAAACCGTACCGACATTAAATAATTTCAAATAGATAGATAGTCGCTCAGTAAATATATTCAATATGGTTGGCGATCATCCATCTATATAAGCACTGTTTGACTTAGATTTTTGTGTATCTTGTTATATGATCAGAAAAACAGAATCGTTATGTGGAGTTGCTTTTTATTTCTTTTATTATTAATGATAATTATTATTTTTATTATCTATATTTATTTATCTGTTACAATGAAATTTGGTAACGTGTATTCGAAGCCTAGACTGTTTTGCCGCGTGAGCTGATGAGATTTAAGTCTAATTCTTTTATTTGTTAATCTGCTTGTAATTGTGTAGAATATATCTTATCAGAAATAGTGGACTGAAATATTGTTATAAGAAAGTCCTTTACATATGTACCGTGTGACATTTATGGCATTTAAAAAAAAAAATTATCGAAAACGGCCATGACCTTATTGGATGGAATAATTGAAATTGAAATCTGATAATGATAAAAATGGTGACAATGAATTAAAAATGGATGCCACGTCTGGGTATTTATTAAGACAGAGCTTTGATTTTTCCTTCGCGTAGGCCTTGAATTCTCATAACGGCTTAATTTCGGACGATCTAGAAAATAGATCGTAAGTTTTAAAATTTATTTGTTTTTGATGAATTAGCCCAGCTTATCGTCTCGAATTACTCTATCAATATCCTGTAGAGTTTACACGCTGACCCTCATCGCCGGTTTGCGCAACGTTTTTATTATTCCTGGCACAAATCATCTGGCAAGTGCTCCCAAGGGAGGTAATCCGATGTTACATGCCATTTAAGTTTTCAAACGTTTTCCGATACGGCGTTCCTGTCATTTTGATGATAGATTGAAAAGCGGGGAAGGACGGTAAAAAATCACCAGTCTCTTAAAGATATGACAAATGCCTCGATCAGTTTGCTACACGAGAGTTGGAAAGGGGAACTCCGCACGCCATGGGACAGGTTCTGCTTTGACTGGTAGCGTCATTTTGGAATATTTATGAAATAATTTCCGAGAGCCGTAGTCAATTTGGTGCCGTTAATGGCTTTCGTTTTGTCTCGGGACGAAACTACCGCTGTCGTTTACTCATTTTTGGAGAAAAACTGGAGACTAGTAATTAAACAGCAGTTTTGTAAACGTTGTAACCAACTTTGGTTTTTTGTTTTCTTCCTTGTTTATTTGTTTTTATGGTCTTACTAAAACTTCCTGTTCTTCTCGTTTACATATTTTATGGACTTACTTAATTTACGCTACAGTCATTTTTAGTGATTTATTCCAGTAACCATTCATTCTACAGTCGCCTTGTAAAACAAATTCTTTATTCCAGACCATATGTAGAGTGCCTGCACTGAGCGTCGAGAATAAAAACAATGAAAGTAAATTTGCAAGTTTTTGCTTACTTGTGTGAAAATAAAGGGAGTTGAAGAGAGTTTTAAAACTCCTTTTTCAAATTACTAAATTTCCTGAAATTGTTTTGAACAATAAGTGACAGAATGTTATATAAACATTTCTTTTTAATTAAGACTTCATATCCATAATTTGGTATCTTACATTGTATGTAGACTTTACCAGTGATTTATGTTTATACATTTAACTTTCTTATGAGATAATAATTCATGTGCAAAAAATTATTAAAATGGTGAATATTGAAAAGACATTGCACAAATCATAGAGAACTGATAGAGAATAAATGGATGAATGAATAAATGGATAAACGAACGAACGAACGGATCGACGAATGAATGAACGAACGAACGAAAAAATGAATGAATGAATGAATGAATGAACGAACAAACAAACGAAAAACAAATGAATGAATGAACGAACGAACGAACGAACGAACGAAAAACAAATGAATGAATGAACGAACGAACGAAAAAATGAATGAATGAATGGATGGATGAATGAACGAATAAATGAATGAATGAATGAACGAACGAACGAACGAACGAAAAACAATTGAATGAATGAATAAATGGATGAATGAACGAATAAATGAATGAATGACCACGGAAATTGACAGAATTTCGAAAGAGTGGGTGAAATGTTCCTTTCACAAATATTCATGAAATCAGAGTAAGATCTCGGAAATGACATTAGTGTTGCTGTACTCTCGACTACTTTTATAATTTTACGACATTAATCCTGTTCCGGTGTCTCCTAATTGCTAAAAGTGTCCAGTGATAAAGTCTGACATTGGTTAAGTAACGTACTAGCTTAAACGCTCTTTACGGTACTGTTGTGTTAAATATCCAGTACAATTTAATGTCGTCAGTTTCTTTTTCTTCTTTTTTCTGCCTTTTTCATCTTTTTTTCTGTATTTATTTTACTTCTAATATTTTTCTCTAATTTTGATATTTTACCCCTAATTAAAATGTCTTATTCTTCACACTTACCCTTCACACTAATTCTTTACATTTACGTTCACTGTTCAATGTCTCGTAAAAAATTCTAGTCAAACAAAAATATGCATGGGTGGTCTTAATTCTAAGTTAATTTTACGTAAAAATGCTGTCTAGACACCAAAGTGTTAATTCCAAGCTTATGTTGAAGTTGACTCAGTTCAAAAAAGAGAAGTTTGCTTCGGTAATTCACCAAGACAGTAGTTAGCGACATGAACCGGCATGTTTTAACATGTCTGTATCTTCCTATATGGTCTATTTACCGTCGGCAACGGGGGCCACATGACCGACTATCCATGCCGAGTTTAGTTATTTTAGGTTTCGGGAGATATTGGTTTGGTTTGGTTTATTTGGTTTTAATAGCTGTGGTCATATGCCGGCGGTCAGTCCACCTTACAAGTGTTCTTGGGTATGTAACCAGTTTACTAGCCAATTTTTCTGACGACTTCCTTCGGGGATATTGCAAGTTACAGAAAGTATCCCATTTTGAAGACACTTCTGGTTCTTTGTATGGTCAGCGTATAACATCAATACATGGACCTGGGCTAAACGTCTCACACGAATTTTAGTTGAGAAGCGGTGGATCAAACTCGCGACCCTTGGATTACAAGTCCTGCGCGTTACAATTGAACAACTGACCCTCCCCTTCTGATCTAGTTGAATATGTATGCAATTACATCTAGATCTGTAATGCTTGGGGTATATGTTTCTTTGTTTTTTTCCGCAATAACCTTTGTTCAAAACAAACAGTGCAGCTGCGGAAATGTGTAATTTTTCTGTTCATGCACCTGAGGTAGGGATTCTAATACGTTCTGGACATGGGCAGTCATAATTTTTTTGTATCGTGCACCTACGCTCAGACATATCTACAGCTTGTCAATGACTTTTCTAGACTATATGAAATCGTGAGAATAATTATCCCAGCGTATACATAGTCTAGGGGACTCGTGCCCAAAAATAAACCATCATTCGTGCTCTTTGTCTAATGCTATGCTCGGCGGTATTAAAGAATGCGTTTTAACGTGTCAGATCTGGAGCAATTTCAGACAAACCAGTCAATTTGTGTGGAGATTTGTAGAGATTAGATTTATTATCCTCAATTACACACGATCGCTTCCAATCAAATACAGTTTACTTGCTAGCGGCTTAGAGCGACTTTAGAAAACAGTTGACATATCGCGTATCAGTGAGATTTATTTTTTATTCTGTCAGAATTTCGCCTATTTATCACCATCAATTGTGCACACAGAAATCTTTTAATAACACGGAAGTCTTCATTCTGACATAGTGCGAGATTCTGCAAGATGTTAGACCCTGTTCAAGTCATTGAGGAAAGAAAGCACGGGGCCATTTTTAGAAATTGTCGTATTACAATGATGCATTAAAATAACTTAAAAGACTTACCCCGAATGACTTATTTTAACTTTTTTTATCCTAATACGCCTCATTGCTTTTATTTCTGAGGATAAATAATCTGGTCAATTAAAATTTCCTTTTCTTAACATGCCTTTGAATATATGTGTGCATGCTGTTATTGAAATACATGTGCACACATCGTATCTATTCTTATTTATCTGCTAAATATATATTTATAAGCAAAATCTAGAATTATTAGCTGGTAAGCAAACTGTAAGAAAGGCTCCAAATTCTGAACTACAGCTTGAATGTTTTAGAAGCATTTAGAGACAGGAACTTATGGAAGCGGACTTCAGAACTGATTTAGAAAACAGAAAAAAAGATCGTATGTTAAAACCTAAAGAATTATATCATTCAATTTTACTAACTTCATCTTCTGTACCGCGACAATTACAAACTAAACGAAAATTCACCCATAAAGAACTTAATGCGCTCTTTGCGTGCGCGCATTTCTCGTCGTCTAAAATTTATTTAAGAAAATGACAAATTACCCATTTTCTTTACAATGACCTTTCACGCGATCAAGATCCGTTTTGTTAGGATGAATATTGCTGCTCCAGCATTTATTGTCGTTATAGTTGTGTGTCGCCTTACTGCGCAAAGTTCTGCTTTTGTTTTATCGTTAAAACGGTTGATCCTTTGAGCAAGCACCTGCTAAGTTATAATTAATTTTCTTCTCTATATAAGTAAGTAGGTTTTCATTTCTTGAAAATATATCTACATGGTGTCGTTTAATATAAAAGTTTTTGTCTTGTTTCAGAAAATAAAAGTGTTTAAACAAAGCTCATGGAAAACAGAGAAATGGTTTATTGAAAAGTAACAGATAAGTGAAGCGGTTTGAGACCCTAAGTTACCCTGGAAACAAATGTTCGGAGAACAACAACAACAAAAAAACATTAAAAACGTGAGAAGTATATAGAAGTCGTGATTTATCTTAAGGCCAATATTTTGAGTGGATTGTTTGAAACCTGCTTCAGAATAAACGAGCACGGACCCCACATCCCGCCTCGAAACCTCACATCCAGTGTTTACACCTACACGGACCCCACATCCCGCCTCGAAACCTCACACCCACTGTTTACACCTACAAACCCATGCTGAATAATCCTAATGACACAAATAATACAGAAATGATTTTCAAAAAAGAAAAAAAAAACAGATAAGCACCAATCAAATTCATTATGGAAAACTTCTTTCATCTTATTACTCCATTTGTTGTGAAATTCGAATGATGAATTCCAATTTGTTAAGCCATTAGTGGCGATTTCAAAGTCACCTTAGCATTAAATAGAGTCTGTCGCTCTACGGCTAATGAGAAATAACCGGTGGTAATGTTACAATATTATTCTCTAAATTAGTCTAAATGCTATCAATAAAACCTGATGAAGACTACATTTAACGGCTAATGAAAAATCCTCTCCATCATCCGTCACCATCTATTCGTTGTTTCCTATAATGTGCATTAGACCGCATTATCTTAATCTTGAAACCGGAAAACAACGGTTCAATAAAAATTTATTAATTGTTTCTCGTTCGTGAGACGTCATAACGAAACGGAAAAAGAAGTCCGCGGCACCGAATCGCCGTGTTTTATACGACTCCGCTTTCAATTAAGTCCCATATAGAAAAGTAGTATTACCCGTCCAATGGCTTTAATAAACTACGCACGTGCGACTTAGCGCCATGTTTAAATGATACCGTGTATTCGTATTTAACGTCTCTTCGCGGTATTTTGTTTTTTCCATTCATGGAAGTCTGTCTAAAACCCCATCAAATTGCTGGAATTACAGTTCAATGAAAGGAAGTCGCTGTTTGCAAAGAGGGGCGATATTGAGTCGTTAAAGTACGGCGAGTTAATTAAATGAGCTATACAGAAGGCACATTAGCAGATTATTTGTTCGGTGACACGGATAAACTTTATGCTTTAAATACCTTTAAACCTTAAATCCTTTCCTTTTTTCTATGCAATTAGCGTTTTTCTCTTCTTTTTTTGTTCAGAAAAAAGAGAGGGGGAAAAAAGGATTTTACTGCTTAAAGTATTGTTTTCACCAGACGAAGCAATTTAGTTTTTAGGAGCTAGCTGGTTATTACCTTGTACAAAAACTAGTATATATGAAAGTGTAACTTCCGCATTTGAATAAAAGTATCTAAGACATTCAAATCAATGGTATTAATCTCTAACAGGCGTATATAACAACAAAATTTAAAATCAAATGATAAACCAAAATGATGTATGATTCATTTTCCTGATTTGTTTTTACCGAAATGTTCTAAAAATTTGTTGCAACTACAGTAGAATCTGTGTCATCATTATCATCAAATCTGCACTATCACCATTAGCATCATCATCATTGCCTTCATTGTCATTAGCAGCAGCAGCAGAAGTATCAGCAGAAGTATCAGCAGTTTATTACAACAAATTTATGATCAGCAGGTTGAACAAATCCTTATATTGAAGACACATTATTAACAATTTTCTTTTTTCAAACGTTTATATACAGCGGTAAATGATAAATTACACGAACTACTGTAAACATGTACTTTTCAATTTTAAATCACGTTAGTTAATGTCAAGTACCAATGTAATTTAAGTAAGTAAAGAAAACGAACTTCTCCATGATCTTTCTCGTATTAAATTCCCAGTAGGTGTTTACAAATTTTACCGTCCCTTAGTAAAACAATACCAAGCAAAAACTCTTTTCTCGATGAGACAATTTCATTTCAGAGACAGCCTGCAGTTTTCTAATACGTTGAATGAAAGCCTCTTCAATATTTAATTTTACTCATTATTTCTATAGCAGGCATGGGGTAAAACCCCGGTGACCCTAGTAATATCCGTTCGAGTCGGAAAATTCCCTTTGAAATGACTATTATGGATGCGATATTGATATAAGCCTGGCAATGATCGCGAATTTATTTAGGAAATATCCGCTACCAAGGCGAAATCATGGCGAGGCCTTGCTGAGATCTAAATCAGAAGTCGCTCTAATTTGCATCTATTATTTAAGGAATTATTTCCAATAGGCCCTTATGTTTCTGATGATTTATAGGTTTTCGTATGGGTTGGAAAATATCAGAAAGCAATTTCTAAAGAATTTTCATAAATTTCTTGCTGACATGAAAAGTGGTTATAAACAGATAATTCTTCCTCCTGTCATAAGGAACTCTTGTCGCAATATTTTGGTAATGTCTTCCGCGTACAATTAAGGGACCACAGTGGTTATGAATAAATTCAAGGAAAAAGTCTAACCCTAATATTAATGCTAAAGCAATTTGTGAGACAATCTACAAGCAAATTTATGTAAAGGTGACGACAAATATTTCGTCATCAGGAATTTACCATATTGATCCGGGCAAGAAAAGTTTGGAAATATGAATAGAACGTACACATACTTATCTAACTCTAAAATAAGAAAAAATAAGAAAAGACTAAAAAAATGTGAAACTAAAGATTAAAAGTGAACTGTATGCAACATTTACACTGTTGAAGCTGGTGTAGGTATGAAGCTTTGAGCATCATTAAGCTTTCACCTTCAGAGCTTCAGAGCTTAGATATAGAATTGAAAAGACTATTGAACAATTGGAATTTAACTTGAATAAAAACAACGGCAGACTTCAACAATAATCTTTGAATGTTAGTCAAGAAATTGTTGAAGGCATAAATTATTTGAACAATGCATTTCAGCGCACGCAGCAAATTTCCCTCAACGTAAGAAGTCAAGTCAAAGTCACAGCTTCTTGTTGCCTTATAGCTAGTTTAGAGGTAGCAAACTCCACACAGCGGTCACAGTAAACACTACCCACTTGGCATATTTCGTGATGATGATCAAAAGTAAATAAACAAAATGTTAAAATATTTCAAGTTGCTTTCTTTTCGAATTTTATAACTTCTAGACATCTTTAATCGATACAGTTTTTATTAAAACTAAACAAACAAAGAAAAAGATTATGTTTGTATGGAGGGGAGATAACTGCGAATGATATTGAAGATACTTTAAGATCATGCCGCTGGTACTCATTTTGCACTATATTCGTGAAATCATGATGACCCAAATAGGCAGTCGTAACAACCCGGCCTTTTCCGACAACTTCGTAAAAAGACCTCGTATCTAAGTGTATGAATACACCAAATGGTAATTCGCCACTGCCTTAATAAAAATATAAACAAACATGGCAGAATTCAAGCAGTGTTTGTCTTATGGATTAGAAAAAAAAATGAAAATAAAAAATAATTTAAAGCATGAACAGGTCGAGACTTTAAGAAATGTCTTCAATTTAGCAGACACCACTTGTGTTATAAAATAGTCCATTATGGCGGCTACCTTATTATTTCCGAGATGACTTATTGAAGTCGCCCGAGGTGTTCCGAATGCCAAATAGGTATTCTTTTTTTACAGAATATTTCATTCTTGATTCTATCTGAGTACTGCTACTTTTAATGCAGGTATTTTGAAATTGAAGTCGAAATGAATGCATCGAGTATCCTAAAATGTTAGTTATTTACATTGCGTTTTTCACTTTTTCACGTTTTTGATATTTTGAGAGCTGGCAATTCGTGGGTTATAGAGTGTCATTTCATCGTCGAGGAACTCTTTCATTCCTCTTACAGATGCTGTTATAAGCGTAGGTTGGCTGTTCATAAATTACATTACATAAAAAAACTGCCATCACTTGGGATAATTTGTAGGTCAATTAGCGATGTAATTAGGAACTTTTTCGTTTTTTAATGATTTATAGAGATTCTAGCGACCCCTAAGCCAGTCATCAATCTACGTTTCGAGGTAATGATCAAGCGTCGCCATCTTATAACCTCACTCCATGAATAATGTACCAGCAACTACATCGCTTTGAAAGAAGTTAAGTTACGTTACAGCGTTTAAATGTCACTTGATGCCGTAGATCTTGGGCACATAACATTAACACTACACACAACGTTTAAATTCGAAATATCTGCTCCAAAAATCTCTTCCAAATTTATGTATGCTTTTGGTTAAAAAACAGAACGCGGTGGGTCCCTGGAACCTGGACAGCAGTTGTATGTTGCATTATTTTCTAAAGCCTTTATACAGGCGTTGGTCATGGGGACAACAGGTACCTTTTGGCCAGCGAAGAAAAAACTGTCACAAGACCTTCAATCTGTATTTACTTATTTCTTTCGGTAATAGCATCTTCTGTCTGCGATATTATCTTTAAGTCTCTAAGGAATGGGATTTTATTTCAACATTTATGATAATATTTCTGATATCTTACACTAAATTTACCAGTATGTAATTATAACAATACATGTAGGCTCCAGAAACAAATTACAGTCATCCAAAGCAATCTTTCATTGGCGTATACGCACTTTGTGCTCAGTTCAAAAACAAAAGGTTAATGGCCTGAAAGTGTTTTTTTAAGTGCACGTGGTAACAGATCTTCAAAAATTTGTTTAGAATTCAGTTGGCTGTGTGGAAATATAAGCATTAAATTTTGTCGAGCATCTATCTAAAATGATAAACTCACATTGTTGTCTTATTGGATATATAAATTAGTAAGAGCAGTAGGGAAAACAATTCAAATTACCACCTTCTACTTTACCTAAATTAAATGTCAAAAATTCCTACTAATTAAAATTAAATCTTTGTATGAGTTTTTTTATCGCTATAATTTGTTTCTGTCTTTTTTTACCAAGATTCTGAACTGAAATATTCTGTCAGAAACATTTACTCTTAATAGTTCCGAAAAAGCTCTTCACTGGAAAAAAATCGCAAAATACTTTTAGCGAGTATGAGATGATGAGGGTCCTTAAATCACTCTGCATGTCAATGCCTGTAAAGATATACCCAGGGTATGGTGAGGTGAGGGGTAAGTTTAACATTCTTTGCATTGGGTACCGCTGTTCTGGTCTGATCCAGTATATCAAGCCAGTTGAGTAGGTGCAGATCTGTATTGTTTTACAATTTTCTGCTTTTTAGTATTAGGAAATCTTTCGTCGGGTTTATATCCGTAGAATTCACAAGTATACCACTTTAACATTTACAGTAATGGATTTTATTGCAGCACTTACCTTAACCATTCAACCAGACCGTCTGCATGATTCTGAACAGACATCAAAATTACCACTAAGGGCAGCAAGGGCCTAAAACAAGCAAAGTGAGGATATGAAATTATTAACATGAATGGCAAGAGCGAAAAAATACGTGCGAGAACATATACATAATTAGCAAGAAAGCGAGGGTGAGGAAAGAACACTGGCAAGAGAAAGTGAAGACGGAAAATCCATTCAGAAAAGGTGTGGACGTAAAACCGGAACAAAAGACCAACGGCGTTCGAGATAAACTTTTCCCGCAATTTTCATTTCGGTTTTTATCAAGAGACGTTTCAAAAAGTGTTGTCCGTTTTTTTTTAATGAATATACACAGCATCGACTTTTAAAATATAAAGCTACTTTGTCACATAACTATGTTATATATAAACTTATTTTTAAATATTTCAAAATTATCGCTTTTTTATATGCTTAGAAATTATGTTAATTTTTGAAACAAAGCGCTATATAATTATTTAGAAGTTAGATTTAATGACAGATACATGTCAATAAGAAGTTATGTGTTACTTACTTTTATTATTACTGTTAGTATCATTATTATTTGCTATTGTCTTTTCTCTAGATGTCATATACTAAAACTATAAAATGTTTCATTGTAATTCGCAAGAAACTCTAAAGACGTGTCTCGAGAAAATTGGTCTTATAAAAGTCTTACAAAATTTATTTCGAAAAATAGATCCATGACCAACAGATATCAAAATATTATAAATAATCGGACAATAATGGGATATGTAGTTTATAGTATTTATTTTAAAGAGGTAGCCTTAACACAAGTTTCCGCTCCGATACGTCAGAAGGAAAGGTATCACCACGAATCGTAACAGGCAAATATATAATATAGCCACAACTTACTTCGCGAATTTAAATATAAATCTGTTCAAGATTGCTCAACTGAAAAGCAAAAAATAAAATAATGAAATAATAAAAAATGAAAAAATAATACAAAAATAGGAAGCTGTAGTTCTAGAACGAAATTTATACAACCGAATTTATTTTAGAAAAATAAACCAATGTCTATTACAAACTTTACATGGTTTTTATTTTTCAAACTTCATTTTAGTCCATTTTTTTTACAAGAAAAGCCCAGGCTGTCTGTCGCGGACACATCAACATATGTTTTTCTCGATGTTAACTGAATTTCATTGTTATATCCTTACAGGAACGTTAATATCAAAATCAAAGCACAGTGCTGAGGTCCTACAAGTAAAATATACATCCAGATACACTATATACCTTATTATCTTATTGTATGTCTCTGATACATCTAAATAATGTTACATTTGAATTATTTGTTTTTATAATATCAATATATTTAGCTTAAATTTCCTTAAACGGTTAGTTCAATTATCAGTCAATTAAGTTATATTATAATTTTGTACAAATATTTGATCGTCTCCATACAATGATCTGTATGAAGTATGCAAATCCTATAGACACTGTTTAAAATTTTCACAAAACTTGCAAATAAACTAAATAAGTATCGATTCAAATACAATGAAGTCTAATCAAATATACTAATATTTTAATTCTCGACCCTTTTTTAAGGTTGTTACAGTTGCCTCATGAGAAACGCTAACAAACACCTTGGTAGGTTTTCACTACTGTTACATGACTATTGAATTGATCACTTTCACCCTATTTGCACAAGGTACTTTTCTCCTTTTGATGGAAGTAGTGAAAATGTTTATTGAGGGAACAGATCTAAAGGTCCAAAGTTGTGAAAGTTATATGGAAGCAATGCTGAACACAACAAAGGATCAATTACAGCGGACAAACACAAGTGTCAATAATGAATCTCCATGTCGATAGCCGCTAAAACGAACCATCTCCTCGATGAGCGGCGATTAGTCAATAAATATTCATGACATTGGATATTGATCGTCCAATCAGGAGCCTGTAACGCACGCGCCCTGCCTCCAAGACCAAAGCATCGATATTTCTTCGAATCTCCCCTTTTAAGGATTATTTCTGTTAATATAAATTGAACAAGAGTGGAGATATTTCTTTAAAGACAAATTTCATCTTGTTAAATACGACAGCTTGTTATGGATTCACCCCGTGTTTCTAATACTTTGGATATGCCCGACCAACTGACCCACGGAACTACTTCTGCAGGTAATGTTTTCAATTTGATAAATATGACAAATTTCCTGTAAGTAATCATATTTATTAACCGGTAAATGAGTCGCTAGAAAACACATTATTCCTACTTACCGCAATCCACCGAGACGCTAGGTGCCAATTTGGCGTAAGGCAAGAATTTCTCTGACATATTGCCTGATATCTGGCTTATGAAAAGGTTTTAATTTTTGTGAATTAGTATTTAAGAAAAATGATTTCAAAAATTGTGGAAGCTTTAGGACATACTGCATTTTCAAATTATCATCTAAGAGTGTGTGACAAACCGAAAATAAATTAGCAAATGTCATTTTACTTTGTTCGAAGTGTATGTTAAGAACAACATTCGGATAACTTGACGGATGAACAGTTGACACAACATTTAAATGCTGTTCATTCTCAGTCTCAAAGGTTTCAAGAACTGCTGAATGAAACGTCATTTTTGTTTGTTTGTTTGGCGTTTTGGATTTTGCGCGGAATTTTAAGTGCGCATTCGACGTAGTGGATACATATTTGTCAAATGATTATTGAGTTGATAAAATCATTAACACAGAATAGCGCTACAGTATAAATACAAATTAAAGTAACATATTTACACTTTTATTTCTGTAATATCGGCTTAAGATGCAAAAATCTGAACAAAATTATGTTAAAAATAAGAAAGAGTAAACATTTTAATTTCCTAAAGTTTCTAAATATATAATTGACTAAGCTACGAAAATTAACGAAGTTGCGCTTAATATACAAAATGATTGATAAATACGTTAAAAGGAAAAGGATTAGCAATATTTACAAAAATTAAAATATTAAGAAAAACAAACTAAAATAAAATGAACACGAAAAAGACCTGAAAAATTATCTGAAAAGTAGTGTCAGATCTTACAGTTTTTGCCTAAATCGACATAAGTGTCATCTATCACATTTACTGGTTCAAATTATTAATTGAAAGTGTTGTATAAGGTGGTGATGATCCGATGATAGCAATAAAATAGTGTCAAATAATTTACTAATGCCTAACCTATATTTGTGTGTTTATTTTCGACGAAAATTGCATTCTGTTGAAAAAAAACTATGGTAGATTTTCAGCTGCATTTTGAAAATATGATTTTGTTTGTCTTGCAAATGTAACTGACCGGTTTTAAACTTTGTTGGATAACTTATTCATTATTTTGAGTAGATGAACAAAAAAATAACAAGAAATCAGAATATTTTGGATTCTTTAAATGATTTTCAAACTAATTAGCTTTTAAAAGAAACGATGGAAATATTCATTATATATTTCCGGAAAAGTAAAACTATTAGACATATCCAGATCTTAAGTGTTCATAATTTTAAAAATCAAAATCTAAGATTTTTTTTTTTGCCCTTTCATCGCTATTTTCAATATTAAGGTTATCATTATCATTATTATCATAATAATAATAATTATCAGTATTTCTACTATCATTAAAGAACAATCCAATGTTATAAATAGTCAGCCATTTTTGTTCATTTGGAAACTTCCGGTCAGAACGCGATCTATGTTTTTTCTGTAGCAAGACGAATTAGAATTATGTTGAAACTTTCAGGAGGGCATTTGAGCCCTGAAACCCATGACGACGGTGATATGTACCACAATGATCATGGCTCCTCCGAGCCCGGGGGAGATGATAAGCCATCTAAACAGAAAAGACACAGAACGCGGTTCACACCAGCGCAACTGAATGAGTTAGAACGAAGTTTTGCAAAGACGCATTATCCGGATATATTCATGCGAGAGGAGCTTGCACTAAGGATTGGTCTCACTGAGTCCAGAGTTCAGGTAGGGGAACGGCTTACTTAGTTTTTCTTAAAGAGACATACCCTTAAAAATTATATCATTCATTTTCTTTCAACATCATATAAACTGGGAATGATATTGAACGAATCATGACTGAATGCCACTATTTTAAGTGTAACAAGAAAACTGAATGCATTAATATCTGTTTTGTATAAAGTGTTGTTGTCGTTGTGCAGTTTTTCGGTAACAAATCGACACTTCCTTAGTGTCTAAATGCCATAAGAAAAAGTTTTGAACATATATCCTTTTTTATATTTTTTACAAAACGAGCTGATAAAATACGTATTCAGCGTATCATCTGTAAACTTTTAGATATGTCTTTTAAATGAAAGTAACAGAAACTACAAGAATTAATTCAATTAGTTTACTTAAGATTTGTCCTACAGTTCTTCCGCATTAATCATTTTGAGATAGAAGATATCATTTCTGCATATTGCACGTTAATAATTGATAGAAAAAGTTGTTATTGTATTTTTGTTAGAATTTACTAGTTTCTGTCCTGTTCTGTTAAAATTTACTTCTCAAAAAAAAACATGTGTGAATCTGGCCAGACTTTGAAATACAGACAATTCATTTTGTAGCAATTAGACTATAAAATTATAGAGATGGTAGTATTGTACCAGACTTTTAGACAATCAATTTTCATCTTATTATACAAAAGAAATTTCATAAATTACATATTTGAAAGTATATAATCAGTATGTAAATATCTTTTAGTTTTATTAGTGTTCTTTTCTTTTCTGTGTTTTATCACTATTTTTTTTAATTTATCTTAATATTTTACCTATTTATCGCAAACGACAAACACTTGATTCAACAGTTAAATGATGTTCATGAATCTAAAACAAAAAAGTCAACCTGTCGTGGTTTTAGGGAAAAAAAAGAGAAAATTATTTCGATCAGACAGGAAAAAAAACTTCTTTTTTTAATTTCACATACGAAAGGTATTTATCGTAAAAAATATGTCATATTTTACTACAATATATGCATATAACTGTTCAATTGACCTTAAAGTATATAAACCAATGGCCAGCAATTTCATTCTATTTTCACAATTAATTACCTCTATAAATTGTGCCATTCAGTTTCATATATTGTCGAGCTGAGAACTGACATTAACATGTATAAACTTTTTACAAAAAAGAGAAAAGGAAAAAAAGAAATTAGAAATGCAAGCTTGAACAAGTTTCTGTCATTTCTGTGAAGTGAACCAGCTGCTTACATAAATTGTAAGTTTTGATTTAATCGAAACGCAACTTCGTACTTGTATATCCTTTTCTTAGTTTAAAAAAAAAATAGTTTAGTTGTCTTTGCTTTATTCTCGATGTGACACCCATGTTTCAAAACAGTACTTAAAAATGAAGAACTTTCCTTTTTATGCTTTATGCAAAAGAAAAAGATAAAAAATGCTGTATAATTAATTTAATGCAATGTATTATTCAAGACTTTTTTATTTAATTAAAAAAGAAATCTTTAAAAATGTGTGAGGAAGTTGTCGAAGAATAAAGAATCTCTAGACATAGGAATTTAACTATGTACAGTACAAGTAAAATTTATCTTTTTTTAATATTCTCTTATTTTTTTTCGGGCATGATCTCTTTCGTAAAATGTAAACTAGATAACATTTACAGAAAAGCAAAAAAATGTTAGGAAAGATGCTCAAACGTATACTTAAATATATTTTATTAAGTATACATCACAAGAAAATAAGTTTAATACCATGGTCTTCTTATATGGGCAGTTTTTCTTCTTTCTCTGCTGCTTCTGTTGTTGTGGTAACCTTATATTTCCTTGTTCAAGTCTTGTTTGCGGCAGATTTCACAATCCCAGATCTTCAAGGGAGTACACTGGTTACATGAGAACTCTGTACGCATCCTTTAAGTATGATGAATATAAAAATCTGCGTTTCAGAGTTAGTTTCACTACTGCGCACTTTAATACGGTTAGCGAAGGAATTTCTGATCTCTTGCAAGGAAGGTGATACAAACTTAAGCTAGCCAGTGTAATTCAGAACAGTCACATTGTCTTGAAAAACAACATGAACACCCTAACAAAAATTATAGAAGTAACACGATGTATTCAAAAGTACTGAGGGGAAAACGGATGGTTGATTTGTTTAAACGCTTACTTGCGTTTTAGAAAAAATTGTTTATGTATGCTTTTAGTTTCATTCTCTTTGAATATTCTAGCAGTTGGTAGTTCGAAACAATATTGTGCCGCTAAGAAAGCCCTAAAAATGCAAAAATAAGAGAAGACAAGCACATCTTTACAACGTATTTTGTTAATTTTCTAAGAGACTGCAAACACTCTGAAGGAGAGAACGCACGGATTCAACCAGGAAGATATCAACAAAAACTTTCAAAATCCTTTTTTTTACAGACCTGTAATCAGCTGTAGCAGAAAAGAAGACGTAAAATAGGAAATGAAAAGTTTATCATTTTCTGTTTTAGTATAAAATATATGTTTTAACAAATTCCGGATAGTATATCTTAATACTTTATAAAGTATTATGATTAAAGCATTTAAAGAGCTTTTTGGGGTATTTTTTGTCAGAAAACAGGTAGCATTACCGACACCATTTTAGGCACAGCTACATATTTTCTCTCCGGAGTCTGTATGCCACAGTTTTAACTCCGAATCAAGTCTACGGCATTCTTGCCAAACACAAATGTCACAATTGTTCAGTTTTCAAGTTGTTTAGTCACCTATTCAACCAAACATGATTTACGGACACCTGACTGTATTGGTTTCTGCCTAAAACTGTGATATAATGTACAAACTGTCAAACAAATGTCTATAAATTGCAATTGGTACATTGATTACCCTTGTATTCAAGGCAGAACAGTCAATATTTCACGACATAGCGAGGTGGTTGATGGCACCTTCGCCGTCTCTTAAAACACCGTTACTTTTAGCGTTCAGATAGTTACTTATTGACACTTTATTAGCTCTTTTACTTTCTTGTCATCACCAAAACCATCGGTCTTTTTGTTTTTGTTCTTTTTTTTTTTTTTGGTTTTGGTTTTTTTTACTTTTAACCATCTGCCACTCAGAACCCAGCAGCCTCCGTCAATATCTTAGCACATCCGGGAAATAACATCTATAACATCACTTATACATTGATAATCTTTGATGATACATTTTGTATCATTGTAAAAACCTGTAATATTATTATTTACCTATTAAAACAGGTAATTAGTTCGAATTGCCTTTATTCAGGTACGTTTATATATATACATCTCTTTACTTACGCAAAACTGTTCGTTTTCCGTGCCCGTAAGAACTTCCGGTGTAAGTTTCGATTTGGAGGGAGCGGTCAATGGTGATAAATAAAAACGTCTGCGTCAGGTTTATTTACCTGCATTTTACTTTGGTCATTTTCTTTTGTAGTTCTATACCTTTCATGTTGCCGATTTCTATGCTTCGTGTAGGAAATGAAACATAACTTACCAAATAGTTGTTTAAATATGAAAAATTCAAAGTAACCTACATAACAAATTAAAAAGAGCCGCAGATATAGTAAGTTATTTGTTAGCGGAGTTCCTAAAGGGAAACAGACTTTAATGAATGTACAAAAGTCGCTGATCAAGGTAGTTTTAAAAGCAGTAATGGTGTTCAAATAATCGTAGTAGATAAATATTATGAAACAAGTGTCATTTAAAAATATGTCCCAAGTTTATTAAAGGCACTTTTCTAAATGATGAAAGTTGACTGATGTTGAAATAAGGCGACACAAAGATATTGAAGCCATGCTGAGCTGCGCATACTTATTTGACCACTGGAAAATGAGTTTCTGAGATAATATGAAAATTTCTTTTTTTACCTGTAGGTGATTGTGATAACAAAGTAACTGAATTAGCTAGACAAAATCTGAGCGTAGATAACAGGAAATATAAATAAATGAAATATTTAGGGCCCTTGCCCCCATTTTTCTAGAAGTAATATATTTTAAATATACTTGACCTATATGACATTTTATTTCATTATTGTTTATATAAGCCTTAAAACAAGGTCTGTCTTTTATGTATTCCCTAGCACCACTACTAGGAGACTAAATAGACAATATTAACTTATAAAGAGAGAGAGAGAGAGTCATGTGTTTGATGACTTTTCAGTCGGATCTTCCTTTTTTGTATTCTTGATTTGAATTTCCTGAAACTGTTTTGTTGTTTCTATATTATCAGAACTGTTTTTATCTCTTATAGAAATTAAAGATTATGTACATTCTACCATAGCGCTAAATGTACTGTCAAGCCGTCGGGCGTAACTTTATTTTTTAGCAGCAGGCAACAACATTCACCATTTCAGCATTAATTTGCCTTTTCTTGAAACTAACTACATACATATTCAACTTATTTTGCTGAAATAAATTTTCAGCCGTAGCCCGGTATATTCCACCAATATGTACCAATTATCTTTTAGGTTAAAAGGAAAAATATTTATCGCTAATCTCTACTGATATTGTTCCTCGAAGAAAATGAAAATCACAATAAAGGCACCAGACATCCAAAGAGTTCTGCTGCAAAGGTGTGAGGTATACCAAACCCCGGAGACAATATTAATTAACATACAGATTATTACCATAGAACAAAGCAGCGCGGTCGATTCGGTTTTCATGCCTTTATAATGAAAATATTAACTTTTGCCACCGTTTTTCCATTATCTCGGCACTCCGGGATTCCAGGCTCGCGTTTTCGCTGAACGTGGCTACATTTGTTTGCAGTAAACGCAGAGCTAGGTTGCGTGTTTCCGCCCGAAGTTTCGGATTTCATACAATGCGGGTCGAGAGCGAATCTCGCGGGTACGTTCACGTGTCAAAGCGAATCCGGATAAGTGGTGTAAAAGAAAATTAATTTCAGTACAAACATAGCTAATTTTCCACATTATTGACAGAAAGGTTAATTTGAAAAATTGAAAGAGCAAATAAATGTGGATCATAAAAACTGCCAATAACTTCTTCCGTTGTTTTAAGGTATGTTTTCAATTGATTTAGAAAGCGAGGATATACGGAAAAAACTTTGATAATTGATTAATAAGAAATAGCATTTGCATAAATGAATTTTCAAAGGCGCGCAGATTTCATGTGAATATGATTGCAGGTCTCATGATTCCAGACAGTTAAGATCACAGGCGCATACTATCACGGATGCTTTGGATCTCGGGGCACTATAATTTCAAGTTCGTAATTTTCTGACCTCGAGCGCTTTGGATCACAAGCGCATAGCATCTCCGACCTATGGCACTTTGCATTATATTATCATATTTGGATGTTTCCAAATACTTTCATTTCACTCTCGCTGTTATTAGCGTATTCTGTGTATAGTGTGTCTTATGCAAATAAAATCTATGTTCTGTTCTGTATCTCGGGCCTGTAGTATGTCCGACACCGGGTGCTTTGGATCTCCAGCGCGTAGTTTATGTGTTGCAACCGTATAGCAACAGTCTATAAGTTCCAATCAAATATCGTATAAAAGGCATTGTCGAAGTGTTACAAAAAACGAACCCAATGTCCATGCTGAGGGAGTGGAAAGAAAGAAAAATGGAGGGAAATCTGAAAATGCAATGTATTTATTCAGTTAAATTCCAGACGTCAGAATAGATTTAGAGTTCTATTAAAGCTCTAGGCTTCCTATAGTAATTTTTTTGTCTTTGTATCATTTTTGTAGAAAAAAATCCATGCATGGACGGGTACCTTTTAATTAATTCTTATTTCAAATATGATTTAATTTCATTTCTTTGTCTTACTGAATTCAAGCCTACAAGTTTCTGTGAATGTTTAAAGTTGACCAAATATATGTTAATACAATATACAGTAAAAGTTTCAAAAAAAGGAAGACATTTTAAAAGAGTTTGGAAGTATGTATAGAGTTTCTTAGACTTTCAACTTTTGTGTTGACGGTTGTTCAACATTGGAAGTATACAATTGTATTTGGTACGGAGGCTAGCCAACCATAGTTGATAATGTCACCGAGAGCATTAAATACTTCAGTCTATTGATTCATAAACTGATTTTCTACATAAGATCATCAGTACCATGGAATAGACACATTTACATAAATCCAGAAATCCTATATTTTTATTTAAAAAAACTGTGAAAATTGTTTCCAGTTATCTTTTTCCCACTAAAGTTATTTGCACACATAAAAAATTAAAGGGGCTGTTGACTTAACAAGAAAATTCCAAAAAGAAAGTAAGTTTTATAAAACAGTTTATGGGCGGGGATATTAGTTAGGTACTCATTTGATTTAATTTCAGTTACTATAAACATTGGCAGAGTTATGGCATAAGGCAAGATAGCAACGATCCCCTGATCATAAATAGTATATACATAGTTTTATTGTTGTCAGTTTGAAAGTCTAGAGGAGAATACCTTAGCTAAATGTCTTTCATATTTTGATGCAGATTCCGTTATGGTATAGAATGCATTTTTGAAATATTTTCATGGATTTTTGTTCAAAGATAAATTTTAATGGTATATGTCCCTTTTACAGGAAAATACTTTCAAAGGAAACGACAATGGACATAAGACATGCCCTGTTTTATTATTAACAAAATTTGATAAAACAATACATTAAAAAAATAAGATTATTGTTATAACAAGAAGTTAGTTTTAGCGAAATACCTTAATGGCAACTTAGCATAATATGTAACTTTTTTTCTCCTCGCTACCCTTTTTTCCCCAGAATGTTTATAACTGAAACGTAACGGAATCATTAATTACCAAGAAGTCTGGATAAGAACAGTCACTCTCTCTAAATTTGAAACTTCTGAGAATCTAGCCAAATGTGTTGTTTTTAACAGGGGTTGAGCGCAGAAATGCATAATTCAGCGTGATGAATTATTAAAAATATACTTCACAAATCCATCCCATGTATTACTTGCCCCTACGTCGTCAATTCAAGTGTTTCGGCGATACGGCATGCGTTTTGGGAAAGCTTACGAGTCTTAATTTGATATACCAAACCCTCAGGGGAGTTTTAAACATTGTTTAAATATTGGCTTAATAAGATCAAATATTTAGGAAGCGGCAAAATGATATTGTTACTGCATTTGACGACGTCCTTTGCAACTTGCTAATCGGCGTTCGTTTATTTTAGACGCATGGTCACGAAACATAGATTAAATACATTCCCATTAAATTGTTTACAATCGTTTTAAAGCCCAACGTTATAAATACACAGATATTTGTATTGTTATTGATAGCATATATATTTCATCGTCGTTGATTTACAAAGACAGGCATCCCGACGAAATGTTTGAATCTTGAACACGAAGACGACGTTTTTTTTTTAAGTTCTGTCAGTGGATAAAGTGATCTTTAATTTACAGAGAAAAAATACAATTTGCACTGGTTTACATCCATGGAGAAGCAAACAGTACAAATCTTTGACTTAAATATATTCTTTGATGAAAAAATTTTGCTCCCATTGAGTACAGTTGAATGCGGTAAAAAAATATGACTGGTCAAGTCCTAAATTAAATTTACAACAACAACAATTTATGAGCAACACAGACATAATTGCCTTTGGCTAAATATACAAGAATAAATTAAATAAATGCTGGACCTTATGTATAATGCCGTGAAACAGTGTTTTTAAGTTTATATGCCTCTATTAAAAACTTACGAATTCCAATTACCATTTTCTTTTTTTTTTCACTTAGATTCCATAAGACTACTAAACATTTTAAGATTCATCCAAGAAGTATTAGAAATATAAGTACATCTAATTAGTGAGTATGTCTGACACATGGATAAAATATGTTATTCTGATTCTACTTACATGTACTTGTGCAAAGTCTGTTATTTCTTCTAGTCCTAAATTAAATTGACATCTATACAAGAAAGTATTTTGTCATTTTTGTCACTCTCAAAAATGAAAGAAGTCTTTGAATCTTTTGATTTAAACGATTTTTGAACATCCATTGTTTTCAGCACTTACATTGACTGTCATGCATCTTTGTCATTTTGAACACTTTTCAAATATAAAATATTTTTAGGGTACCTGACTTCAAACATTTGACAATGTGTGTTATATTGTTGAATCGAGAAGTTCCGGGCGCAGAGTCCTAACCTAAAGGGAAATGACTAGCAATGACTATTTCATTTGTTGTTGTTTTTTGTTTTTTTTTGCTTGGTGAACGACTTCTTTGTACAAGTTTTGGCGCTGAGTACAAAAACTACATAATTTAATGCAGAAGTAATTGATGACCAAAATAAAGTTAAGAGTAAAAAAAAAGTATTTGCTGATGATGAAATGGTCTCCTTCACCACCGTTAAGAAATTATCTAAGAAATAATACAAGTTCTTAGTTTTGTCTACACCAGGTCAGCCGGACTAAGCTATAACATTATATTGCATACCGCTACTGCTTTACAGCATTCGACAAAAAAGACAAATAAATTCCATCAATTCCATCAACTTTGTGGCTAGATTAAGAAACAGAGGTATAAACTTAAACTGTTTGGCACACTTGCACTTTAAAATTTATTTTATTGTTGATGAAGTTGTCATATTTATAAAGTGAATATTGAGTTAATTTTAACATATAAAAACAGATTATGTATATACACCACATATTGAATTGTGGGTCATTCTTGGTACATGTAAACATCGTCTATTTTGGAACTCTGAACGGAAAATATGTAACACTCTTGATATTTAGAAAGAAAATACAAGTAAATCAATCCACGTCTATTGAAAGAAGTCCCAAAGCCTCGGTATCTTCTTGCTTCCCTTGGATAATGATCTTCGTCACGAGACTGTACTAAATACGCAAACCCCGCCGGGAACCAAGCTTCGTCTTTAAGAAATTAGCTGTCAATTTCTGCCAATATTAGAGATCAGCGGGTCGGTTCCCAAGAGGGTTTGCACTAACTAGAGTCACGAAATATTGAGGATGGGAACCAGTCTTCGCAGACTGTTGCTGCGCATAGTTTTCCTAATTTCAAACGATGTTTGTTATCTACCATAATATATTTGATTTATTATAACCATTAAACTAATCATATTTGATCTTTTCTCGTAAGTAAATGTAAATATATACCAGTTTTATATTATTAAGGTACACTACACAGCAAAGTAGCACAAAACGCAGCGAGATTGATTTGTTATATTTCTTCCTTCATTCTTTCTTTCTCCTTCAGTCGTCTGTTTTTCTTACTTTCAAAATATGGAAATCTTCTATTGAACGCATATGTTTATGTACATTAAATTGACACATGCATATGTACATTAAAATGTATATAATTACAATTCTAATGGTGGTATGACATCATCTGAACATTAAAAGTATTGACACATTTATGAAATGTAGAAAAAATGAACCTGTGACACAGTGTCCAAAAATTCAGGAATGGTTAAAGTAGCAAGAAAAAAAGTATTAAGTTTCTTTTGTATTAAAGGTGTGGTTTCAAAACAGACGGGCCAAGTGGAAGAAAAGGAAGAAGACCACAAATGTCTTCCGAACACCCGGTGCCCTAATGCCAACGGCGGGGCTATCCCCGTTTGGCGCTATGAATGACCCCTTGTGTTCTCTGTATCCAAGCGACACACGATGGTCAACACAGATGGCCCCTCCCATCAACGCAAATCATCTCGCCTTCTCTACATTGCCTAGACAGGGTAAGTAAGAAATCGAGAAACATTAAGTCAATTGATTAATAAAATTCCGCTCCTGTTAATGTTTCTTAAAATCAATAACCGTGATATTTCAATTCTCCCTGTTATTTTAGGCCAAACAATATTAATATATACAGCAATTTAATATTCAGCTTTCGAATGAGCTGTCTTTTCTAGAATATAAATAAGGGTAAAGCCAAGTGATGAAAATGTTGTTTAAAAACCTTATTTAGACGAGTTAGTTCCAAGCTGAATCAGCTGAAAAGCACAGATTAATTATGCGTATAGGCAGTGTCAAATTAAAGAATTTGAATTGCATAAAATGTATGCTTTCTCATTTGGAATTAAATGCAGGAATTAACTGGAATTGACCTTATTGCATCCGAATACTAACGTTAATTTCTTTCAATGGTTTCCTCCAGGAATCTCGCAGGCATTTCCGGGCCAGATGTCAGGGTTTGATCATATGAATGCTGCCGCATCTTTAGCCAACAATATCTCAATGACCAACGGCTCTCCGTCGGTATACAACTCGAATTATGGACTTTCCCCGCAGACGTCTGCCACTCCCTCGCCGCCTACCTCGATTCCGAACTCACAAATGACGTCATGTGGAATTCCGGATATAGGTGACGCTTGGCGTGGGACAAGTATCGCATCATTGCGGCGAAAAGCACTCGAGCATTCCGTGTCATTGACTGGTTTTCGGTAGTAACTTCCTTGTGAGTGGTGATTTCCTTGGTGACCTATATTTTGTGTCTTTGTGTCAGTTTTTGCGAGCGAAAATGATCGGCATTTTCTGAAGAGAAATTGCAACTAGTTAACCTAAATAATTTGGGAAAATACGACTTTCTAAAGACAGCAAGCGCAAAATACGTTCATAAAGAGGCGCAGAAGCCTAGGAAAATATATCGGAACGTATATTTACTATTCCAATATGACGTCAAAACGTTAACTGTCAGACAGACTTCGTTAACAGAGCCGGTTCAAGAGGCATTATTGGCTATGTTATTGTTAAGCCTGTTTGTCTATGAATGGAGTTTTTACCATAGAGTTTGCTAATTTTGAGTCCAGTATAGAAATGGCGTGTCTTCATATCGGCTTTTTTTACAGTTTGTCTTCAAGATGCGTAATATTGTTGTCAAAAGATCATTTCTTGACCCGGCTTCGTTGTAATGCATCATATCGGATATCCGGGCAGTTAACAACATGTCGATAACTTTAATTGAGCTGGAGCTTGTGCACCCAGGTCGAAACTACGCATTTCAAGAAGTAATACTTGATTTTTGATTCTTCTGAAATAATGACGGCCATATGTCAATGGAAATGATAGGAATTCAACATTTCCAAACAAAATAAAAAAACTTATCATTTTCTGCGTTTCACAGAGCTACTTCTTGATTGGTCAAGATGAACTTCGATATTTGAGCGCTTTCATTGAACTATGGAAATTTGCAGTGCATATATATAAGATTGGATCGTCGTTCTACGTAACTAGAGTAAAATATTGCCAGGCAATATAAAGTTGACCAGCACAAATGTTATTTAAATCATTTGGTAATACCAACTGACCTTTATTTCAAATCAGCCGAGCATTTTGTATTGATTCAAGCGACATTTTTGTACACAAGGCTTAAGGTCGTTCCGATCTATAACGTCATTTGAATGTACCAGACTCCAAAAACTGTGAAATACCGACCTTCCAATCTTGATCTTACAGCAGCTTCGACCTGTCTCTTTAAGTCATGTTTGATAATATTGACGTGGTCATAAGAATCTAAAAGTCTATTTTCATGAGGCTGATATTTTTTTAACTCTTAAAACATTTATCAGTCATTTGCATTTTGTTGCATGTTGTCTGTTTCGTCAAAATTGTGTTTAAACATCCAAGAGAAGATTGCTTTTATTGGTTGTTCACTTACTGAATGGTAAAGCAGGTAGAAGGCTATTGGGCATGTGAAAACCATTAAAGGACCTTTTGAGGGGACAAAAAGATGTAGAGAATTTGCAATTAATCTAAGTAAGTATACATCTTTGTCAAGGCCAGAAGAAATTGTTCAGAGCATTTGACCAGTGAATACGATATGAAAATATATATAATTTGAAAGGATTTTTATTAAAAACTTCCTGACTGTGCAGTGACCCAGTCTAAACATGGTCTGCCAGTTACCAAGTCTGATCATGGTCTGCACAGTTACCAGTCTGATCATGGTCTGTACAGTTACCCAGCCTAATAATGGTCTGCATAATTACCAAGTTTGATAATGGTCTGTACAGATACCCAGTCTGATCGTGGGATGTACATTAACCCAGTCAGATAATAGTCTGTGCAGTTACCAACTCTGATCATGGTCTGTACAGATACCCTAATTTTTGTCTGCACAGTTACCCAGTCTGATAATGGTCTGCACAGTTACTAAGCCTGATCATGGTCTGCACAGATACCCAGTCTGACTGTATTCTGTAGTTACAAAGTTTGATAATGGTCTGCACAGTTACTCAGTCTGATAATGGTCTGCACAGTTACTAAGTCTGATCATGGTCTGCACAGATACCCAGTCTGACTGTATTCTGTACAGTTACCCCGTTTGATAATGGTCTGCACAGTTACCAAGTCTGAACATGGTTTGTATGGACACTCCATCTGATTGTGGTCTTTGCAGTTTCTTAGTCTGATAATGGTCTGCACAGTTACAAATTCTGATCATGGTTTGTACAGATACCCAGTCTGATTGTGGTCTGTACAGTTACCCCGTTTGATGATGGTCTGCACAGTTACCAAGTCTGATCATTGCCTGTATAGATACTCAAGTCTTATCATGGTATGCACAGGTAAAACAGTCTGATAATGGTCTGCTTAGTTACAAAGTCTTATCATGTTCTGTACAGATACCCAGTCTGACCATGGGCTGTACAGATACTCACGTATCATGGTATGCACAGAAACCTAGTTTGATCATGTGGATATAAGAAACAGCATGTGTAAGTGAAGTTTTATTAATTTTTGTTTCCTTTAGTTTCATCAGTTTTCCACTTGAACAATGTTAAAAAGATATGTAAGATTTTTTTCTAATATGAAATTTATAGTATTTCGGCAGCTTCCGAGCATTGGTGTACTTTGATGAATGTTCTAATGAGGTAGTCTTAATTCTGTTTACACTAAAAACAAAATGCTAAAGAAAAATTCAAATTACTGAATTTATAAAATGTAGGCAGGACTGTAGCCCTCTAAATAAGCAGGCTACACACTTGTCTTTATATACACTCTATTTTGACTATACAGTGTATATGCATTTATGTATACATTAAAAGTGCTCAATCATTCTATGTATATGTATACCCCAATTATATTCCAATAAATATTTGTAATATGCTTGTGCTTGTATATATTTATAAATTATTGTAATTTATTGTATGGTTATTGAAATAAAATTGTTAGTTATTGTATAGTTGATTTCTTGTTGTTTTATCAATAACATCCAGTTCTCTTTTCTTTAATCTGAAGCACCATTTGTTAACCGAATTATAATCTGTATCTTCAATCAAAACCTGACTGAACTGCCAAAGCCTGGTACCAACCTTTTAAGGTTGACTGAGATGCCAAAGCCTGGTACCAACCTTATAAGGTTGACTGAAATGCCAAAGCCTGGTACCAACCTTTTAAGGATGTTCTCAAATACAACTGGACTAAATCAAATTAGTCAAACCATTTTGTTTGCATCTGTTTTCAGCTTTTTACCTGTACCTTCAACTGTGCTGCAATATATCTAATGCACAGTTATTTCAACTTTGAAACAATGTCTCCTCAACAACTTACTTTGACCTATTTTTTGTTTGCAATTTTCTGTTTGTTCTTGTGCTATAGCTTATAGAATTACAATATTCAAGTAACACCGACTTCATCATTTTTTTTTCAAAACAAACACAGATCAAACATTGTATCAATGTCTTCTCCTGGAAAAAAATCCCTTCTGATCTTGACCTTTAATTAAAATATTTATGGATTTTACACTGGCTGATGAAAATTCAGCAAGGCTTTTAATAAGATAACATATGTAGCTAACAGAACTCAACCTTTGACCCAACATAAAGAAATCATCAACCAATTACATACCAAGCCACTTTGTCAATAAAAATCACACTGACTTTGAAGATGGAGGTTAAGACTGACAAAATCTTCTATAAATGAATCCTAACTGACCAAGACTTTCAACTCATCTTTTCTCAAGCTTGACGTTGAGTTTAAACTTACTACTTTCTATTCTAAAAGCTGATTTTGAACATCAATACATTTTTTTAAAGATCAACTTACTTTCAAACTCCACAGTGACAGTGAATATCAAATTTTTCAACTCCTTAGCTTAAACAGTTGGGAAAGAAATATCAACGTAAGTATTTTTGCCAAAATATGACATATAAACTTTTCAAGGTCAAACAAAGAAACCTTGTGCAATAAACTGTATAACAAACTTCCACAGAACGTACATGTAAATACAGTTTATATTTAAAATCAACAGCTAAAACCCACAAAATGACTGTTGCAATTTCATTTTACAATTTTCTCAATAACAATACATCATTGTATATATTTCATTAATAGAATGATAACA
This sequence comes from Cyclina sinensis, assembly GCA_012932295.1. Lineage (NCBI taxonomy): Eukaryota > Metazoa > Mollusca > Bivalvia > Venerida > Veneridae > Cyclina > Cyclina sinensis. Next base: position 25,692,517 of record JAAONU010000017.1, read on the forward strand.
ATAAGGCAACCATTCAAAGTTTAAACTTTTTGCCACTTTGGACATCTTGTTTTCCTTTCTGTTTTCCTTCATGTTTTTTTCTGTTTATACCTGTTGTAACCTCTTCCTGGAGTTGTGTAAAGAATGCCTTTGATGATGTTAATCCAGTCTTTTCTTTTTTATCCCCCTGGAATTAAAAGCATCAGTTAAATTAATTTTAAATTCTCATAATTTTATAATTTGCTTTTTCTGTATGGCAATAATTTACTCTGTACAAAATTTTGGTTTGGTAAGGTTGAGTTTAACACCCTCTACCAGTTGGAGTAATATCAGGTGGACAACTTAATGTACCAAACCATCATTCCTGGGAAGAACAAGTACAACACTCCCATCTTACTAAATCAAACTTTTAAAACTTTAATCAACTGTAACAAACCACGCCTCTTGTTTCTATGTCTTGGTATCTTATAGCTCCAGTTTTTAGAGATTTTATTCAAATACATAGCTATAACAGATTTCTTATGTGTTTATATATATATTCTGTCTTCATTATTATGTGTTTATACATGTAGCTATTCTGTCTTAATACCTAACAAATGTTATTTTGAAAATTTAGAGATTAAGTACAATGCCTGAATATCATTTTGGTTATCTTAAAACTTAAAAAATAAAAACAAACTATTGTAAGTGTTGCAAGTGTATGAAAAATCTGCTAGGTTGCCATGGTTTCAGGTGACAGTGTGAGCTTATCCATATGTATTTCATAACAATTTAGGAAAGGTTGAATAGAGAAAGGAAAATCAATAATGCTACAGGCCAGGTATATGCTTGGTCATTCCTTCTTTTCCTAAACGACCACTTAGACCAAGTTCCATTACTTTGTTACAGATTTCTTATGTTTCAGTTATCATAGGCACCAAGTAATCTTAAGTTATTCTGCCTCAGTATGAGAAAAGAAACATTTGTAACAAACATCATGCATCCTAACTTCATACAAAGACAGCTGAATATGTGTTAAACCTTCAACTATAAGACGGAATTCTATCTAATTCCATTACATTCCGTTACCGCCAAGTTTATTACCTTAAGTAACGTCACCCCGCCGTTGATAGATTTACTCTCTTTCTCCAATTGTCTCAGAGCTTTTTCTTTACTGTACTTGTTACCCAGACCAGGATTCAGTTTTTCCACAATTTTCTGTTTCTTCTCTCTCTCCTTCTGTCTGACTCTCTGCATCTTCTTCTTCCTTTTTCTTTCTTTCAATCTGTCTGACTTAGTTCTCTCTGTTGTGCCTTTTACGTCATGAAGTTCTTTGTTCTTAAAAATAAATTGATCAACATTGTAAACACATGGGAACTCGAACAAAATTGTTAAATCTAGATGAAATTCAATTCTTCCAATCAGCAATAGCCCTGACATTTCATCAAAGCAGCATATTTTTGATGTAACCAATCTTTTATTCAAAGATTTTACTACTGAAAGGACTGTATGTATTTTTTTTTACTCTGAACTTTCATCTGATAGTGATTCATTCACAGACATTTGAAATGAAGTTAAATTTCAGAGTCATTCTTTACCAAACTGTGTTAAAAATTAATTCTCACGAATTTTCAAAACTGATCTTTTTAGCTCATACAGTATTATTTGCTTCTTACAGGAATGAACTAAATTTCTTTGTATTTCAAATAATTACATATAATCTAAATTTATACCACTCAAGAAGTAGCCATATACTAAGGTAGGTTGTCTCCCTTACAAAATTAGTTTCTTTTTTATTATAATTATTACAATTAAGTCTAAAAAAGCCAAACCTTTATTTCTTCTGGAGCAAGCAACTGTCCGTCACTGACTGACACAGGGGCTACCTCTTCCATTGATATTGACGGCTGATTGGTTATTACTGTAACCTCTGCAGATGCCTTTCAAAAAGTAATTTAGTGTATCACAATCTATTACAGTACAAACAGCAGCAGTATTTTCTTTCAAAAGTTATGTTAAATAAAACCAAGGAAAATCAAAAAGCTTCTATATTAAATGACCTCATGATTTTTCCTAATTTTTGACATCCAGCCAGCTTTTACTGAAAGCTAAATTATACCTATAGACTTCTCTAAGATGTAAGTAATTATTATTAGAATAATCATTAGAGTTATTTGAAGAAAGTTAAAACAAGAAGGCCATGATGGCCCTGGATTGCTCACCTTAATACTTTGGCTTTGGGTCTGCTTTTATGCAAACATCAGAAGCTTGTTTAAGGTTTTCCCTATGTAATTCTATATGAATTCAAGTGACCCCCAGGACAGAGCCAATGTTGACCCAAGGGACATAATTTGAACAAACTTGGTAGAGGACCTCTAGCTGATACTCCATACAGAAATCTAAGTTTTAGGTCTTGTGGTTTCAGACAAGAAGATTTTTTAAAGGTTTTCCCTATATAAGCCTATGTAAAATCAACTGACCCCTGGGCCAGGGCTAATTTTGACCCCAGGGGCATAATTTGAACAAAATTGGTAGAGGTCCACTAGACAATGCTACATACTAAATTTAAGGGCTCAGGGCCTTGTGGTTTCAGACAAGAAGATTTTCAAAGTTGTTCCTTTCAGTTGCCATAACAACCAAAGTTCTTGATGGAATTCAATGCTTTGAACAATTTTGGTAAAGCTTCATTCAAGGAATATCCCAGGCAAGTTTCGTCAAAGGTGGCTAAGCGGTATAGGAGGAGAAGTCATTTAAGTCAAATCATTGGCAACACACGATGCACTATCAATGATCATAAAAGCTCACTCCTGAGCACTTAGTGCTCAGGTGGGCTAAAAAAAGAGAGAGAAAAATGGACATATTAGCTCCTACAAAACAGTTAGCTACCAAACTGTTGAAACATAACCTAATCTGTTTGATCAGAATACATTAATGTATGTGTTAATACTCATTTGAGCCTTGGTAACAAAATGTATTTCACTACATCTGATTTATTCATTTATCTGGCCTGTTCACACATCTGACCAGTTTGCTATATCAGCTTTTCATTTCACTAAACTTTTGTCACTCTTGGACCTGAATTTTACTCTGGAAAACCTACCTGTTTTGGTGTGTAGTGGAAGTTGGAAAGTGCATCTAGTTTTATAAACAATGACTGCATCATTTTCTTGATCTCATCATGATCAGGATCCGCCTTCTCAGTTTCTTCGGACTGTAAAAGAAAATCAACATTTTCATGATCTCTAAATCATTCACTGTTCAGTGTGGTTAACTTGTATTTTATGTTGAGGGAGGGTTTTTTAGAGATGGAAAGGGAATAGCAGGTCCTGTTGTTATTACAGAGTACCACCTAAGAGATGCCTTGGAATATTCTTCATCTTTTCTTTTGAGTAATGTACAAAGAGTAGTTCAACAGATTCAGAAAATATTAAAATACCAATTTTGTATTCTGAAAAGTCAATATCACAAAGTGGCTATAAATACTAAATACAGTAAAGTCCTGCATTAAGACCACTTCAATTTTGCATGAAAATCAGCTATTTAACAAATCAAAGTCTATATTTAGAACAAACAAGAGCGATCAGTGATCACATCTGTTGCCTGATGATCACCAATTAAGCAGTTGTAAAATCATTCAACTGAAAAAACCCATTTAATAAGAGCAAGTACTTAGGCACCGATCAATCCTGTAACATTTCATTCAAATTGCATTAGTATTATAAGAGAAGTAGTCGGGACAAACTTTAAAAATAAAAACCATCTAAGGGCCATAACTCTGACAAAAATCAATGAACTGGAAATGCCGATAATATGCACAACTAGACTTGGTACTGATCATTTCTGTAAAGCTTGGATGAAATTGCACTAGTAGTTTTTGAGGAGTAGCACTGACAAGTTTTGTGACAGACAGATGGACAGACAGACAACAGAGAAGTGTTATATATATATGTTGTGACCTCTTTGTAGCAGGTGACACAAAAGGGTCTGATTTAGTCAGAAATTAATTTATGAGCTACATCTACAGCGTAATAAGAAATAGTCAATAGAACAAAACAAAGGAGTTCTTTAATTTACACCAAGTTCAGGAGTACTCTAAGAAATTTCAAGAACTTTTTTCTAACAGACTGGCTTTGTCCACAGATTATTTAAACATTAATTCAAGTTTTATCAAAATACATACTAGGAAAATCATATAAAATTACACACTCCAAAGTCCTGAAATAACCAAGCTGTCCATAATGTAGGACTAGCGCCTTCTCCAGTAGTAAGGAAATATCATACTAAGTTATATTATATAAAGCAATTTTTTTATATTGAAGAGTTGACCTTTTAAGGCTTTACATAGTGCATTTACCTTCTGCTGTTTAAGATATTCCTGTTCATATATCTGACTCAAACTCAGTTTACTCTTCTCCTGATCTAGGGTTATACGTTTCTTGTACTCAAACGGGTTGTCCTTCGGCTTCACTTTACGCTCTACATCATCCCAAGCCTGTACATAAATTGACATTTTTGGGTAAAAAAAACTTTAAAAATCTTAAAAATGTTTATTTTTAATGTGTTTTTACATAAATAATTTATATAATTATGTGTTAATATCATCTCTCTAACATACTGACAAAACTAATTTGCAGAACCTGCCTACACTATTAAGGCATACAATTTTACAAGCTGAAGTTAAAAATAAAACCTTATAATGATGATACATTTACAACTACAAGCCACTAACTGTGTGGGCATTTTGTAATTAGCATGAAAGCTGCAAAATATGATAATAACCAGAGGTTATTTCAAAACAGTTATCTTCCTATCTGAGTTTATTTGTCGTCGGTACCAATTGCCCGTACAGAGCAGACTGTCTTTATAAACAAGAAGCCCTGTATTGCTCACCTGAGTGCCACTGCTCTTAACAGCAAGGTCAGTAAAACACATTCATTTAGCTAAAGTAAAATGTGTGATTATCATTTTGATCAGGAACTAGTGACAAATTTTTTTTCTAGATGGCAAATTTTAAATTTCTTTTCTGAAACTTCAAAAAGCAGTCAAAGTTGAAGTTTACATCAGAACTATAAATGTAGTCAAAATTTCAAAGATATAGCACCCAAAACAAAAAGTCAGTCATAAGGTCATGGTTGCCAAAAGTGAGCGTTAAAATGTTCTAGCAAAATTATGCAAGTTGCCCGAATTTCAATGCTGTAGCTTTGAAAACAAATAAGTACATCCTGGTAAAGTTCATTAAATGTTGAAGCTGAAATCGAGATGCAAAACTGTACACAAGGTCGAAATTTCATTGGCATAATTTCAATGTTTTCCAGGAGGAGAACATAAGTTTCTCCCCCTCCCACCAAACTGGGCCACAGAACTATAAAAAAAACCCCACAAAAATCAGTCAACCAGCAAATTGTGGTAACATGCACAACTACATTAGGTTACTTATCATTTCTTTAAGGTTTCATCAAAATCCAATCATGCATGTAGGAGAAGTTGCACAGACAAAAGATAAAAATCAAAATCTATAAAGTCTCATAACTCCTGCAAAAATAAGTAAAGTGGAAAATCATGAGAAAATCATGAGAATATACACGCGGTACTGAACATTTCTGTAAAGCTTCATCAAAATCCTATCATGGAAGTAGGAAGACTTACACAGACAAAAATTAACCAGATGCCCACGGGAAACATGTTGAGCCTACCAAGTGTCCAAAGGGCAAAAGAATGTAAAATAGCAGAGATATGCCGCTTGAACAAAACACTTCTGGTTAATGTCCCTCATCACTGCGTGAAGTTTCAAGATGATCCTTCTAAAAAACTATGCTAGAAAAAGGAATAATTTACAAAGGGAATTAATTTAAAATCAAAGACAGGCAGAGTTATTGGCCTTGTACTCTGCACTTACTCTTATTGATCTCTATCTTTGTGTGAAGTTCAACAAAGTCCCTTTTGTCTCTGACAAAAAAGTAATGACGGGAAATAATTATAAAATGAATAAGGCAGAGTAATGGTTCTGGCACCTAAGGTACACTGGACAATGCTTCTCACTCAGCTCTGGGCCTGGTGGTTTCAGACAAGAAGATTTCATTCAAGTAGCCATAGCAAACAGATTTCTTCATGAAATAGAATACTTTGAACAACTTTGGCAGAGCTTCATGCAAGGAACATCAACACTGGCCAAGTGGTTTCAGAGGAGTGGTATTTAGAGAATTTCCAGATTTGGACTGTTAATTCTTATAATATCTATAAACACAATTATCAAAAATATTTATGACTTCTTATATAACAAAATCACTTCTGAGAAAATTGTCACATTTTTACACCTATCTCCTTCCAAGGAGAATCATGATAATGAAATAGGAATGGTTTTCCAATCTATATAGACAGAAACTACTAATTCTTTACACCTTTGAAGCTTGTAAATGTCTTATAATATCTCTACTTCCACTGATGTATCATGAGCATGATTAGTTGGTACCGCTACTGAGTACTGAGATGACTGCTAATAATCCCTCAGATTATTTCTTAGTAACATGGCAAACTGAACCTTACTCACTCAAAATGGTACCAAGTACCAAGCCAAAGAGATCCCTAATACCAAGTACCAAGCCAAGCTCAGCTTTGTTCAAAGCAGAAAGCCAAAGCGATCACACATTGCTCAACATGGTACCAAATAGCAAGCCAAAGTGATCATTAACACTCAACATGATACCAAGTAGGAAGCCAGGCTGACCATTACTAAGTAACAAGCCAAACTGATCCCTAATCTTTCAACATGAGAGCAAAAAGCAAGCCAAGGTGATTTTAAATCACTCAACTGTGGTACCAAGTATCAAACAAAGATGGTACCTACTCACTCAAATTGGTACTAAGTACCAAGCAAAGAAAATCCCTAATAACTCAACCTGGTACAAAGTCAGCATTATATGCTCAACCGTGTATTACAGACACAGGAAAATCAGCCAGTCCACAATAATAAAACAAATGCTGAACACATTGGCATTTAATTTGTATCAAACCTTGGTAACAAGGCGTGCTCTGATCCACATATAACAGTCAACAACTAGGACCTGACAGTACAAACTTTTCCTAAAATAACATAGAACAGAATATTATTAAATCCAAACCTTATCCTTTATTCTTTGTTTTATCAATTCTTCCAGTGTCTTCGTTGTTTCTTCAGTAATTTCTGGTGCTGAAATTCATAAGAGCAGGTCTCTTGTCTTTATCTTAAACATAAATACTAAATAGGTACAAAAATATCTAAGAGGATTCATGAAGAATTGTTCTGAATATTTACAAAAAGTAAAATGGACGACACCGAATATTATGTCCACTTTGTAGGAAAGGTAGCATAAACATTTCATCATATCTACCAAATTCAAACTAACAGGCATTACTTATACACTTACGAAGTCTGGTTGTGTGCTCAAACTGTAGATTTTCCTGTAACAGACTGTTTTCAGGTCTTTTCCCAGCACTCACCTCACCAGCCAGTTGCCATGGTTTCTCAGCCAGCATGCTTTCTTCCATTGCAGAGATTTTCTTTTTCAACTACAGCAGAAACTTTGGCATTTTTAAATTTGTTCTATATTCTTAGCAGTTAACGTAAAATAAGGTACATCTGAAATTTTACCTCCAAGTAAACTTATGTCAACATAAAAAAGTGTTTATAGAACAATAAATGCTAAACTAGAACTGTGTCCATAGGACACGGATGCCCCCACTATCCATAAGTGCTCATAAACAAGAGCATGTATATCCTGTATGTAAGATTTTTTCTGTACATATACCTAAAATGATCTACAGGTAACCTTATGTACATGTTAAATTAAATTACAAATGTAAAATTTATATGTTCAATTATTTATATGGTATATAGTGAAAAAATCAACAAAGGGCCATAATTCTATTAAATATGGTCACAGCAAAAATTCCTTCCATTACTACCATCTACACATTAAAGCTGTTCATCCCTGGAAGTTTAAGCAAAATCTGCAATCCAGTTTAAGAGGAGTTGCGTTCACAAAATTTCTATATGGTATATAGTGAAAAAATTAACAAAGGGTCATAATTCTGTTAAATTTGGTCGCAGCAAAAATTCCTTCCTTTACTTCCATCTACACATTAAGGTTGTTCATCCCTGGAAGTTTAAGCAAAATCTGCCATCCGGTTTAAGAGGAGTTGCGTTCACAAAATTTCTATATGGTATATAGTGAAAAAATTAACAAAGGGCCATAATTCTGTTAAATTTGGTCGCAGCAAAAATTCCTTCCTTTACTACTATCTACACATTAAGGTTGTTTATCCCTGGAAGTTTAAGCAAAATCTGCCATCTGGTTTAAGAGGAGTTGCGTTCACAAAATTTCTAGTGAAAAAATCAACAAAGGGCCATAATTCTGTTAAATTTGGTCGCAGCAAAAATTCCTCCCTTTACTGCCATCTACACATTAAGGTTGTTCATCCCTGGAAGTTTAAGCAAAATCTGCCATCCGGTTTAAGAGGAGTTGCGTTCACAAGATTTCGGGACGTACGGACAGACGGACGGACGGACAAGTGCAACGCTATATGCACCCCACTTTGTGGGGGCATAAAAACCTTGCAGAGCTTTTTCTTATTAGACACGCTAAAATGAAAATGTAAAAGAAAAGCAAGTTTTTAGAAATTAAATTTAATTAATTAATTAATTTAAAGAACCAGTTTTCAACCCACTTGATAAGAGACAAGAAAATTTTTCATAGCTCAGTCTGATGACATTAAGATATCTTTACATAAAGTAGATTGTCAGTTTATCAAATTACTAACTCTTTCTTGTCGTATTTCATATGATGACTTTTCTTCCTTTTTTCCACCAAGAATGTCTGCTATATCTTCACCTTCACTTTCAGAATCAGCAAACAAGTCTTGACCATGCCTTCTTTTGTCAGTCTGCATTTCTTCATCTGACCTGTTCCACGATATAAGCAACAAGGTTCAAAGTCAATTGGTCTATACATGAGTAATTGAAAACTTCACAAGTACTTTTATTTCTTATTCTAAGAGTCATCACTCACTCTTGAACAGTCATGGTTTTCAAGAAAAGATCAATTACAATAAAAGTACATTTTCCCTCTGTTTTGTCAGATTTAAGTTCTGTTATATACATGTGTAGACATGTAGTATTTCTGTTTGGCACCTGTATTTGAGTCATAAGTTACATTCACTTTCTTACATAAATGTACAGGTAAAACCCTGTGTCTTCTTATCAGTGGCTTTGGAAGAGCGTATCATTTTAAAAGGTCAGTAAAAAATATTAGCAGAATTTTATCTCCATCCATCCATACTCTTATATATAACCTAAACACTTCATTGACACTTGAAAAACATCCTTTTCATGAACAACTCATTAACATGGTCAACAATCCAGTTTACAGTTTTATAACATCATTTGTATCGTCAAAAGGCATTAAGACAATAATGGGAGACCTCAAACTTTACCTATCTTCTTGTTCACCTTCTTGGTCTGAACTACTGTTTTCCTCGTCATTCTCTTCTAATGACTGTTGTTTTGTCTTTTTTACAGATTTCGAATAATCCTCTTCATCTTCAACAGTTCTATCAACCTCCCCATCAGGAGGGTCAAAGAAATCATCATAATGGGCATCCTATAATGAATTTTTAAATAACTTTTGCAGTGAAAAATCCATTCCTGTTTAATAACATTTCATATACATGGGTCATGCATACAGGTCAGTTTCAGTTTTCTGTTTACTGAGTACATGTATATGCATCTAAATGTTAAACATTGTTAATTTTCACACTCCAAAAAAATCTACTATGAATGCCTATTAACAGTTTTCAACATTACACATAAGGAAATAATCATATGATATAAACTGTCTCTGATTCAGGCATACAATATCAAGACTGAAACATGCCTTGGTATTATTTATATAATGAACAAAATAAGTTAATTACCTCCTCTTCTGATTCTATTTCTCCAAACATATCTACATCATCTTCTTCCTCGTCATCATCATCATCAGTATCACTTTCTTCTTCCTTCTTCTCTTTTCTCAGTCTCCTTTCCTCTCGCTTATCTTCCTGGTCTAAAAACTGCTCTAAGTCAGAAAGTTTGAAAAAAGCATCATCTACTATGCTTCCTTTCTTTGTATTTTTCTTCGTTTTCTTTTTACTTCCCTTTTTATTTGAACCGGTTTCATTTTCATTGTCTGCTTCATCTTTAAAATTTACTGACTTTTTCTTACTTTTAGAAGACTTTCTACTTTCACTTTCCTCTTCATCGTCATCAAATAATTCTTCATCTAAATCACCTTTCTGTCCCAAAGGTCCAAAATCAAAGTTCAAATCTTCATCTGAATCTCCAGTGAAATCAAAGAATTTGTCATTCTTGTCAATTTCATCCAGATTATTTTCAATTTTAGTAAGTTCATCATCTTCATCATCAATCACAGAATCATTATCCTCAATATTTAACTCACCAAAATCTTCATCTGAAGTCTTTGAGTTTTCTAATTTTTTTCTTATTTTAGATACTTTATTATTTATTTCACTTTCTCCTACATTTTCATCTTTTTCAGCACCTTTTCGACTTTTTTCTTTCTTTTTCTTTGACTTAGATACTAATTTTACAGAGTCAGAGTTTCCCAATCTGAAAGAACATTGTCTTTTGCTAGAAATAATTTTTGCTGCTTCATTTAATAAGTCTGCAATGCTGGACTCATTTTCCAGCTCTAATTGTTGCCAGATCTGCTCATCATCAAAATCAGAGACTATAAGCTCTGGAAGTGCAGTCGAGGAAACACTGTCTTCACCAAAGTACTGGGAAATGTCATATAAATTCTTTAAGGGTCCTGTGTATTGTGAACTATGAGAATTATCTGCACTGTAAACAGAAAGATAATTACAATGTAAATATTGTACAATTATTGAAATACTAAGACTAGATCGGTGTTCAGTTGAACACTTGTGTTGCCCTTGGGTACTCTGTTAGAATAAGTAAAAAGGTAAACAAGAGCCTGCTGGAAAAGACAGGATGCTAGTCCAAATACACCAAGACCTGTCCACAGACAGTATGCTCCACTTTTCTCAGTGCTGGATAATTAATTTAAATTATAAGCCAAGTTAAACAAGAGGCCAAAGTGAGGGGGGGGGGGGTTTGGGATGGAGAGTCAAGTACCTATGGGTTTTTTTTTAAAAAACAGGGGGGGGGGTTACGTTGGCAGGGTGGGGGGGGAGGGGTCCCATGCAGAGGGGAGGGGGGGGGGGGGGGCAGAGAAAGAGGAGGGTACTTACCCATCTCATGTCACTTAATATTTTTTTCTATGCTTAATAATATTTTATTTCTAGGCTTAAGAAGTTTTTTTCCTATATATAAGTAGAACCAAAATCAAGTGACCCCTGGGGATGGGGCTAACTGTGACCAAATGGACATGGGTACCAACAATCTTTGCAGGGGTCTTGCTGGTGATCAAGTATTCTAAGTTTGAATGGAATATCTTTGACACTTTTTGAAAAATGGACATTAACAGAAAGTTTAACCAAGAAATTTTAAGTTGAAAAAGGGACATAACATTGCAAAAATAAATTTGAGGGTTATCTGCCCTTGAGAAATGGTGTTTTTTAAGTGATACAATTGTAAACATTACAATTGGAAAGTTTGATGAAGAAATATTAAGAAATGGCATAGTTATAGCCAATGTTAAGTTTTCATGACAAAATCCAAGTACAAAAAGGGGCATAACTCTGTCAATTGTGACCTTGACCTACAGATTTTGGCATCATCATGACCTGTTGTCGTAAGCAATTTAATTTGAAAGTTTGATGACGAAATGTTAAGAAATGGCAAAGTTATTGCCAACATTAAGTTTTCATGACAAATGTGACCTTGACCTAAAGATTTTGGCATCATCCAGACCCTGTTGTCATAAGCAATACAATTTGAAAGTTTGATAAGGAAATGTTAAGAAATGGCAAAGTTAAAGGCAACTTTAAGTTTTCGTGACGGACCGACGGACCTACAGACAAAGTAATCCCTTCGAAAGGGCGACACAAAAACTGTCTTCTGAATACACTTGTACCCACACACCTTTACTAGTGTACTTGCATGTAACAGTTTGTTGTCACTTTAAAGATCCAAAACACATGTGGAAAATAAGCTCTCATATAGTTTTACCAGACAGTTAGAAGCGCCCACATAGTAATGCAGTTACTAAATGTTTAAGAACACTTAGTAAGTTAAATGATTTATACTTTGTCAATCTCTTTGAATCTTGTAATCTCAAACCTATGCCAACTTGTACCTTGGTGAACTCTTACTGAAACTGGACACTTCCTCAGGCTCTACTTACTGCATTATAAAAGACTATTTACAATAATTTAGATACCACAGTTTTGAATGAAAGTATACCACAATGCACATTTTAGCACAGTTTGTAAACTTTGGAAGTTATTATTGTGTTAATTTGTTTAAAAGTCTTAATGATTTAATACTTATCTTAATTGAATAGGCAGACTTCTTTTTGCTTTTGGCATACTACATGTAATAGAAAACTTTTTTCAATGTATGTGAATAAATGCAGTTGTGAAAAGCTGCTTCTTTTTTAAATAGCGTTTGTTGTTTATTATTAATGTTTAAAAATTATTTACTTTATATCAATAAGGAAGCAAGTTCTTGAAACTTATATTAAACCCTCTTGATGACTGTTTCTTGGGTTCAAATTGGTACTTGCACTGAAAGTGTGAAATGTGAAGTCACTGGAGACTTTCACCTGGTGGGAGAACGGGTGCTGGATGTTTCCGTAAATGACCAGTGACTTTCTCCATTATTTACCATATAATTACTATATAATTGCCTTTTTACCAAAAAGTCCAAAGGGTTTACTATATAAATCCAATTTACCGAACTGGTCATTTACCGAAATGTCTGTAAATGGGGAGAACCAGGGTCGGGAGTCTGGTGCTCTAACCCAACAACCACTGGTTTTCCAATACAATATTGTTTCATTTCACACATATTTATGATTTGTTCTTCCTAGGTAAAAATTTGCATTAAACATCATTTTCGGGATTTACCTACAAATCAGTAACACGACAAATCGGTAACATGATTTTATATAGTAAAAAAAGGAGAAATCGGTAACAATAGAAGTATTGTATGTACCCAGAAAGGTGATAAAGTAGGTGTGAAAAGGCATGCCGGGGTACTCTGCTTGTCATAGAAGGGTGTTCACATCACGTTAAAGAAGTCATTAGTTTGTCTCAGGTAATTATAATTTATATAATTTGTGTTTGTCATGCAATAATCATTATTAAAATTGATTCTATAATATTATAATCATAGTTACTAAAAACGACGTCGAAGGTAGTAATGTATTCAATGATTATGGCTAGATCTTTGATTTAAATCAGTTTATAATCTAATAACGGCAATGTGTTAAAATATAAACACATTTAAACTAAATAAAATTTTTATAATATACCGCAACACATAAGGTTTCAGTACTCAGTATTTCAATAACTAACATCTGTTCAAACCTACTCTATCACAACCTCAACTCTAAACAATTACCAACAATATTTTTATTGTTACCGATTTCTCCGTTTTTTTACTATATAAAATCATGTTACCGATTTGTTGTGTTACCGATTTGTTCGGTTACCATTTTCGGCCCTATAATTCTAGTACACCTAGTCAATTCTTTACTAAGTCTTCATTAATAAAGATTGTTACCAAAACATCTAAAAATTTACACATTCTGAAAATACCAAAATATTTTAGAGGATATAGTACAGTTGCACTGAAAAAAGCGAAACACCACTTTGCCAACAATTCCATTTTAAAAATCACGTTTGTGAAAAACTGATAGGATACTTCTCGCGAAAACATATTACAAGTAAAAATACGTTAAAAATCAACCAAGCAAATTGACGCTGGGGTCACATAATGGTTAGATACAAAACATATGAAAAAATCTTGCCTTAAGAAATCTTCTATTTTATCAGTTAGTGCTAAAATCTTGGCTGAACTTTCAGAAATTCCCTTGCTCGTGGCTGCGGCCATTTTTATAGACGGGTTACACACCTTGACACTTTAGATGTGCACAAATTACTAATTAAGTAGAGAACCAAACATATTTTGGGCGAGGGGAAAATCCCGGGATCGTCTTAGAAAAGCCGGGATCCGGGATCGTATTAAACATATAGTAACACCGGAATACACCACCTGCCATAGGTGTCATCGATAAATTATCGATTATCGATTGCCTTTTGTTAAAGATAAGCATATATTGTATAGGCGTGAAAATCTTTTTTTTTCAGTAAATTAATTTTATCGTTGATGGATTTTATTTTTTATATTGGATAAAGTTGCGACATTCTTTTTATTATTATATTAGCATTTTAATATCGTATTGAAATTCTTTATAAAGCAATACCAAAAGTACGTGCTAATTTAAAAAAATATCTAAGCAAAATAGGTTTTGAATAAACATTTGTTTATTTCATTATCACAAAAATCAAATAATGTAACTTTTTTATTGCCACAAATTACGACAAATATCAAAACCAACACTGTTTCCCTATATGTTTAATACGATCCCGGATCCCGGGTGTCCCGCGTCCCGGATCCCGGGATTTTCCCCTCGCCCATATTTTGTTGACTGTATCTCAACTTTAGAATAAGATATCGCAAAAATATTTGGACAGCATTGCAACTAGTCAAAAAATGGAAAACGCACGTGTTAATGTTTACAATTGAAGTTGCTTGAAAACAATCATGAAAAGAAAACTGCACGCAGAAAATGACACAGTAGGTGCAAAGTTACTTAACATTTAACATACGAATTAGACAGTGTTCATGTGCATGAAAGTCCTAATCTGTTGTGTCAACCTTTCGATTTTCTTTAAGGCAGTGGCTACGGTTACGGAACCGTAATCCTAGCCTCAGTCTCCGCGAAACATGCCGGACCGACGGACATGTCCTGTAAAAACACTACAGGTCCGTCCTGGTCGTAGTAGTTTACAGGACCGACTGTCCGGTAAAAAATCAGAAAATGATCAACTGAACAAACCATAATATGGACCTTGGTGCTGAAATAAAGCTGTTTTTTCCTGTAAATTTTGTCCCTCAATACCGTAAATTCGGACACTACTCACGATAACAGACGACATTTTATTTTCACATTCATATCCAGATAAAACTTACTTCTGACGTCTTCATCTCAAGGAATATCATTTGACATCATTTAAAACAGAGTAAGCAATCATAAACTGTTTAATTAAGAAAAGAAAAACTCTAAAATCGGCACTTGATTTTTTGCCGTTTGTAACAAAATTCGGACATGCAAAAATTCGGATAAAATAAGAGATGAGGTTAAGAATCAACTATTGACGATAGAGATACTCTTTAAGCCCCATGAAACTTCTAGGCAATGATAATATTAATATTTTAAACGTAAAGAGGGACTACCCCACCCACTGTCAGTCCCGGCTGTCACTAGTCTTGATAATAATAAAGTGAAAAGTCTTGGACTTTAATGCCAAATTGTAAGGACTTACTAATGAAAAGTACTTTTTTTAAAAGAATAATTGGTCCTGTAAAACTTGGTCCGGTCCTGTAAAAATTTCAAGTTTACAGGACCTACTGTCCTGTAAAAGTCTACTGTGTTTCGCAAAGACTGTAGCCTCCGAGTCTAGGATTACGGAAGTTCCGTAATTCTAGACAAACCCACTGGAAAAGGCTACGGTTACGGAAGTTTTTGTAAAGAAGGGTTACATACCCAAAATCGAGTGATAAACTGTTAATTGTCTCAAATATTATTTTTTTCTCCAAAATGAGTCAACACTAATGTTATGATACGCCATCTTAGTTGTTGTTTTGACTAACGTTAATGGTTAAATATGTCATTGTCGTCATCTACAGACACTTTAAAGACGATGTGAATAATTGCCCTGAAATGTGTACTGTCTTTAGTGTTATCTTGTTCGCATTATTATGACGCAAAAAATGAACGACTGTCTATTAAATTCCAAGTTTGCATTGAATTATAATGTTAGGAAGCAAATACTGCAGGTCGATCTTGTCAATTTCTAATTTTTGGGGAAGGTTGGGGAAAAAACAAATATATAACTTGTCCAAATACAAATGACAACGATATTTAACTTTAATTCGTTGCTGAAACAACAATTAAAATGGCGTACAAAATGATAGTTTGGTAACGCAAATTTGGTAAAATGGTTTGTTTAATGAATAAAAATTAAATTTGGCATGCTATTTGATATTTAACTGTCGAAAATACGCTTCTTTAAAAAAAAACTTCCGTAACCGTAGCCTTTTCCAGTGGGTTTGTCTAAGATTACGGAACTTCCGTAATCCTAGACTCGGAGGCTAGGATTACGGTTCCGTAACCGTAGCCACTGCCTTTCTTTAATTAACACTGATTAAACACACTTATCAAGACTTTAGATTTAGATTCTATGTTAGTCGTCACTTGTTTGAATATACATATTATATCAGTAACTAGAACTAAGACAGGACAGGAACAACATGACAAAAGCTCATTAGAGCTTATGTTATGTTGTTCCTGTCTTGCCGACTTTAAATAAAGCTTATCTTAACTAATTCTTGCTAGGGTGGTGGTCAAATACATTTATGGAATCACCCATCATTCTCTTCTAATATATATCTACATCTACATGTTACTTCCCATCAGTCAGTACTGACTATAACTGGGAGGGGCTTGTCAGGAAAGCTGAGTTAAAAGTGTTAAATGCTTAGTTAAATGATAAAAGTTTGAAGATAAAAGAGTGCAAAGTTAAAAACATACTGGTGGGGGGACTAAAAGTGGGCTGTCCTTGAAGATATTTAGGCTGGCACAGGATTTGACCTGGTATGGGAGACTATTCCAATACCTTAATGTTCTAGGGAAGTACAAGTTGAAGTGGTACTGGGTACGGGACTTGGGGATCAGGAAGTTCAAGTTACTAGTTGGGATGAGATGGTTGTGATCAACGTGTACAAGACTGTGCTGGATTTTATAGAGAAATATTAGGGAGGAATGGAGTCTGTCACTTTTTAGGGAGGGCCAACCAAGATTGTATAACATTTGTGAGATACTACTTTGGAAATCGTAATTAATCCAGACATATCTAGCCGCAGCTCTTTGTACACTTTCAACTTTATAAGTAAGGTGTTCTGCCAAGGGTGCCAACTGATTGAGCAGTATTCTAGAATAAACATACATATATCCATCCATCCTTTCATCTATTTATCTTTACTTACAGCGGTGTTGTGGATAGCTGTTTGTGTGCTTTGCATCACATTTTTGTAATTAATTGCACTAGAGACCTTCTTTCATATGTAATCCTCAGATAATAATTAGTGTTATTTTTCTGCATTATGCCTCTACAACTGGGTTGTTCTGAACCAGGCAGTCTCTGAATTTGGCCATCCAGACTGCATTCTGCATTCTCCAGGCTATTTCATTGTACCCACTACAATTTTTAACATGATCAAAGAAATTAGCAACATTTAGGCACTCTTATTTTTTCAAGGTCCTTTTTTCACAGCCCCAGATAATCATACCCATTTGCAGGTGGTCCTAGCTTATTCTGTATGTTCTTTGTTGACAACTTGCCAGCTTTAAGTAAACAATAATTCTGGGGTTTCATTAAGACCCGGAAGCCGGGTAAATTACACCAGCTATTTTTCTTAAAATCAGGCTTATTTTATAACACACTGGCAGGAAATCACCCGCCTACTTTACATATACTCCCTCCAACTCAAAAACTTAATGAAACCCCTGGACAATTACAGTATTACTGTGATGTTAGAATGTAAGCTTTTCAATATCTTTATTTAAGTACAATAATAGTTCAAATTAAAGTTTGGTAACTATAGACTAGTGATGTAAAGATATTTGAGTTAAATCGAATTATCATTGGCAGACATGTTGGCAGCAGTTGATTGTCCTTTCCAAAAGTTGATGTTGCCAGGTTTCAAGGAAGGTACTCTTTGCAGGAACAAATACAATACATTAAATACTGGATAAATATTGGATTCAGTATTATTTTGTCATGTATCCAAACAGAATTTGTTATGATAATACTGACGCATTAGGGTGTAACTGACAAGACTTCTGAAAGTGTTTTGGGCTTCTTTATGTTTATAACATTTTGATTATTTTCTGATAGTAAACTGAAATTCTCTCTCCACTTTGATTCAAAAAGTGATTTTCTTTTCAGTCTGATTTTACAACACCACTATGTACTTAAATGGTAATATCCCTGTATATATTTCAGTTCCTCAATTAATAATTATTAACATCTAGTATGTACTGTTACTTTTGTGTGCATGTAGGGTATGCCTGATACGGATGATAATGAAGTTGATGATGGAGATGACAGTGATGATAGTGATAATAGCATCAATAGTGCTGAGTCAGATATAGAAGAGAGTGATCTAGCAAGTGAAGAGGATAGAGGCAGTGATCAGCATGAAGTCTCTAATAAAACTGGATCTAAACATAAACATGATAACCATTCAGGAGAAAACATGGAACCAGCCAGCAAAATTCCAAGACTGGCTAAAGGTGACTTGTATAAACCACCAACTAATGAGGAACTTAATCAACTGAAGGAAACAGAAAACCTCTTCCATTCAACTTTATTTAGAATGCAGGTAATTCTATTCCTTATAGTGCTAACTGATTAGGAATGGTCTGTGCAACTTACATCATCAAAATTTTATTTCTTGGATGTAAAGCTTACTCACAGTGCTATTGTGCTAGACCAAAAAAAGATTTCAGACATTTAAGAAAGGAAACCATCTGTGATATTCATAACTCCTATCATCAAACTAAACTTAAAGTTGTCATATTCAGTGTTATTATAGTGTATAAAGTCTCTTTATTTGTAACTGTCATAATTTAGATATTTTAAATGCTTTTATCTTAGATCAATGTATTTACTTTATGTCACTTAAGTGATTGATTTTATCTTTTATGTAGATTACAGAGCTTCTGTCAGAGGTGAGTTTAAAATCCAAGAGAAAGAGGGAAATAGAGAATACTGTGGCTGCACTGAAAGCTGTACTTACGGGGTTAGAGAAAGGACCAAAGTATGAGGTGAGTAGCAAAAGAAAAAAGTACTGCTGAAGACTATTTCTGTGTGTCCTGATCACTTAATAGATTAATGATTTATGTAATAATGAAACTCTCATCAATTTTAATATGTCTTCAAAGATATTTTGGTTACAGTACAAGGTATATTTACACTGACTGAAGATTCCACATCAAGTTATTAGAAGCATGTTGTTCAATGTAGGTCAGTAATTTCTCACTCTCGGTGATTCTGTTCTGTTCTTGTAATTCACTTTGGATGACTTACAGATCCTCTATTTATCTCTCAAGAATTGTTATATGTACCAACTTGGTGTAGCAATTAAAGTATCTGACTTCAAATCATTGATTGATGGTTAATCATTTAAGCCCAAATACTGGCCAGGATGATTGAGTGACAAAGTTAGCAGATGGGGACTGGAGTCCAGTACGATGGTAAGGTAAACTGCCCAGCCATTATGACTTTGACTAGCAGAGTGTGTTTAACTCAGTTAAACTAAACAAAACTAAACTGAAAATATTCCTAGTAGTATTGAGCTTCTGTTACAAAATTTTGATTTCAGCTCCAAGACATCTCTTGGTTGACCAACTTGGGTGTAAAAGTTCCATTAAAGCTCGAACCAGCAAAGGTAAAGGGCAGTTTCCAGTTTGTTCCCCCAGCAGATGTGAAAGTTTCAGGCAGTTTTCTAATGGATACGTGTATTAAACCACATGTCACTGTAGACTTGAATGTTGTCATGCCAAAGGTAACACCTTGAGATATTATTTGCTATTTCTGTCATTTTTCGTTTTGTTTGAATTCCTACCATTTTAAGTCAGGTTATACTAATATTTCAGCAGATTCATTTATTCAGAAAAAAATCTTCATTAATACTACCTCAAAGTAATTAACTAAAAGATATCTGAAAAATGCAGAATGATGTTCACAAGAAGAGAGTTGAATATAAAACTTGAGGTCAAAGGTTTGAATCTTGTTGGAGGAAGTTGTGACCATGAACTCCCTGTTTTTCATTTTGCGCACTGCAAAAACTTGTCAGAGCTTTTGGAAGCAGTAATCAAAATTATGTTATAAGAACTTCTAAAAATAAAATGCAATTTTCTCAAAAAGTAGGAACATTTAGTCAAATTCTTTGAAAAGAAAAACATTCTGTTAAGGAAAATAAAGAGGATTTTGCCAGATAAAGAAAATAAAGTTGATATGATCCATTAAAGAAAATTACACAGAATTGGCCCATTCAAGAACTAACATTTCAAAACTGATGTCTTTGTGAATTGATGAATTCTTTATCACTTAATTGCACACTATTTCTCTACAGGCATTTTTTGAGGTGAAAGATTTTCTGAACCAGCGTTACTTGAGGAAGAGAGCTCTGTATCTGGCTAAACTGGCTGCTGAACTAACTAATAGTTCAGTAGTAGAAGACATGAAGTTCAGTTATCTCCATGGCAACCCACTGAAGCCTGTTCTGGTCCTGATGGCAAAAGGTGAGTGAAGTATTCTACTTCTTTTATGTGAAGATATATATGTTGAGTTTAAATAGAAGTCTTTCAGAAGTTTCTACTTTTTATCCCACTACTAAGGGAATAATGTGCTTGACAATCAGTCTTGAAGGCTGTTTTTTAAGTTGGAAAGTCATAACAGTGAAGTCAGTTTATGAAGAATATTTTCTCTTATTTAATTTTATTTTGATACCACTCATAAAAAAACCCAGTTACATATGTTACAGACTTACCTGCTAGAATCTTAAATTGAATATGTAATACTAGATATCCAGGCTGCTAAATGATTTTTCAAAAGTATAGGCTTTAAGGCTCTAGAAAATCTACAGGCCCAAATACCATTGCATAGGCCCAGAAAGTTAAAACTAAGGTCATTAAACTAAATTCTTGCTGGTACACAGGGCCTTTGGTCAGGCAAAAACATATCAGACTTGTACAAGTCACGGTCTTAAGCAGATTTGCATGAAAAAATTGTACATAAAGATCTCAGCTTACACAGGTGTAAAGAATAAGTTGAAATGAGTTACACCTTACATTAAAGGTTTATGAAAATCTTGGTACATGTAAAAACTGTTATAAAACAGTTACTTAGAGTTTTTTTTTACAGAGATTTCTGTATGAGTTAAATGTAACTAGATTGTTTGTTACTTTATTCACAGTTATTTCACATACATCTCACATTGTTCTTGTAGTTGAAGGTCAGAAAGGTATAAAGATGCATATCCATGCAGTGCCTGAATCCGGAACCTTCAAACTGAACAGATTTCACCCAGAGAAAAATAATGTACGTTCACACTGGTTCAGTGAACTGGAAGAGACAGAAAATCTACCAGAGAAAGGTATATCTTCTACAGTTAATATTCCTGGAAAAAAAATATCAGTACTGAGGGAAATAAAGAATGTTTTAGTTGTTTATCATGATTTTGCTCAATTGTGACACTCCATTATTTTTCACTGTACTTAATTTGCTTTAGCAATATGCTCTTGTTATGAGTTAATTGAAGGTTTTTTTCCCCCAAAGAAGACATTTTACATTAAGATAACTCAGTCCAAATGAGATAAAGGGGAGCTGCTTATACTACTTAAGCTCTTGCTGTTTGAATTACGAATCAGTTAATTTCAAAGATTTACCTTCAATGAAAACAGAAACATCTAAAGAAAGTGGTTT
This sequence comes from Cyclina sinensis, assembly GCA_012932295.1. NCBI lineage: Eukaryota > Metazoa > Mollusca > Bivalvia > Venerida > Veneridae > Cyclina > Cyclina sinensis. The sequence continues at coordinate 25,714,252 of JAAONU010000017.1, forward strand.
AAGTTATTTTTCATCATATACAGTGGGATTTCTCTTATCCAAACTTGCTGGGACCTTGTGAGATATTAGGTTTGAAAATTTGCCATAATTTTATGCCAGATTTTTAATTCTTGAAAAAAAAATTTGATAAAAAGATTTATAAACAAAATTTAGTAGGAAAGTATGAAACTTGCACAGTAACTATAATAATTGTATTTCCACGTATCTTCCTTATCAAACACAGATGTGCCCACTCCATTCTACAACAGTACAGTGCTTGAAGACCTTACAGTATCAAACATGACTGAAACTGTGGAAAAGGTTCTCTCGAGTTCCCAGTCTGTGAAGGAAGGAATTACTTTGTTAAAAGTGTGGCTAAGACAACGAGAACTGGACAAGGTAATGTACTGTTGTGTACTTGAAAAAAAATACAGTTGAAAAATATTGTCCTTTTCTGGGCCATTAAATTTTTCAGGTTTTTTTAAAAACCTTGGTCATCAGTTCATTCTGAGTCAGTTTATGTAAAGGTCAGATTTTGAAGAGATGATCAAAGTCTACCTTTTGTCATTGATGCTTCCTATATGGGAACAAAATTAGAATTTAGAATGGCAAATTCTTAAAACAATGAATATATGATATAAGCTATCAGAATTGTGATTGGTCCATTACTGATCACATGTCAGTCAACAGAGAGTGATATTCACCTCATACATTGATATAATCAAACAAAGATTATCATAAAAGAGAGATACTTTAAGGTTTTGTCTGTCTTGTTTGTTTATGTATGTACTGTATCTTTTTTAGGGTTTTGGAGGTTTTACTGGTTATGTTATGACTTTGTATGTGTGCTATCTACTGTCAGAGAAAAAGGTGAACTCGTTAATGAGTAGTTACCAGATATTTAGGAACACACTGTTGAAACTTTGTGAGTACCATAGATTTTGCAAATATTTTTCGGTACTATGATCTTTTAAAAATTAGATTTTGAGTCCATTGATATGATTTTGTTTGTTAAAGATAAATCTTGGCTTGAAAAGTATAAGAAGTAAATTTGAGCTAACAATGTTTTAATGGATTTAGTTCTATACTAAACAATGATATCTCCAGCAGTTTCTGTTAATACCCCTTTGTCATTTAAAAGAATGTTCTCTGTATTTCAAGGCTTTTAAGGTTGTCATGGTGATAGTTTGCATTGTAGGACTGACTGAAGTCACAAGTCTATATATATATTGTAGTTTTAGTGTTTTAATGGAGTCCAACAATAATGAACAGAAACATACATTGTAAACTGATTCTTGCAATGAATGACGATGCATTATGAATTTATGCTTCTTCAAGATATGGAGGCAGGAACAAAGCTATATTATTACTTGTATTTATTTCAATTTAGCCCAGTCAGATTGGGTGGAGTCTACTATCACAATGTGTTCCGACACCTTGGATACCAACATGCCATCTCAAGACAAGTTTCACGAGTATTTTGATGTTGTTTTTATTGATCCGACAGGATATTTCAACATTTGCTATGCCATGAACAGGACAATGTTTCAAAGGGTAATGTTATTAACCCCTGACTGATCATTTATAACTGTTGACCCTCTTAGTAATTTGTCAAATTGATATACACGTAGGCTCAAAAACCATATTTAAAGTGATACATCTATGCAAAAGGATCCAAACAATTCCCCACATGTTCATTTCCGCAGGTTTTAGTCAACCTGGACAATTTCCTTTCTGAAATTTTGATAGGGCGGATGATTCCCCTACAATAAACTTGTTTGAACTGCTGACAGTGAATGAATTAAGTTCACTGAAGTTTGCTGATGACAGTTCTCAATGATTTTCAAATTCACTTACATATTTTATTGAGAATACAGATTTGTTTTCATAGGAGGGGAAACGTTTGCCCAGGAAAAACTTCGAGAGGGGTAAATTTTCTGGATTATATGGCAGGGAAATTGTCTGGGATTCCATACCAAGATATAATTGCTAAGATTTTAACAAAAGAATAATAATATTGCAACCAGAATTTGTTTGTAGTTTTTGTTCTAAGATTTTTTTTTTGTCATGATTATATTTTACCTGTCTGTTAGGATTGAATTGTACAGATTGCTGACTACTAAATCGGATTATCTCTGTAATCTCTATTTGATCTAACATCTTATGTTTTTACCACACTACAAACCTGTCTCTTTGATTGTTGAAAGGTACAGAAATGTAGTTTGTTTTGGAGTTTAACGCCGATTTCAAAATATAGGTTATATCTCGGCGGTCAGTCCACCTAACCGGTTTTCCTGGATAACTAACCAGTAATTGCCAATTTCTCCGCAAGTGACTGACTACTGTTCCCACATGATCTACTCTGAATCAGCGGTGAGAGACAAATGAACATTAGACTCAATGTCTGAGATCTATTGTCACGGAGAAATTTTGCCCTGCCCAGGGGTCGAACCAACGACCGAGGGATTACTAATCCAGTGCTCTACCTATTGAGCTAAGAGGGCAGGCTTCAGAGAAATGTAGTGACCTAGAACTGGCCTTTTAAAGGTTCTGTGGTCAGTTTAAGTACCAGCTTATGTAACCTAAGTGTTCTTTAAGGATACGTTACCGTGACAGTAATTATTTCAGGTTCGTCATGAAGCACAGTTGGGTATGAAGATTTTAGAGGATCGCAGTGTAGACAGTTTTGAGAAACTATTTATGAAGAAAGTTCCTTTCACTCTGAAATTTGATCAGCTTTTTCAGTAAGTTTTTCTTCTATAATTCAATGTGTCAAAGCATAATTGCTACCAGATCATTTTCTTCAATCTCGACAAAAAATAAGATTGCAGTAGGAGCACAAAAGCTTAATTTATAAAATAGCCTACTTGGAAAAATTTATTGATCCACAATACTTTAAGTTTATGCACATAAAGCTGGTAAATACATGTTTTGTTGTTGTTGTTGTTTTTAAATAGAGGAAATGGTAAAACAAATAAAAAAATATATTTTCATAATACATAATGCAAGAAATATTTTATAGCTGAAAAACTTCATGGTGTGTTATTGAAAGTCTCAAATGTTTTTGATTGTGGCTAGCCTTGTATAAAGATTTCACAGTTTTTCTGGTGGATTTCACAAGCAGGGGAAGTGTAAACAACCAAGACTCAGCGTGAAAATTAAAAGTTATGAAGTGACAGATGCTTCTGTGTCTGTATTTGGTTCCTTAATTGATTACCTGTTAGCAGACAGCTGTTTCATTATATAAATGTTAGCAGTTAAAATTACATTTTTCCTGGGTGTTTAAATTCTGACTTACTGTAGGTGCAAAGAAGGTTGCAGGTTTGTTATAAAAAATAATAAAAAAAACTTTCTTTTTCATTTTTTTTTTTTACCGACGTGTTTTGAACTGCACTCTCCCCTTACTTGAAATCTTCTTTTTTTCCACCATTGTTTGGTACTCATGTTTGATGTCTTAAAGACATGGTAACTTAACCTGTCACATTGTTTCAGACCGTCTGGAGTGAAGTCCCTTTAATTGTTCAAATCATGCTAAAGAAGCTTTGCTTACCACTAGAGTCTTTTGGAAATCACTTTTACTTTTACCTTTATTCAGCAGAAAATATCTGTTGAGCTACTGTTACCTGGGGTTTATAATATCTGAGGGTAAACAAATATAAGTAAATTTTCTTGTATCAGATAAGTGATAGGCATATTTGAAGATAGTTTGGCACACTTGTTTTGTCATTTCAGTTCAGACTTATCAGGGCAGATTCAACAGACCATAACAAAACTTGGACTGTCAGACAGAATTGTTGATTATGGTGGGGCCAGGGTTCATGCATGCCTCTCTGCCCTAGCAGTAGCGTTAGAAAAAGCCCTGGGCCAGCGAGTGCACCTTCTACAACTATCTGTACAGGAAGCACCTGAGGTAAGAGCTTAAGTTGTTCACTACCAAGTGTGCCGAACCAGCACGCTCAGTTGGTAGAGCATCAGATTGTAAATCAAGGTGTTTTTTCAGCTGTAACCTTCATTTTTGTGAGTGCCATTTCTTGTCTTATAAAATTGTAATTAAGAAAGGTTGCAGTTTCTGTTTCTTGTGTAGGATAAGTGATTTTAATAGGTTATGCAGGTACTTTACAAAATATACAGAAAATTGTAACCTGAAAACTTTCGGCCCATAGTACGGTTTCAGTTTAAACAGTAACAAAATAGCAGAAGTCAGTATATTGATGACTAGATAGAACAAAGTGTGAAAAGGTGAAAACATAACTTTCACAGGTACTATAATGTACTTCAAACTTAAATGGACAATTCTATTTTTATCAGTTTATTGTTGACTAAAGGGAGATAATGGTGTAAAGCTTGTTTTGTTTCAGAAAGTGCCTTGTCAATAGAATTTGCTCAAAAATACTCTTAATGAGTCTTATATTAGTATTTGTGAAGATATTTTTGGGTCAGATCCATGTGAGATGACATTTTGAGCTGTTGTCCACTATCTGTTTACCTCTGGTGTCACTGTTTAAAAGTCGTCCTTACCAACTCAGAGTTTTTTTTTTTTGCCAGGCATTTATGAAGTCACTGTGTAGTATTCAAATTCTAATTTTAAAAGTGCTGAATTGTACTTTGTTTTGCAACCAGTATAGACCCAGATCAGCTGAAGCCTAACATACTGACTTAGCGGCTGACAGTGTAGCCCTGATCAGCTGGCACAGTTGCGTGTTGGCTGATCTTGGTCAACTCAGGCCACAAGTCAGATATTTCTGGTTCCAGAATTTTAAAGGCTAATGTTATTGGTTGTGTTTGTAAATACTTTAACAGATAGTTGTCAATTTCAGTGGGATGTTCAAAAGAAACCTGTTGCCGCCAGAGAAAAAATAATTGGTGGGCTGGTACTGAACTCGGAGTTTGCTTTCAATGTGTTAGACAGAGGCCCATCTGCAGACACTGCCGAGGTATGTAGGAAACAGCTAGATCAGTTTTTAGCTCACCTGAGCAAATGCTCAGTGTGAGCTATTGTGATCACTCTGTGTCCGTCGTCAGTCATCCGTAGTTAACAATTTACTTTAAAGACTCCTCCTAAACCACAAAGTTATTTTTAACCAAACTTTACAGAAATGTTCCTTATATTGTCCTTTCCTAAAATTGCTCAAACCATTCCACTCCATTGCACATAAGGGCTGCAAAAGCTAAAAAAAGAAACAAATTCAAACAACATCTCCTCCTAAACGAGTAGGTTATTTTCCACCAAATTTTACAGAAATGTTCCATACATAGCCTTCTATTAAAATTGCTAAAACGGTTCCGCTCCATTGAACAAAATGGTCGCCAGAGCTAAAAATAGATTTTCATCAATATTTGGCTTCAAATGACATCTCCTCCAAAACAACTTGGCCATTTTAAACCAAATTTGACAGAAATGTTCCTTATAATGCCCTTTTCTAAAATTGCTCAAACCATTCTGCTCCATTGCACTTAAGAGCTGCAAAAGCTAAAAATAGAAAAGAGTCAAACTGCATCTCCTCATCAAATTTCAGGGAAATGTTCCTTACATATCCCTGCTTCAAAATTGCCTAAACGGTTCTGCTCCATTGAACAAAATGGCCACTGTAGCTAAAAATAGGTTTTCTTCAATGTATGGCTTCAAGTGACATCTCCTCACAAGCTGTTATCACGAAATTGCCTGTGCCCCATGGATTTTTTTTTGTACAAAAATATGAGATCTTTGAATATCTTCAGTTAGAAAATGTAATGTTGCATCTGATGTTTGCTTAACGGTAGACCCTCAGGCAAAGTACTCAGGTGAGCAATCCAGGACCATCATGGCCCTCTTGTTTCTCTCATTGTGTATTGTTTGTTTTGTCATTTTAAAGAAAATCCCCTGAAAAGGTTAGTTATCATAGATTTAGGATAGTTAAACATGCATTAAGTAGTTCATAGTTCCTTATTTAGTTTGTTTTTGTGCCCAGGTTCTAGCCCTTTGTTGTTAGAAGCTTCAGTTTTAAAACGAGTTATTTTAAAACAAGTTATTATTTCAAAGAGTTAGACCCATGTTATCCAGTAGAATATACTATCTGCAAATCAGAGAACAAAAAAAAAAGTGAAATAAAGACCTCACTGAGATTTCACACTCTTTTCTTTTCTTTGTGCAGCTTTTAAAAATAAAAGGTATTTAGTATCACCACAGTGTGAATCTCATGTATAGATAAATCTGTGAGGAGTCGGTTTTCTTGACAAACTGTTATGTTCTAATAAAAAATTTTTTTTCTGGTAAAGCAAACTTTGCCTGTTTCTGCCAACATGACTGACCCTATTATTTTGCAGCCAATCCTATACTTATTATTTTGTTTAACCCTAAAAAAAAACATCAGTTTATGTCAGAGTTGAGCTGAAGCTCAGTTGGTAGAGCATCAGGCCCGGTGATTATAAAACTTTGAGCACGGTACTTCACTGGGAATGAGTTTGAGCATGGAGAACCAAGTTTGAGTCTGAGAATGAGAAAGCTTTATAATCACGGGGCCAGATTGTCAGTACAGGGGTTCTTAGTTCAGGCTCCATCAGGGCTGGCTAAATTTCTCTGTGATAACTGATCTCAGGCAGTGCATCTAAAGGTCATTTGGCCCTTTAATTGAGGAAGAAGTCTGTAGCCTATTGAGCTATTGGATAGTACACTGGTTGGATACCATGGAACACTTGTTAGATGGACTGACTGCAAGGATATGATCAAAAGGAGGTTGAGCTGGCATTAAACCAATGTAAACACAAATAATCCAATATTTGTTGTTGTTGTTGTTTAATGTTCCTCCATTTTGCTTCTTTGTTTTATTTTTATTCTATTCAGTGGCATAATTGGCTAAATGCTTTATTCATAAAACAATTTATCAGTTAAACTTAGAAAATTTCTGCATTTTGGTGGAAAGGTTCTTGTACATTTGGTTTTATTTAACTGTAGTTTGTTTGTAATACTTGAAAACATACTTATTTCAACTGTTTGCATTTTTTTCCCCATTAAATTGTTTTGAATTTAAATGAGAGATGTGACAGTGAGCTTGTAAGAAATGCGTATTTGGAAATAGAATGAACATATTGATATTAGTATTAACATTATGATAGAAATTTTACAATCATTGAGGGGAATTTTGCAATACTGGACAGTTTGTCACCAAAAACTGTGTGTATTACACAACACTCATAGGGTAAACAAGATAAAGGTCAGCATTCGCATGTCAGCAGTAGAAAACAACGTAAACATGTTTGCCTGTTTCCAGATGATGTTTTTGTGGTGATAATGTTGCTTAGTAACTGTATAAAATTGAGCAAACTCAGAGAAGTATGGAGTGGTTTAGATTATTCTTGAGATATAGTCTGTTTCATAGTTGTCCTAATATCTGCATTACAGTCTATTTCAAAGTTATCAAGATCACAATTTTTTTTTTCAACTGAGTTCATTTGTATAAGAAGCATGATTTTTCAAGTATATTGGGCCTTAATTAAAATGAATTTGTTTACTGTTTATCTACCAACAGTGAAAACAAATTATCAACTCAAAAAATCATTCCAAAAATACAGGGAAGTTTTTTTATTGGGCTCAGTTTGTTTGTTGTTGTTGTTGCTTTCAGTTCTTTCTTACTTAGGGTTATTTTTATTCAGTAATGTGCTTGAATAAATGCAATATACTACCGCTTGCAAAACTGATTACAGTTTATACTGTTAGGTAAAGAACAAGGCTCGTCGGTACACCTGTCAAAAATCAATTAAAGCACCGCCCAATGTGATTCTTTTAAACTCCTCCTTTTACCTGTCAGTAGTGTCATTCTGTATACGAAATTGAAAAGCGGTCAGAAAAAAAAAATATTGAGTGAAGATTTCTGGTAGCAATGCAGCGACAATTACCACACTGCAACATTGGCGCCGCCCAGGCACATTTTTCTGGCTGCGGGTAGATTTCAAAATGCAAGTTTAATGACAGTTATACCTGAGAAAACTGCTTTGCTGTGATTGGATAATCAGTAAAGTGACAGTTTAAACTACTGAAATAAACAGCGTAACGTCACTTTTTACCGTTTTCCGAATACGTGAAACTCTAATCAGTTTTGCAAGTGGTAGTATTGTAGTGCAGGAGACTTTCAGATCAGTTTGGTTCACTGTTTTTTTTGTTGACTATGCAATTGCGTGAAAGATGTGCCAACTGTGAGGTTAATATAATTATGTTGTCAACAAAGAACAAAGTAAGTGCCAATTTTAGCGTGAGAGCTCTCATGTCCTGGAAATCAGTCATGAATCTGTTGAGAACATCTCTTCAGAAATTTGAAGAATACTTATATATACTTCTGTCCACCGACGCTGCACATGTACTACTGTCAATGGTCCCGATCACATATTCCGTATCTGGAATCGATCTTTGGACTGCCCAGCGTTCTCTCACCGGTAACTGGTACAACTTTAAGTATGACAAATGATGAATCTGAAAAAATATAAAGAACTACGCCAGCAATAGGGAATTGTCAATACTAAAGCAACGAACCTGTTGTAATGTTGACATAACAGAAAAGCTTGACTGACACCGGGATAAATGATGAGGAGAAAAAAAAATAAATCAAAATAAGGGGTACATTTCCATCCAACTAAAAGTATGTAAAAAAGATTTATGAAGCCAAATAAGTGGTAAGTGTAAATGAGGGTGTGGCGGGTGGGCAACGTTATGTAGTGCGTAAATGGTACTTGCTTATGAGCATGTGAGAGGGCTGCACAAGGTTTTCCGGCTTTATAAAGTTATATTTTATAATATAATTTTTTAAGTTATATTTTAAACATACAGAGCTAGGAATCAGCGAAGATAGAAAATGGGAACCACGATGTTCAGTCAGGTAGAATATCGATGAGTAAGGTTATCGATTTAATAAACAACCAACATACGACAATTTTAGCAGACGATAATTTAAATAAAAAATAAACCAAATTATTTTGATGCAAAAACAATTTTAATTACCTTATACTTGCTTTCCTTAGTCATTATGTTATGAGGGCATGAAACATGTAGATGAATGGGACTGTGGTTTTCTGTGCTGCTAAATAGATGAAAAACAAGAAATGTTTGTAAAACATAAATGCCCCCCGGCAGCACCTAATTGCTTGTGGTTGGGCCAAAGCGTTCTCTAGTTATTGATCAGAAACCGTTTTTAGGATCAAGGTCCCTGTGGCCTTGACCTTTGACCTAATGACCTCGAAATCAATAGGGGTCATTTACTGGTCATGACCAACCAGCACACCAAGTCTGGTGAACCAAGGTCAAAGCATTCTCTAGTTATTGATCGGAAACCGTTTTTAGAGTCAAAGTCTCTGTGAGCTTGACCTTTGACCTAATGACCTCAAAATCAATAGAGGGTCATCTACTGGTGATGACCAACCAGCATACCAAGTTTGGTGAACCTAGGTCAATGCGTTCTCTAGTAATTGATCGGAAACCGTTTTTAAGATTAAGGTCTCTGTGATCTTGACCTTTGACCTAATGACCTCAAAGTCAATACGGGTCATCTACTGGTGATGACCAATCAGTATACCAAGTTTGGTGAACCTAGGTCAAAGCGTTCTTTAGTTATTGATCAGAAACCGTTTTTAGGATGAAGGTCCCTGTGATCTTGACCTTTGACCTAAATATGTCAAAATCAATAGGGGTCATCTACTGGTGATGACCAACCAGCATACCAAGTTTGGTGAACCTAGGTCAAAGCGTTTTCTAGTTATTGATCGGAAACTGTTTTAAGGATGAAAGTCTCTGTGATCTTGACCTTTGACCTAATGACCTCAAAGTCAATAGGGGTCATCTACTGGTGATGACCAACCAGCATACCAAGTTTGGTGAACCTAGGTCAAAGCGTTCTCTAGTTATTGATCGGAAACCGTTTTTAGGATGAAGGTCCCTGTGATTTTGACCTTTGACCTAATGACCTCAAAATCAATAGGGGTCATCTACTGGTGATGACCAACCAGCACTTTGACCTTTGGTGAACCTAGGTCAGAGCGTTCTGTAGTTATTGGTCGGAAACCGTTTCTACCTACAAGGTCAATGTGACCTTAACCTTTGACCCCTTGACCCCAAAATCAATAGGGGTCATCTACTGGTGATGGACAATCATCCTACCAAGTTTGAAGTTCCTAGGCCTAAGCGTTCTTTAGTTATTGGTCGGAAACCGTTTCTAACTACAAAGTCAATGTGACCTTGACCTTTGACCCCTTGACCCCAAAATCAATAGGGGTCATCTACTGGTGATGGACAATCATCCTACCGAGTTTAAAGTTCCTAGGCCTAAGCATTCTTTAGTTATTGGTCGGAAACAAAAATAGTTTGAAGGGTTTGTTAAGGGGTCACTTTAGTGTTGGTATAAGAATGGGTCAGGTGGTTCATTAGATGGTGGGTAAGATTGGTCTTTCCTAAAGTTCTTGATGTGTGACCTGCTCCATGTTTCATGGCCTGAAAACTTCTACACTTAGGGCCTAAACTGTCATAGTGAGTGGGGTAGGTTTTTATATTACATGTTTGGTCTATGTAAATTATTGTACATTTTTTTTTACTCTTAGGCTGAAGAGTTTCGAAGGTTTTGGGGGCCTAGATCTGAGCTACGTCGATTTCAAGATGGTGGCATCTGTGAAGCAGTGTTATGGATGAACAAGGCAAATATTGCAGAGAAACAGCTGGTCTGTGAGCACATTGTGAAATATGTGCTGGAAAGGTTTGTGTTTGTAGAACTGATGAATGATACAGTTATAATCAAATCTAGTTCCAAAGGCCCAAGGTTATGTGTCAGTTGTACAAAAAAATATTAATTTACAGTTGTTTTCTAGGATGGGTTATCATGTCTACCTGTAATTATTTTATGACAAATATGAGTTTTGGAACATCCCTTTCAATATTTGGCTAGACTGCCTTGTTATTTTTTTTCAAGTGATAAGTAGTCAAGGCTTTTCATATGGTTTTATTAACAGCAGTCTAAGAGATTTGATTTTGTAGGTAAACTAAGTGCCTCCAAGAGACAGTGAATCTTTTTTTTAACAAAAAATTTCTTCTTAAAAAATGGCGTACAGAAGGCTAAACCTGTTTCCCCTGTATGACTTGATGAAAAACTTTGAAAATCTTCTCAGTAAGTGCTGACATGATATCAAAATAGTTTTAAAGAAAAGTTTCTAATGTGGCCCTTAATCAAACTCTTTCACACTGTGTCTTTAAAAAGCATACCTGACACAGAGTGGAGCCTCTTATCATTTTATGACTATATGGAAAACTTAAAACAAATTTTTTCACAGAAACTAAGTCATGAGGCTTTAGATATTTCATTAAATCCATAAGGATAATAAACATACATGTATTTTACTACATCCATGAGGCTATGGATATTTCACTATTCCATAAGGATATAGATATGTTTTACTACTGGTCTACGTACTGTATATATATAATATATTTCACAATGGCAGAACCACTGTAAACTCAACTGTCCACATGCATTACATAATGAAAATAGGAACAGAGCAGTATCAAAACCTTCTTTATTTCAGGCATGCCTCCATCTTGCCTTCTGCTGTTAAGTATATTGGGGGTCAGTTGGACAGCATCTTGTACATACCTGTGTACAACACACTCAAGGATCAAACTTTGTATGGTACAGGAGAGGAACAGAATGTGGCAGTGATTCGTGCTTATGATGATGTGTGTAAAATACTGCGCAGGCTGACAGGACTTCCACTGAATATAAATAGTATTCAGGGGACATCACCATGTTTCAGATATACTGAGGTATAACAATAGAATTCCTACTATGACATAAATTATATTTGTACATGTAACTTCAGTTCAGCTGTCTGGAGCAACCTGATTTGCTGTAATGCTTTTGCTTTGCCAAAATGTGACTGATATATTTGTTTAAAAATGAAAAAGATTACATTAACATTGACTTAAATGGTGTCAAACTGACAAAACTTCCTCCATTGAATGGTCACAAGTTTTCCAAAGATTCCATAAACTGGGTGGGGGCAGAAAGTGTTACCCCTGTCCATGTGTGTGTGTGTGCCTGCGTGTGTGCTTGCGTGTGTTCCAAAAGTGTATACTTGGTGTCCGGTCCATAACGTCTGCATGCATAAGGAGATTTCAAAATAGAGTGGTATAAATGACCACCATAAGTAGACGATGTGTGGCGTGTAAGACAAAGTTCAAGGTCACAGAAGGGGATCAAACTTTGTGTATTTGTCACCATAAGGAGACTATGTGTCGTGTGCAAGACCCAGGTCCCTAGGTCAAAGGTCTAGGTCACAGTATTTCATTGAACTTAGTGTATTTGTCATACAGACTTAAGTTCAGTCGGAGTTCGTGTCTTGTCCATAACTTCTGCATGCATGAGGATATTTCAAAATAAATTGGTACACATGACCACCATAAGTAGATGATATGTGGCTTGCAAGACCCAGGTGCTAGGTGAAAGGTTAAGGTCACAGAAGGGGATTAAACTTAGTATTTTTCTGTGGTCCATATCTTTTGCATGCATGACAGTATTTCAATATTAATTGTTACACTTGACCACCATATGTAGAGGATACCATATAGATTTGCCCTTGTCTGGCTGTCATGCTGTCCATATGTAGACCAGTTTGTGTTGCATGTAACTCCAAACAAATAACTTCTGAGTATTTTGACACAAATTTGTTGGAGATTGGCAGAGTTATGCCCCCCTCATTAAGCAAAAAATAACATTTTTAGACTTGCGTCATGTGTAACTCCAAATATGTAACTGCTAGAGCCATGAAACTTTCTAGGAATAGTTGTCAGCATGTAAACTTACGCACCAGGGTTTTCTGATGCAAATTTATTGGAGATTGACAGAGTTATGCCCCCTAATTAAGCAAAACAATGCATTTTTAGACTCAGTAATGTTAAGGACAATGATTATACGCATCTGTAATTGTACAAGATTTTTTGTGACTATACAGCAGAATGTGGGGGCATCCATGTCTTATGTACACATCTCTACTCTAGTTTTACTTTCAGCTTGTATTAAAAAACCATTACATTACTAACATGATGATCTTTTCAGTACTCATAATGCTCTTATTGAATATTGCATGATAGCATTGCCTTATAACTTACATATATACACCATAAAAAAGATAACTGCAATATTTGCCAACTAATGTTGTGAGGGCATCAGTGTCCTATGGACACATTATCTTATCTGTGTTATGTTTTTAGGTGTTCCCTCCCTTGCCGTATACATTTCGTCACAGAGGATACCCTAACCTGACCCTTGGGATAAAGAGGAATGTTCCTGGAACAGACAAAGAGTGTCCTATTTATATACATGCATTGAAAGGTAGGTTCTACCAATGGTAGTCAGGGAAAAAGTTCTGTTGAATAATAACAGCTGAGATCCATTAACATGTTGACTGGTCGAAAAGGAAGAAGTGATGCTACTTACATGTTTAGATCTCAGGAGATTTGGCCTAATGTAATGGAAAGTTATAACATCACAGTCTATACACACATAGCAAGGTTATGACCAAGAAGACATTTTTCAGTTCCTTTTGTACTATTTGCTGTAAAGGGAAGATGCAGTGCAAGGAAAAACACATTTAAAAAAAAAGTGATTAGATCTATTACTTATTTGAAGAATTTCATTTAGACTGAGAAATGTTTTGCTGAACCTGTGGATTTCAGCAATTCCTTTGCCTCTACAGTGCAGATCAATAATGGTATTTTTCAGCTTGTGATGAAAATGATCACCAGATGACTACCCCTTAAAAAAGAATAATTACTTGAAGATAAAATTCCACAAATTATCATCAATAAAACCAACCTGCAATTAAAAAAAAACGAAAAAACTACAACATTTCAGCAAACACAAGGAGTAGAAAGAGTTTCAAAAACCAATATCCTGGTTCTCAAGGTCATGACCTTGACCCAATTTATCATGTAATATCGCAGTACAAGTTTGTGTTCAAAATTCTTAAGCAGTTTTGAAGCTTGTCAAATTGTGCTACAGTAACAACAAAATCTCCAAAAGCTTTGTTCACTCACTTGAGCTCTGTGTGCTCATGGAGAGCTTCTGTGATCACCTAGTGTCTGTTGCGCACTTTTGGATTCAGCAGCAATTTCTCTTAAATTCCTGGTCAAAGATGATGAAACTTGGCAGCGACAACAGACAACTACAAAAATACTGTTGTAAATGTACTCTGTAAAAGAAAGCTATTCATAAAGCTTCTTGTTCTTATTTACTATTCTCGTGATATAAGTAGGTACAATGTGTTGTACATTAATTCAGAAACTTTTGAGTTTTTTCTTTTTTTACTTCTTTAACATTTTTTTTTCTAAACTAAAAGGCCTGCATGGCCAGTATTATCTCTGAATCAACCTAAACACAGGCCAAGTAAACTTGTAGCATTTTCTAGTGAAGGTATACAAAAATTGTTCCATTCACATCCTTGAGGTCATTTTAACCCCATTTAGGACCACATATTTATACCCCCACCACAAAATGTGGGGGGCTATAATGGATTCGCTTTGTCGGGTCGGTCCTTCGGTCGGTCCGTCCGTCCGTCTGTCTCCATTATCGTGTCTGCTCTATAAATCCTATACCAATTGAAGGATTTTCTTCAAACTTGGCTGAAATGTTCACCTCAACAAGGGGATGTGCAGAACCCATGTTGCCCATGTGTCAGCTCAAGGTCAAGGTCACACTTGAAGGTAAAAAATTGACTTAGAAAATATTCTTAAATTTTAACATGTATTTGAATATTTCTGAAACTAGAAAATATATTTGCTTGAAACTTAAAATTATATATGAAGTGTCACAATTAGGATATGCAGGTCAGGTTTCATAACTCTGTATTGCATTTTGACAAAGTTATGCCCCTTTTTAAGTCTTCAAATTTACATACAATCAAATATTAGACAATATGTCGTGTCCGCTCTATAAATCCTATACTAATGGAAGAATTTTCTTCAAACTTTACTCAAATGTTCAACTCAACAAGGTTATGTGCAGAACCCATGTTACCTTTGTGCCGGCTTAAGGTCAAGGTCACACTTGAAGGTCAAAATTGACTTAGAAATTCTTAAATTTTAACATGTACTTGAATATTTCTTAAACTAGCACAGGTATTTGCTTGAAACTTAAAAGATATATGAGATATCACAAGTAAGATATGCAGGTCAAGTTTCATAACTCTGTATTGCATTTTGACAAAGTAATGCCCCTTTTTAAGTCTTTTAATTTACTTACAATCAATACTAGACAATATGTCGTGTCCGCTCTATAAATCCTATACCAATTGAAGGATTTTCTTCAAACTTGGCTGAAATGTTCACCCCAACTGGGCAATGTGCAGAACCCATCTTACCCTTGTGCCAGGTTAAGGTCAAAGCCACACTTGAAGGTCAAAAATTGACTTAGAAAATGTTCTGAAATTTTAACATGTACTTGAATATTTCTAAAACTAGAACAGATAATCATTTGAAACTTCAAATATATACGAAGTGTCGCAAGTAAGATATGCAGTCAAGTTTCATAACTAAAAAAAGTGGGGGGGGATAACTTTGTATTGTATTTTGACAAAGTTAAGTCCATTTTTATGTCTTTAAATTAATTTACTATAATATTTCTTAAACCAGAACAGAAATTTACTTGAAACTTAAAATTTGTATGAATGGTTAGAAGCAAGCTCAGATGACGAAAATTCTACAATTCCATTGAATTATGACACAAGTTATGCCCCTTTTAGGCTTAGAAAATGTTCTGATATAACCATTAATACTTAAATGTTTCTGAAACCAGAACATATATTCACTTGAAACTATATAATATATAAAGGGTCACAAGTAAGCTCAGTATGCAAAGTTTTTTCACTCTTAATTACATTTTGACATAATTATGCTATTTTCTTAACTTCACTGCTTTTGTTTGTTTTAGTACATTGGGAAAATGAAAGGTTATTTGTAACTGTTTCGAACATGATTTGACAATATATATTTATACTATTACCTGTACAGTTTGTTTGTTTTTTTTCACCAGAGATAATTTCTTTTTATGTATATGTATTTGTGCCACTAAAGTTATTCCCTTAACCACCTTTCCATGTCGTCTTCTGTCAAGGACATTGGTGGGGGTATGAATCGCATTCAGCGATAGTTCTAGTTAACCTTGGAGATTATGAAGACATCTACAAGAAACACTTAAAATTGTTTTACATAAACCAAAAACCCTGGCGTTGAGCTTTGATATTTGGTATACAGCGTTTTCTAAATCTTTCTTTTACTTTGATAAAAAACCCTCATTATGTTGCTCTTCTCATTGATAGCAGTTATACTAATGTGGACCATTTAGGGCCATTATGGCCATCTTGCTGATTTTCTAGTTCATTATGCTGGTACAAATCTATTTCCCTTGTCAAAATTGTAACCTCTTTAATTCAAGAAGCCTTATAGTATATATTTTACTTCATCTTTAACAGTCATATGTACACTAGAGGGCAGCGGGAAATGGCCAGATGATTTAGAGGCCATGAAGAGGTTGAAGATGGCATTTCACATACAGTTGGCTGAAGCCATTAAATCACAGTTCAATCTCCCTGTCAAAGTTGGAATGGGATATGTCGATGTCCTGAAGGTACTGTGTTTTCAATGGGCTTAGTAAAGTTATTTTCAGCCGTTATGTGTGATAACTCCAATGGATTGTGACTAGATTACTTCCGGACAGTCTAGGGCAATTGTAAAGTATTACAAATGTATTTAGACCTTTAATCCTTGCTTAACCGTTTCCTTAACTCAAGCTGATATGTATCATTTAACTTTTCAAATTTTGCCAGACAATAGATGTAAAATTTGACAAACCAAATAATGTACTTTCCAAAAAGTAAATCCATTTGTAAGGGAAATTTATGAAGGGACAATAGAAGTCCAGCATAACTTCCAGTGTAGAGTTGATAATGTTACTGTCTTGCAAACTATCACAGATAAAAGGTTATGAGTTGGAAGTCCTACACATGTTCTTTGTGTAAGAAAATTAGAAGTTTTCTGTCAAGAGGTCTAAGAATGGAAGGATCCTATCAGCCTACGTTATAAATATTTATATTTTTTACAGTACAGTTTTAACTTTCAAAAGAACAAACCCATTAACTGTTCACACAACAAAACGATACTTGAAAGGATTTAGGTATAATTTCAATTCCTTACTTTAATCAGGTGTGTTTTCACAGTTTATATGTTACAATGGAATTTCTTGCTTTTGTTTTCACCACACAGGATCACTATGTGTTCAGACTCTCACTGGCATATAACCGTGAGATAGGTTTGCTAAAATCTGTAAGATCTCCTGACGGGAAATTACTGAAGAGGGAAACTGAGGAGGCACTTGCACTTGAAAGAGAAACAGTTGTCCTGCCACGCCTCACCAGCACTCTACATGGGTATACAGGTTTTTAATGATATACAAAATATCTGTTGACAGTTCTTATAAAATATTTTTCCTTTCAAACCATTTTATAAAGTATTGTGTAGCTATTTGATTTAAAAATTTAAGAAAATGTGACTTTATTTTCATAGTTTGAAATCACTTTGCTCTCAAACAAGAAAAACTCTGGTTGGAATAATTCAAAGCATTTAAATATTGTACAGTGGATATAAACCTTGGAAACAGATGCTGTTCTCACTTCCTGTTGTTGTTTTTTACTTAGGCCTTCTGTTCATTTGCTTCTGCTCTTACGTCTAAGCATAGCCTTATTTGATATAATCTGTATTTCAGGCTTCAGCAACAACACCCGTCCTTCAGTACAACAGCACGACTGGCCAAGCGCTGGGTCTCTGCTCATATGTTGAATGACTATATACATCCAGTTGCCATAGAATTGTTGGTTGCTTCACTGTATCTGTCTCCAGCTCCAAGCCAGGCACCCTGGTATAATAATATTTCTGACCATTACCAAATGAAATGCAAATGAAAGTTAATTTAAAATGAACATATCTTTACCATTATCTTTATAGAGCAATAACCTAAAAATGCATGAAAACATATTCTTTACACTTGGTAGATATGTTGAACATGTTGAGTAGATGAACTCTATTGTTTATGGGCTCAGTGGGTTACAGGTCAAGCTCACAGGGGCCTGCACCTTTAAAACTGTATTTTGATCAGTGAGATAAGGGGCCTTAAAAGTTCCAGGATTGTTTTGCATGATGGGAAGATGAGCACTTAGATATTTTGTTTTGGCTCATTTTGTCAATCTTCAAGCCTTCAGGGCCTAGCATTTAAGAATTTTTTTCTGCTCAGTAACTAAAGAACAGTTGAACCTAGAACCTTCACCCTTAGAACTCAGTGGGTCAAAGGTCAGGATGAAAGTGTTTAGCATCTGTATTGATAAAATCAGGGTTTTTAAATCAGAAAGTGCTGAATACCTTAACCAAGAACCTTCAAATTTTGCTAGATTGTTGGACATGGTGTGTAGCTGAATGATTTTTAGGTCACTTGTTCAGAGGTCAAGATCATAGGGGCATAGATCAAATTCAAAGAGGAGAATGGGGAGGCACAGTTATTACAAACATAATTCATTATATATGAATGAATATTTTTAAAGTACTGAAAATTCTATTCAAGTTGACATATTAAGTGAAATTGTTTTATGACAGGTAGTTATTACCTTCACTTTTCCACTTAACAGCATATTAATAAGGTTACATCTAATATTCTTGTTAATATAATTCTTAAAATTGTGTTTGACAGCTCTGGATTAAGTGGATTTCAAAGATTTCTAGAATTTCTTTCAACATTTGATTGGAAGACAACACCTTTACTGATCAACTTAAACAATGAATTCACAGGTACTTAAATTCTACATTTTTTTAGTCATTCTTGTCTGATTTAGTGCAGTAAAGACATTACTGAGTGTATCACTGTAGAATGAGATAACTGTGGTACAAAGAACATGTACTTCGATCCCGTCAGTGCTTTGATTTTCAGTTGCTTGGAATGAATACAATGAATGAAGTGATTCTAAGAACAAAGTTTCAGATTTAATGCATATTTGTAGAATCCTCTTTTGACTGTATGATTATTTAATTGACAGGTTTTGTTTTCATCTTGATAGCTTTAATAGAAAGTTCCCTTGCGTGTTTTGATTCTAACTAAGCTCTTGGTCTAATGGATACAAAGTTTACTTTTATCAATCATTTTGTGTCACAGTCAGAGACTTGGCAGAAA
The DNA here is from genome assembly GCA_012932295.1 of Cyclina sinensis. Classification (NCBI taxonomy): domain Eukaryota; kingdom Metazoa; phylum Mollusca; class Bivalvia; order Venerida; family Veneridae; genus Cyclina; species Cyclina sinensis. Next base: position 25,733,445 of record JAAONU010000017.1, read on the forward strand.
TTCCAACAAAGTTTTCCAGCGAGAGGTCCACCCTGCCATTGATGTTTATTTCAACACCTTTGGACAAGTATAGCAATCACTGGACAAAAGGCAGTCCAACTGCAAATATTCTCAACAGACTGGTTCTCCTCGCCACAAGGTCTCTAGATGTCATTCAGCAACAAATTTTGAGTGATGAAAAATCAGATCTGCAGGTATAAACAAAATTCTGAAAAAACAATGTTCATCTTTCTGGTTGGTAATGTATTCACTGATCCTTCGAGAGGTGGAGCCTCAAATGCGGTCCGCAAAATACACACCTATGAGAAGGATATTGACTCTCAGATTAAGACACTGCCATAGTATTTCTTTTTATACACCCAAAGGGATGTCTGTCTGTCTGTTAGCAATTTTGTGTCTGCTCTTTGTCTCTTGAGCCTGTTTAATCAAATTGAAACTACTTGGCAGAAATTTTAACCATACTGGGATTATGTGCAGAGAACAGGTTCCAGCATTCTCAGTTCAAGGTCATACTTAGTCATTATAATTTAATGTGTCAAATTTCGTGTCCCCTCTGTATCTCTTGAACCAATCAAAGATGGAAACCACTTGGCAGAAATGTTAACCATACCAATACAATGTGCAGAGCGCAGGTTCCAACTTCCTTGGATCAAGGTCACACTTGGTCATTATGATTTAATGTGTCAAATTCTTGTCCACACCGTATTTCTTGAGCCGATTTAAAGAAGTTGAAACTACATGGCAGAAATGTTAACCATAATGAAACAATATACAGAGCACAGGTTACAGTTTGCTGAGATAAGGTCAAGGTCACACTTAGTCATTATTATTAAATGTGTCAGATTTTGTGTCGGCTCTGTATCTCTTGAACTGATTGAAGGAGATTGAAGCTACTTGGCAGAAATGTAAACCATACTAAGACGATGTGCAGAGCACAGGTTTCAGCCTGTTTAGATCAAGGTCAAGGTCACACATTGACATTCCCATTTTATGTTTGATATTTCTTGTCTGCTCTGTATCTGTTGAACCAATTGAAGGGGATCGAAACTATTTGACAAAAATTTTAACCATGCTGAAATGATGTGCAAAGCATAGGTTTTGGCTGGTTGGTCTCAAGTTCAGTGTCACACTTAGTCATATTTTGTATCATTTGTGAAATTTGGTGACTGCTCTGTATCCTTTGAATTGATTGAAGAAAATCTAAACTGTTTGGCAGAAAAGTTTAGATTCCTAAAGGGACATATTATGCTATGTTCCTGGTTGTCAATCTGTTTGTGGAGTTGTCTGTCCATTATCATTTTCTGTATGGCTGAAATGTTTGAAAACTGCTTAAAGGTCCCAGTAATGTAAATATACAGATGTTATACCATAATGAGATGATGACAGACATGGGTCATGGTCAAGGTTACTTACAAGCCACTTGGCATACTTATCTGCTTATTTAATTGTGGAACCTTGGAAGCTTACTATTTTTAACATAAAAATCTGCTGAATTGGCTGTTAGTAAGGTAAAATATGACAAAAGAATAAATCAGTAAAACAGTAAACATTTCGAAATTAATTGCAGATAATATTATCCTTGTAAATAAAAAAGATCGTTAGTGTTTCCAGTTTATAAGAATTTATCAGTTGTGAAAAAGGTCTTCTGCTGTCAGTAGCCTATTTCAGACATATATTTCCCTGCCTCAGCAAAGCTCTTGTATTATATACAATTTCAATTCTATCTGAAGTAGATTAACATAAACATCACTTTGTACGCTATATTCAGTTATGACAATATGCTTAATAGATATGATACTAGTAATTTCATGGAATACAGAATTGAGTGATATTTAAAGGCATATTGTTTTCCTGTTATTCATAATAAACATTTTTAGGTATATACTAAACAAGGCTAAAATTTACCTGAATGTTAATATTATGTATCAAATCTATAATTTTCTCAATAGAAGCAGTGTAAAAGTATCAGTTGTGCTATTTTTTATTTTTATTTGGTGAAAAACTCCATTGATTTCAGTGTCTGAAAATATTTTTTCTGATGTTTTAATCTTCTGCTGTTTAAAAGATGCTAACCTGTGGTTGTTAGTAACATTCATGTATGTATTAAGTGTCACCATTGTACATATTTGATGTCACTAACTAAATGTGTGCCAGCCTGGCTTTCTCAGTTAATAGAGCTTCATATTCTCAATCCCTGAGTTCTTGGTTCAAACCCCACAAGGGCCAGCTAAAATTTCTCTGTGATAATTGAACTCGGACAATGCATCTAAAGGTCAATGAGTCTTTGTCCCTCACCTCTGATTCAAGTGAGGAAGCAGTCAATAACTTGCGGGGAAATTGGTTAGAAAACTGGTAAGATAAGCAGGAACACGTAAGGGAGAATGAACGCCAGGATATGACCAGAACGAGGTCGAAATTGGCATTAAACCCCAGTTAAAAAAAAGAAACAAACAAACGAAACATGTGTGGAGATAATTTGATGGATAGGACTTTAGTAAGGCTGCTTTGTACAGAACAAGTGAAAGTTTTTAGATTTTCTTTTAGGAGGAATGTTATAATACTTGATATTTGACTAAATTGTTGCTGTCTGTGTATTTACAGCAAGTATTCAGGCCTTCATTAGGTATATATGATGTTGTTATTCACCTCAATGATAGACAGTTTGCACGTCGACATGAAGGACTGCACGTAAACGAGGAATCTCCCAAGATAAACTTCGGAAAAAATGTAGATGAAGACCGCTTTCCGGTTATCAATTTTGATCCACCAAGACTTCTCTTGAATGAACTGAAGGTAAGTTCTTTCAATTCTGTCATTTTATAACATTAACAGAAAGAAAAAGAAATTTATTAGATGTAAATTTGAGTGTAGTTATAGCTCACAACACATACTTTCCTATAAGCTGCTGTTACATTTTTTTCTGAAAGCTTATGTGTAGCCAATTTTTAGCTCGTCTGTTTCGAAGAAAATGTCCAGTTGATATGATCGCTGTGTCTTTGTTGTTGTGCAAAAGCCTTAATGTAGCCCATTACTCAAACAATTTAAAAGGTATCAGTTTGAAACTTTGAATGCTTGCTGATCATGACAAGAGGATTTGTAACACAAGGGGTATTATTCTGAAAGCTATATTTTTGGAGTTATGCCCCTTTTTAACTTACAATTATTGTCAAAATTGCTTATTAAGTTGAATGATTTGAAAACTATCAAAGGTATCAATATGAAACTTGGACTGCTTGCTTATCATGACAAGAGAAAGTTGTAACACAAGGGGCATTATTCTGAAAGCTATATTTTTGGAGTTATGCCCCTTTTTAACTTACAATTATTGTCAAAATTGCTTATTAAGTTGAATGATTTGAAAACTATCAAAGGTATCAAAATGAAACTTGGACTATTTGCTTATCATGACAAGAGGCATTTGTAACACAAGGGGCATTATTCTGAAAGCTATATTTTCGGAGTTATGCCCCTTTTTAACTTAAGATTATTGTCAAAATTGCTTATTAAGTTGAATGATTTGAAAACTATCAAAGGTATCAATATGGAACTTGGACTGCTTGCTTATCATGACATGAGGATTTGTAACACAAGGGGTATTATTCTGAAAGCTATATTTTTGGAGTTATGCCCCTTTTTAGCTTACAATTATTGTCAAAATTGCTTATTAAGTTGAAAGATTTGAAAACTATCAAAGGTATCAATATGAAACTTGGATTACTTGCTTATCATGACAAGAGGCAGTTGTAACACAAGGGACATTATTCTGAAAGCTATATTTTAGGAGTTATGCCCCTTTTTAACTTAAGATTATTGTCAAAATTGCTTATTAAGTTGAATGATTTGAAAACTATCAGAGTTATCAATATGAAACTTGGACTGCTTGCTTATCATGACATGAGGCAGTTGTAACGCAAGGGGCATTATTCTGAAAGCTATATTTTTTGAGTTATGTCCGTTTTTAACTTATGTTTTTTTGTCAAAATTGCTTATTAAGTTGAATGATCAAAGGTATCAATATGAACAATATCAACATCTTGACATGAAACGTCAGAGGTAATATAGACCTCATTCAGGAGCAGTGCACAAGAACCAAAAACCGTAATTATGACCCCCATTGTCGACATGTAAAACAGACGAGCCTTGGTGCTGCTCTGCGGAGCTCTTGTTTATTAATATGCTACAGTGTAATTCATATTATATTATAATCCAAAAAAAAATTACAAGAGATTTTTACTTTCAGAGTACTTTCTGTGACCTGTGTTTATTTTTCTATGACAATCATGGAGGTAAAGTCATTGGAGTACTGTGGAAACCATCCCAGCTGCAGCCCAAAGAATTCAAGGTAAATCATTGTCTAATACTCTCTGAAACATTCAACATTCATGTTGTTTTCGTAATAACTTTTCAACGACTTTTAAAAATTTAGTTTCAGTGACAGATTTAATTTTTTGGTAAAGGTAATTAAAGTTGATACAAGGATATTATGTGGTGCAAAATTATTTGACATGTTGTTTGTGTATTTCATCATAGATTTCAGTACACAAAAGTTATATAGTGAACTTTCACATAATTTTCCCCTAAAAATATGCTCACTTTCCACTACAAATGAACCCAATATTATAATTCCAGTTTCAGTATTACTGCATTTGTTATAGAGAGACATTTTGCAAAATAAATCATATATAAAGGAAATGAAGATAGATGCATAGCGTAATACAAGGGTGTAAAAATATAAAAACTATTTTTTTGTTGTTGTAGAAAATATCTGGGTTTTTTCTATACAGGAAATATTTCCAGTTGTGTTGGAATGTCTCTCTTTTAAATGACAAAGCTTGTACAAATTCATCTATTGGAATGATTACTAGTATTGTTTCATTTAACAATTATCTTAATTATGTGCTCGAGGTAAAACTTCCTTTTCCATAAATATTTAGATAAGGTAATTCTTCATTCAAGGTTTCACGTATCAACTGCAGCAAGGTACATACTGAGAGTTCAGACAAGTCTGGTTCCCTCATGCTGGTACCTAACCTGGATGCCGTGCTGGAAGACATCAAGATCATTGGTAAAGGACTCATTACAAAGATTGAATTGAAAGACAAGAAGACTTAATTATCTTGTACATAATTCTGCATATGTGTGAAAGTTCAGTCATTGGTGGTGGCTGATTAAACATTTTAAGCCAAAAATTGCGTCTCTCTTATATTTTGCCAGAACCAAATATTATCATTCATGTAACTTTATTTAGAACTGGTTGTATTTCTGTTGCGTGATGCAGTTTGATACAACTAGTTTCTGATCTGCAGTGGTGTAAACTTAGACATCTCAAGGTTGTACTACAGAAGTTTGTTTGGTAAAAAAGCCAAGAGGATACAGCAAATTATGATTGTTAAATAGCCTGTATGTATGCAAAGGTAATGAATTGTTAAATAGCCTGTATGTATGCAAAGGTAATACTATATTGAATAACAGATTTCTTTGTTCTTTATTTCTTGATACTGGTATGCCATGCAGGTATTTTCTGCAGTTTACTTCACTCTCTTCCTGACCTTTACAACTGGTAACCCTATGTCACTGCTTTACACTACAGTAATTCATTTTTATGGCACTCTGGCTTTTTGTCCTGGTATGAATATAACTTGAAAGTTCAGACATGTTTCCCATTTCTTCAGCTCTAGGTAGTATTTTATAATTTAGAGTAGGTTGCAGATTCTGTTTGTGTTACTTACACAAGGTACTTCCTTTTAAGGTACATTTAGGTTAAACAGGTGGACAATTAAACACCAGTACAACAATAGTACTGGTCCCATATGTTATTGCGAATAATTCATCTTAAATGATATCTGCTGTTAAAAGTTTTAAGCAGACACTTGGTGATGGTAAACAGACACTTGGTGATTGTAAACAGACACTTGGTGATTGTAAACAGACACTTGGTGATTGTAAACAGACACTTGGTAAACAGTAATGCATATAGCAAAATCTGGTCAACCGAGTATTGAGTACTAGTAACCTATTAAGATTTACTGGAAGAATGATATGTGGTTAGAATATTGTGCTTCCACGTTCAAGAGTTTGGCTACTGATGTAGCCCATATCCAGTTTGTCAATTTAAAAAATGTTACAAATGACAGCTGTAAAACATTGGATCATATTCTAAACAAAATGGCGACCGTGCTGTGTGCTGTAAGAGTTGTTCAACTTTGACCATTGATACAAATAAACTTGCTTATAATAATTAACAAGAGGGCCATGTTGGCCCTGGATCGCTCACCTGAGTACTTTGGCTGTAGGTTTGCTGTTAAGCAGTATTTCATTTTTTAATTGAAAATATGTAAGTGCCTACAAACCAAATATGTAAAATATCAGTCAATAAATAAAGGCAAGAAAGTACAGAAAGTAGAAATATCTATTATAAGCTATGGTGACCTTGACCTTGACCCAGTGACCTCAAACCCTACCTGTGGGTAGAGGTCCATGCAAAGAACCTATATATTGAATATCAAAGATATTGGTCTATAAATGAAGGCTTTATGAGGTGCAGAAGATAAATCTATTTTTAGCCTCCGTGACCTTTAACCTAATCTAATAATTTGAACAACCAAACAACCTTTCTGACAAACTGCCAGGATATTTGGACTGAAACAGTAGCCTCTAGAGCCTTAACAAGATATTTCTATTTTTGGGCTCTGTGACCTAGTTTTTGACCCCACATGACCCATATTCAAACTTGAGCTAGAAATCATGGAAACAACCTTTCTGACAAATTACCAGATTATTTTGGCTGAAAATGTAACCTCTAGAGTGATAAAAAGGTTTTTCCATATTTGGTCTCAGTGACCTAGTTTTAGACCCCAGATGACCCATATTCGAACCTGGGCTAGAAATCACCCAAATAACCTTTCTGACATATTTCCAGGATATTTGGGCTGAAAATGTTACCTCTAGAGTGATAAAAAGGTTTTTCCTTATTTGGTCTCAGTGACCTAGTTTTTGACCCCAGATGACCAATATTCAAACCTGGGCTAGAAATCATCCAAATAACCTTTCTGACATATTACAAGAATATTTGGGCTGAAAATGTTACCTCTAAAGTGTTAACAAGGTTTTTCCATATTTGGGCTCTGTGATCTAGTTTTTGATCCCAGATGACCCATATTCGAACTCGTCCGAGTAATTACTGGGACAAACATCCTGACCAAGTTTCGTGACAATTGGAGCAAAAATATGACCAGTAGAGTGTTAACGAACTAAGTGTGAACAGACGACGGACATTCATCGATCCCAATAGCTCACCCTGAGCCAGCTCAGGTGAGCTAAAAATTCATGATGACATAGGCGCCTAACATTATTTAAATTTAAATGACGTCAGCACAATTTCTTGGAAAATTTGTTTTTGTTTATCTTTTGTTTTAATGATGGGAAAATCAAAGGATTTAAGTTCTAGTGTTTAAAATTTAATTGTGGATAAATAATCTAAGTGGTGAAAAATACTCAGAAATTGCTCAACTGTTTAACTTAAATAGATGTTCAGTTTTTACTGTGGTAAAACATTTTAAACAAAGTGGAAATACTGAAAACAACCAAAGAAGAGGAAGGAAGAGAAAACTTGATGCTCGTGATGTGCGGAAACTTTTAAGGTTGGTTAAAAAAAATTGTATTTTACCCTTATCTGACATTAGATCTACTGCTACATTTAATCAACATAGTCAGTGTACTGTTTCTGCAGTGACAGTGAAGAGTTTTGAATAGGAATAAATATCATAGAAGCGTTGTTCATAAAAATACATGCATAAGAACAATCAATTTGAAAAATCCATTGACATGGCATGTTGATAGGGTCTAGAGTTAAGTGATATTTTCTGATGAATGCAAGGTTATCTTTGGTGAGAACAATCGTGTATGTATAGCGACAGCCTGGTGAAGAGTGGGGACCCGACTGTTTTACCCACGGCTGCCCACAAAAGGTCAGTCTTACGATTTGGGGTTGCATTTCTTGGTTTGGCGTAGGAACAATTTCTGTTGTTCATGGGAATATCAATGCACAATCATGTATAGATATCGTTGATAATAATCTTTGGCCAGTTGTTGCCAGATATTACTTGTTCAAACCTTATATTTTCCAAGACGAGAATGCACCAGTACACTGGGCACATATTATAAACACTATATAAACAAAGAAATGGCATTTCCAGATTTCTATGGCCTGCCCAATCCTCAAATGCTAGTATCATTGAAAACTGTTGGCGATTGTTAACACTGCTTAGGAAACGTGTACACAAAATCCAAAGTGAACAGGACCTTGAACGCGAGATCAGGAATATCTGAACAAAGATTCCTCTTCACTCTATCAGGAACCTGTACCAATCACTTCCTAGATGAATGGTGAAAACAGTAAGGGCAAAAGGTTACACCACCGAGATGGGTTCTATAATTTTTTTTCCATCTCAGACACAAAAACATGTCATTGAAACACAAATCTCAAATTTCAAGGTTACCTGATTAATCAAAGAAAACAGTCTGCATTGTGCTATGCTTTTGCATAACAAATAAATTGGTCAAGAAAATAAGTAGATGGGAAACAAGAGCCATGTTACACATGGTTAATCCCCCCGCCGGGAAGAAGCTACCTGAAGGTTGTACTTTCAAACACTCAATGTAATAATGTTTGAAGAAAATCCCACAAAAAATAGGCAAGGTATAGTTATTGTTCTTGCAAACTGCACTTCCTACCAATGTGCTATGTCAGTGTATTAAGTTTGAAGAAAATCGCTCAAGCACTTTTGGAGTTATGCTTCGGACAAAGTTTTTCAATTAAATCTGATAAAGGGGAATAATTCTAAAAGTAGGCAAGAAAATCACTCAAGTACTTTTGGAGTTATGCCCCGGACAAAACTGGAATGGACGCACGCACGAACGGACAGAGACCATTTCTAATATCCCCTCCGCCTTTGGCGGGGGGATAATAATTTCAAGAATTCAAGAATTAGATATACATGTATATGCTGGGATTTTTAAAATGTAAACAAGTAAATCTGATAAAGGGGAATAACTCTTAAAAATAGGCAAGGTAGAGTTATTGGACTTGCACACTGCACTACCTACCAATGTGCTCTGTCAGTGTATGAAATTTGAATAAAATCCCTCAAGTAGTTTTGGAGTTATGCTCCAGACAAAATTTATCAAGTAATTCTGATAAAGGGGAATAACACTAAAAATAGGCAAGGTAGAGTTATTGTTCTTGCACATTGCACTACCTACCAATGTGCTCTGTCAGTGTATCAAGTTTGAACAAGAGCCACCGCAAGCGGGGGCCATGCTTGACTTTTTCCAATTTCCAAAGGTAAACACATCAGAGGAAGCACATTGTGGTGAAGGGATTTCAAATGAAACATCATTTGGAAATATAATTATACATAACAAAGTTATGGCTAATTTTAGCAACATTCAGAAATTTGACCTTAAAGGTCAAGGTCAAGTTCAGTTTAACTTTCTCTGTAGGTATTGTCTAAAAGGTAGTTATGTCTAAGCATGAAGACACTACATCCATTAACAACAAAGATACAGCCAAGTTAAGTAATGTCAAGGTCATTTAAAGGTCAAGGTGATGCTTGAATTGTTTAACACATTTCTTTTATTCTCAGTGTTGTTTTGTCCCTGTATAGATCAAATCCGTCCATAAATAACAAAAGTTTGGCTATTTTAGCAAAATGCAATAATTCAAACTTGACTGTAAAGGTCATTTAAAGGTTAAGGTCACCTTTGAATAATTTAACAAGTAGGTTTTGTCATGAGCATTGTTTTGTCCAAGTATTAATAAAAAGGAACTAAAAATGACATAATGGCCAATATTAACAAAATCCAATAATTTGATCTTGATGGTCAGGGTCATTTGAAGGTCAAGGTCACAGTTGAATGACTCAATGTGTCAGTTTTGTCATAAGTGTTGTTTTGTCCCATTATAAATCAAATCAAACAAAAAAAAAAAAAAAATTTGGCTATTTTAAGCAAGTTCAATAAATTGACCTTAAATGTCAAGGTTATCTAAATGTCAAGGTCATATTTATAATAAATTAAAATGTCGGTTTTGTTGTTTTATCAAAGTATAAATCAAATCCATAAATAAACAACAGTTAGGACAATTTAAGCAAAATACAATAATGGGACCTTGACTGTCAAGGTCATTTTAGGGTAAAGGTCCTACCTGAATTATTCAACATGTAAGTTTTGTCAAAAGTGTTGTTTTGTCCAAGTATGAATCAAGTCTAACCATAAGTTACACAGTTATGACCAATCTTAGCAAAATTCAATAATTTGATCTTGCTAATCAAGGTCATTTTAGGTCAAGGTAAAACTTAAATCAAAATGTCGGATTTGTCAAAAGTATTGTTTTGTCCAAGTATAAATCAAATCCATCAATAAATGACAAGTTATGACAATTTAAGCAAAAATTCAAACATCTGACCTTAATGATCAAGGTCATGGTCACACTTAAGTTATTCAACATGTCGGTTTTGTCACAAAGGTTGTTTTGTCAAAGTATGAATCAATTCCAACAATAAATGACAAAATTATGGCAAACTGTAGCAAAATTCAATAATTTGACCTTGACTGTCAAGGTCATTTAAAGGTCAAGGTCAACCTTGAAATAAACATAATGTCGGATTTGTCATAAGTGTTGTTTAGTCCAAATATGAATCAAATCCATAAATAAATGAGAAAGTTATGACCAATCTTAGCAAAATTCAATCATCTGACCTTGACGGTCTTGGTCATATCAGAATTATTCAACATCTGGGTTTTGTCATAAGTGTTGTTTTGTCCAAGTATAAATCAAATCCAACCATAAATACTAAAGTTATGGATAATTTTAGCAAAATTTAATAATTTGACCTTGAAGGTGAAGGTCATTTATAAGTCAAGGTCATATCTGAAAGAGTCAAAATGTCGAATTTGTCACTGGTATTGTTTTGTCCAAGTATGAATCAAATCCATAAATAAATGAAAAAGGTATGACAATTCAAGCAAAATTCAATCATCTGACCTTGACAGTCAAGGTCATTTTTAGGTTATGGTCATACCTAAGTTATTCAATAAAGGGTTTTTGTCATAATTGTTTTGTCCAAGTATGAATCAAAACCAACCATAAACAACAAAGTTATGACAATTTAAGCAAAATTTAATTATTTGACCTTGACGGTCATGGTAATTTTGAGGTTAAGGTCAAACTTGAATAATTTATCTAGTCGGCTTTGTCATAAGTGTTGTTATGAAGAGGTCTGATTCAAATCCAACCATAAATAACAAAATTATGGCCAGTTTTAACAAAATTCAATAATTTGACCTTGACTGTCAAGGTCATTTAAAGGTCAAAGTCATAATGTCGGATTTGTCATAAGTGTTGTTTAGTCCAAATAAGAATCAAATCTACAGATAAATGAGAAAGTTATGACAATTTAAGCAAAATTCAATCATCTGACCTTGACGATCAAGGTCATTTTAAGGTCATGGTCATATCTGAGTTATGCAACATGTCGTTTTTGTCATAAGTGTTGTTTTGTCGAAGTATAAATCAAATTCAACTATAAATACTAAAGTTATGGCAAATTTTAGGAAAATTCAATATTTTGACCTTGAAGGTGAAGGTCATTTATAAGTCAAGGTCAAGTTTAGTCTGGTCTACTTGAAGGTCTTGTCCAAAGGGTTGTTGTGTCTAAGCATGAAGAGAATCCACCTACTAATAATCAAGTTATGGCCAATTTTAGCAAAATTCAATATTTTGACCTTGAATTTCAAGGTCATTTAAGGGTCAAGGTCAAGTTTAGTCTGGTCATCTTGAAGGTCTTGTCCAAAGGGTTGTTGTGTCCAAGTATGAAGATAATCCATCAAGGAATAAAAAAAATATGATCAATGTTAAAGTTTTCGGACGGGAACGGCATCGGCAACGACACCATGACTATGACAATAATTCGATTTTTTTTTCAAAAAAAGTCAAGCTAATAAAATCCCTCAAGTAGTTTTAGAGTTATGCTCTGGACAAAATTTATCAAGTAATTCTGATAAAGGGGAATAACTCTAAAAATAGGCAAGGTAGAGTTATTGGACTTGCACACTGCACTACCTACCAATGTGCTCTGTCAGTGTATCAAGTTTGAATAAAATCCCTCAAGTAGTTTTGGAGTTATGCTCCGGACAAAATTTATCAAGTAATTCTGATAAAGGGGAATAACTCTTAAAAATAGGCAAGGTAGAGTTATTGGACTTGCACACTGCACTACCTACCAATGTGCTCTGTCAGTGTATCAAGTTTGAATAAAATCCCTCTAGCAGTTTTGGAGTTATGCTCCGGACAAAATTTATCAAGTAAATTTGATAAAGCGGAATAACTCTAAAAAAAGGCAAGGTAGAGTTATTGCACTTCCACACTGCACTACCTACCAATGTGCTCTGTCAGTGTATGAAGTTTGAATATAATCCCTCAAGTAGTTTTGGAGTTATGCTCCGGACAAAATTGTTTCGGACGCACGAAGGGCATTAATTTTCTAATATCCCCTCCGCCTTTGGCGGGGGGATAAATAACTTGGGCTTTTGAAAAAAAAAAAAAAAGCTGGGCGGAGCATTATGTGCCCAAAGGCTGTTTTTAAATATGATGCATTTGCGATACAAGGGAGGAAACCTTAGGCTTTAAAATTGAATGATTTGCTTTAAATTTTGAATTTTTTTACCTTTGACCTACTGACTCCGAAATCAGTAGGGGTCATTCACTCAGTATGTGCAACCATTATATGAATTTTGGAATCTATGAAAAGTGGCTTTGAGTTACAGTGCAAGTGAGTCTGAACATTTTGTTCACTGTGACACTGACCTTTGACATACTGACTCTAAAATGTGTAGGGGTCATCCACTCAATGTGTGCAATCATGATATAAAGTTTGAAGTCTCTATAGCAAATGATTGTCAATGGTTTTCAATGTTAAGGTCTTTGACCTTGACCTTTGAGCTACTCTCCAAAATCAATAGGGGTCATCCACTCAATGTGGGCAATAATCACATGAAGACTGTAGGCTCGAGTACAGAAACCAAATTGCTAACGGACGGATGCCCTGGACAACAATACAATATCCCTCTTCGGGCATATAAAAATGCTACTTTTCCAAAATAGATATATCAAGGTATACTATAAGACAGGTACCACACTAAGATCAAACCATCGTAACACTTGTCGAAACCATGCAGCATTCTGTGCTTACGCTTGCTAAGATTTTCTTCAATAAAGATCTTGTTTATTCTACTGCATCCTCTACAGTAACATAGCAGCAATAATTCTATGATTTGCTCTAAATAGTAAAGGGCAATGTAAATGCACAGAAACTACTTTAAGTACAGCTCAATGCACTTGTTTTACCAGCATAAAAAAGCAATTCTAATACATGTATATTAATCTACTTTGTGAAGGGAAGCAAACAAGTAGTTTTAACTTCTGAATTTAATTGTTTTTATCAGTTTTATGGTCAACCGGTTTCTTCCATTTCCGTTTCTCTGCACAAAGATAATAATGTTGTAGCTTCTTTTTTTATTTTATTTTTCATTCTATTTTTTAGTTGGAGAATTTATAACAAGATTAATCTCGTGTGACAAAAGCAAGCCACAGAGTAACCGCATGCCAAACTGAGCACATTTACATAGTAACAGGTCTATTATACAAAAAAAATAACAAAACAATATGCTTCTTGTTTTTTCTTCTTTCAACCACCACTTATGGCATGTAGCACTATTTTTTTTCCACAAAGCACAGAAATACAGTAATAGATGTTTCAAAAAAACTGCTAGCACATAAACATTAGACAAGTTACGACAGGTTTCCTTTTTTTCTGTGTTTACATTATACAGTAGACGACATATGACTTGGGTCCTTCATTCTGTTTTCTATTTATTCTGTCAGTGACAACTTTACGAGACTGTAGGCAAAATAAAACTTGATAAGATTTCAGGGCAAAAGAATAAATAGCACTAATAATGTCTTTTTTAGAGTTACAATTTGTCCAAAAAGTTATCAAGTGACTGCACTTGTTCTTTAAGTCCTTTGCGTTTTCTGATGTCAGCAACAATTGCTCCAGCCTTGGTGGTTGGCTCCAATGGATTGCCTCCAGGAAGTACCTTCCAGTGATCAAACACACATTGTGGGAAAGCCTGTCCACCAGTAGAAGCTCTTAGGTCTGTTGTGAAGCCTATAAAACACAAAAATACAGTGGAACTGTTAACTTTTCTAATCTTAGATCATTATTTGGCAACTAGTTCAAATGAAAGGTTAAAATGTCAAGTTCTGCCTATCAGAACAGACTTGACAATTTCTTTATTTCTGTTTTCAATTCATTCAAGACTGCTTTTATAAAGAAAGGTCTCTTATGTAACTATAACACAAGTACTTGTGAAAAAGCTACAGTTATAACTGCTAGAACTTTACTCACCAAAAGACTCGTTTACAGGCAAGTATGCCTTGAGAATGGACTGTCCAACAATGGCTTCAGAGTTATCCTGCATTTCACCACGTCTCTTATTCAGAACACTGAAGCAACCACCCTGTGCACTTGTTGGTACCTACAATATTATAAATATCCAATTAGTCACACCATTAGGACACCTAATTTCAATTTTTTCACACAAGACCGGCTCACACGTAGTAGGTGTTCAGCTAGTTAAACTTTTCTAATGGGAAATACTCTATGATGCAGAGCAAAATGTTCAAAATTCTATCAAAAACAAGAGTCGCATACCAAAACAAAGCGATTTAAATAAATTCATCTTTATTCTTAAGTTCTGACTAAAGTCTTCATAAAATGGAAAAAGGGAGATATACAATGAGGTCTGGTAACTTACTCTGATTTCTACAAGGTAGATTGGTTCCATAAGAGCTGGCGAAGCTGTTAGCATACAGGCATATAGTACTCTTCTAGCAGTGGGGATAATCTGACCACCACCCCTGTGGATAGCATCGGCATGTAGGGTAACATCATGTATATCAAACCTTACACCACGGACATTCTCATCACAAAGGACACCCTGAAATTCGAAGATGTATTTAATTTTATTTCATTGTACCCTCTGTTCTACCTTTATAAGTGTTGTAATAACTTTGCTACTCTGGAGTTCATATCAAGAATTCACTACAATTAACAGGAAAAAACATCACTGATAATAAATGAAAACAGCAATGTCAATTGACCGTCTTGTAGTATCTAACTACAATAGACAAAAAAAAAAATTAGACATACATCTGGCTGCTGCTTGCAGCTTAACTGCCAAGTATACAAAACAAGTACATGTAATATGTACATATAAAAGTTTTTGACTCTGTTGTCATCACAGGACTTTATAGTGCACCAGATTCACTGAAGTGCTACACAAATTGTTTTTACTTGCAACAGCTAATAGTAGAATTTCCTCAAAATCAAGACAAAGTATACAGTTACTCGAACTGTCTGTACTATCTATTTACACTTATCACTTAAGTCAGAAACAAGATTCATGCATTTACAACTCATGATAATTTTACCTCTTTGGTTGCCCACTGGAATCCAGCCACAACACTGTCCTTGATTTCATTCAGGTACTGTACTCCTTTGGTTACATCAACCAACAAGTTGGGTCCAGTTCCTTCTGGACCAAAGCACCAGATCTTTCTAGCCTCTGAGACATCGAAATCATACTTATCAGCCAGTATACGTGCTCTCTCCTTCATTTCCTGTCTTGCACTAATATCACCCTATGGACAAGAATCATTTTAATTAAATTACAGAACAAAATTATCCCATATTAACATTACACAGATGGCCCTGAATCACTCATTTTCTTTCGTTTTTTTTTTTTTAAATTTCTAATCTTACAATGTTTGGTAAATAAATGGAAATTTGGTTTCAAGGGTGCAGTTAAACTGAATGAGACATAAAGAGAACCTTATGCTTAAGATTCTAACGTCTTGCAAATTGTCAATCCGAAATATAAGCATCACTACTCTGAAATCATTTAAATAATTCAAACAAGCATATGTTTTCAGAGAGCTTTAGTGATGCTAGATATGCTCCCCTAGTTTTAGGAGCCCAACTAGTAATCAGATCAACTTACATTATCAATGTCCTTCTGAAGGTCTTCGTCCAAAGGCTGAGCCTTCATGAATAGACGGTTATGTTTGTTTGGTGACTTAGACAGACACATGATTGACGATGGTTCAGTGACAGTTTCGCGGTATGATACAACTGGGTCAGCCTTCCTCAGGGGGATACCAGCATGGTCCTCTTCCAGATCTTTTAAGCAGATCTCCAGATGTAATTCCCCAGCGCCAGCAATGATGTGCTCTCCAGATTCTTCAATTGTACACTATAAATGGAATTCATTCACTCATTTAAGACGGACAACGACCTGTTAATTCCAGTCGTTTTATGTAACGGTCATTCCAGTTAACACATCTCACACTAGAAAAGCACTTTTAAACTGACCAACTCCTTTCAGAAATTCACTGACAAAGACCCTCCCTTTATGAAAATGAATTTCAACAAACCCTAAAACTAAATTTATTCTTTTAGCTTTCCATACATCAAAAATGCAATCAGTTTGGCTTTGAAGCAAATGTTACGTACAGCTTTAAAAATTGAAGTGATGTAGCATAAGGCATTCACAACAAATTCAACAAAAAACAAAAATAGTCATAGAATAAAATGTATCAAAAACATGCAGAAAACTTAATACGGAGAGAAACATAAACCAAAGTACTGTACCTGGACCATAGGATCTGACTTGGCAAGCCGTTTAAGACCTTCTACCAGCTTTGGTAAATCGGATGGGTTCTTACATTCAACAGCCACTCTCACAACAGGACTGACAGAGAACTTCATCACCTGGAAAGATTTAAAAAATATTTCAATATTTACGTATTTTTATTAAGGACAGCTATATCCCCTGCCTCAGTAGAACATTGGAATGGATAACAATGTGAAGAGAAAAGGTTAGACTGCCCAATATGACATAGGATAATGATTTCTAAGGAAAATGGACCTCACATTTGTAGCATATTAAAAGTTATGGAGCCGACATGTAATGTGGACTTTTTTATATATGACCTTTAAGTGTGACCTTGTCCCTTGGGGCAGCGACCTGGTTGTTGTGATCTGCACATCATCTTATAATGGTGATCTTCTGTGCCAGGTTATTTCAAAAACTTTCAATCACTTTAATAGTAACGGATTGGACATGAAATGCTGACTTTTTTTTATATATGACCTTTAAGTGTAACCTTGACCTTGGGGGTAGTGACCTGGTTGTTGTGCTCTGCACATCCTCTCTCATAATGGTGATCATTTGTGCCAAGTTATTTTAAAAACTTTCCATGCGTTTAAAAGTTATGGAGCAGACAGAAATTTTTCGGACGGACAGACACAGGGCCATTTCTATAATCCCCTCAACACTATGGGGCAGGGGATTACTATTCTTACAATATAATCTAGTTCAAAGCAAAAGATGATTCATTTAATACATCTGGAGCGATAAACAATTTAGTT
This sequence comes from Cyclina sinensis, assembly GCA_012932295.1. Taxonomy (NCBI): domain Eukaryota; kingdom Metazoa; phylum Mollusca; class Bivalvia; order Venerida; family Veneridae; genus Cyclina; species Cyclina sinensis. The sequence continues at coordinate 25,750,997 of JAAONU010000017.1, forward strand.
CTAAAAAGCCTGTCTTAAACAGTAAAAGGCGTGATAAGGGAATGTTAAATGCAAGTGAGCTTTCTTTTTCATAATTAAGTTCTGGATTTTTTACCTTCATATTATGGGCTTCCTTATAAGTAGAGATGGTACCACCTTTAACCAAGAACTGATCCACTCCAACCAAACCACAGATGTTACCACATGGTACATCAGGAATTGGCTCAATGTAACGACCCATCATCAGAATTGTTCTGAAAAAAAATAATCACATGTCAGTAAGACTAGTTTCTACATAACTATTTCAAAACAAATGCTTCTTCTGAAGCTAATTTCAACAACAGCCATGTTACACATGGTTAACCTAAATGTAATAAATATATGCAGTTTGAAGACAAGAAATCGGTAGAACCGATGGATGCTCCCCAAATAAATGCCAATTCCAAAAGGGCTATTGTTCAATATTGCCCCGGACAAAAAATAAGTATGAGAAATTTCAAAAGGCAATAACTCAAAAATTAATAAAGCAAGAGGTATGGTTCTTGTGCACTGCACTGCTCATCAATGAGATCTATCCACTTATAAAGTTTCAAGTTGATAACTCTTATACTTTGTGAGATATACCCCGGACAAAAAATAAGTATGAGAAATTTCAAAGGGCAATAACTCAAAAATTAATAAAGCAAGAGTTATGGTTCTTGTGCACATCACTGCTCCTTAATGAGATCTAACTACCTATGAAGTTTGGTCTTGATATCTCTCATAGTTTTTGTGTTATGCTCCGGAAAAATTATGACGGACGTAGGGACAAAGCAGCGACTATATGCTCGCCCTTCGGGGAGCATAAAAATTCCTCTAAAATAGGCAAGGTAGAGTTATTGTTATTGCACACTGCACTTCCTCCTAATCTGCTATGTCAGTGTATGAAGTTTAAAGAAAATCGCTTCAGTACTTATGGAGTTATGCTTCAAAGTTTTTCAAGAAAATCTGATGAAGGGGAATAACTCTAAAAGTAGGCAAGGTAGAGTTATTGTTCTTATATACTGCACTTCTCTTAATGTGCTCTTTCAGTGTATGAAGTTTGAAGAAAATCAAGTATTTTAGGAGTTTTGCTCTGGACAAAATTGGGATGGACGCACAGACGGACACCATTTCTAATATCCCATCCACTTTTGGCGGAGAGATAAATTAAGTCTTAAGGAACCCATTTAGGAACCTTTAAAAAATTGTTTGGAGTTTCTTGACTAGCCAAAAAAGCAGAAAGTTTTTTCTTTTCCGAATTTCCAAGTTAAACAAATATTTTTGCCCAGTCCACTTTCTACTGTTTTCCTTTCTGAAACTTAACCAGCATGTTTGTGAACACTATTCAATCATCCCAAAACTCCACTGCCCAATAAAAAAAATAAAATCCAACTCCCAAACAAATACAAACAACACAATATGAACTGTCCCAATAGATTAAACTCTAAATGTACAGCTTGACTCAGAACAGACTTGTCAAACCTAGATTACCTACAAATCTGATGCAGCTACTTTAAATCAATTACTCATGCATTTCCTTCCCATTTCAGCAATACAAGCTTCACTGTTTGTCAATTGTGTACCCACCTCTGAATGCTCTTTTCATACAAGTCTTCTTTCTTGCCAGGCTTGTAGTTGGGGCCCATGATGCGCACTTTCTGTCCTGTGGAAACAGTACCAGAGAACACACGTCCGAAGGCATAGAATCTTCCCTTGTCTGAGGTCGGTACCATCTTAGAGATGTACATCATCAACTCTCCCTTAGGATCACAAGCCTTAACAGCTGCAAACAAACAACATAAGTGCACATATCACTAAGCCAGAACTAATAGGACTCTCATATAAACGAAACAAATTGTTCATAATTCTAGGTTGAGAACCGATATATAATGACACAGCACACTGTTACTCTCTGAAAATTATAATACTGATAGCTCTTACCTGTAGCACAAGGGTCATCAAGAGGACCTTCATACAACAACTCTGTTCTGTATTTCTGGGCTGTTACTGGGGAAGGCAAATGAATGACAATCATTTGAAGTAAGGCATCACCAGCTGGCAGCCACTTTCTCATCAATACCTAGTCACAAAAACAATCTATCCATTACTTCAGCACACACACAAAAAGGGCAACACAGACTTAACAATAAGAAAATGTTTCAAGTCCCCTAAAACTAGCATTTTCCCTTCAATTTACCACACTGTACTCAATTTGCCAGAATTTTTTGTGTGAATAGTTATCCTTTCTCAGGAAAATGATGAAAACAGTATTCCAACACACTTGTACTGTAAACTGAACCAGAGTCCTCTGCTCCTAGATTTATCACCCAATAGTATTTATATAGTTACACATTTTCTTCAATTTGTATTTTTTTCAATTAGTACTTTAACAAAACATTTGTGATGTACTCTGGTCTTCTGTCACCCTTTTTCCTACTTCGAGTGTAGTTTTCAATACCTCAAAGTACAGGTGATACAGAACCGTTGTGTTAATTTCTCCTCTCAATCCCACAGATATACTTCAATTTTATGATTATGAGAAACAATCTCTCAAACTTCTTAAATTATAGTATGTAAAATGCTTCAATGACAATTCATACCTTCAGTAAGTTCTTGCCAAACAATTCCTTCTCTTCAATAGTCAGTTTCACTCCGAGTTTCTCTGCAAACTTGAGAGGTTTTGGGTCTCCAGCATCAGCCTTCATACAGATGTCGAATACCTGAAAGGACAAAATGAACAGTCTGTAGCTCTTCATCAAAGTAACTGAATTCACAAGTTTCACTTTTATTTTAGTCTTTGCAAAGACCCCATTCACTGCCTAGAGGATTTAGAACAAGGAATTTCTGTCATTTGTGTGCATTTTACCACCAACAAAATACCTCTTCTAAGGTAAAAGATATATCCCAAAACTTCAACCAATATTTCTTGCAAACATTCACCCTTCAAATTTTCTGCAAAGCACCCATAATCATCAAAGTTACAGCTGCTTTATTTCCTTACCTGGTAAATTGGTGTCAGAATGTATTTGTTGAAACCACGACAGGCCAGTGGAGTCATGTCTCCAGTGCATGATTTGGACCATTTCTTTTCACCGTCATTGTAGAAGTTGTCTCCCCACAACCTCTTCATCATCTTATCTTCTTCGATCTTGAACTTGGAACAGTACATCTTTGCAAAGTCTTTCAAGGTGAAAGCCCAGCCGTGAAGTCCAGCGCCAAAACCTACTGTGCCATTCTGTGGATCTACCTGTAGATACAGAACTGTTATTTAGATATCTAAGCTTTAACTATGTAACTATGATCAACAATCTTAATTGAGATCAACTTGCTTTATCAACAAAGGACCAACCTAATCATTTTATGTCAAGGGTTTCATATGAGGAGAATTTGAAGAGGTTATACAGTACACCCCAGGAGGAACTCTCGTTTTCCTCGAGGTTGTCGCGGACTACCCATTCCGTAAAATGCGACCAAATCCGCTGCATTTCGAGGATCCCCGCTGCGGACATGGTCACCAAATATTGCGGCGGACGTCCGCTAAATGGTAGTGCAAACATTTAAACAGGTATAATTACTGATATCGAGACTCTCACAGTTTCCAATTACATGCATTTTGGCGAATTTAATGCTTTAAAAATATCGAATAAATGTATAAAACTCTCATTCTGATGCATTTGTTTACGAATGCTCCTATTTGTTAATGCAAAGAATGACAATTCAAAGCAATTGCTTCTTGAAACAGCCAACTGTATTTTCAGAAAATAAACGGAGTGGTTTCCGATAGCGACGTGTTATAACTGTTCTCCTATTTAAGAAAACAAACGTAAACCCCTACTGCGACATCTGTATCGGCTAGGCGCTTGGCAAAAATTATTGATTGATTTTGCTATGTAATAACAAGCATTCTCAAAATTTCAACGACAGAAGAACACAATAAACCTACACAGCAAATGTATTTGAAGTTTAGTTTTAATTTTACCAAATGTCACATAACTGGTAGACGTAATATGCACAGTTTCATAAGGGTCGTTTCATTAAATGTTCAGCTTATCCAGGTGAGTTATGACCCTAATTAATTTTGCGTTGGTCGTCAAATATCGCTGAGATATTTCAGGATGTCGAGACATCGAGGACGTCCGTCTTTTTCCTCGTCGTTGCGGCAGATATTTCTTTTTCCGCGCGAGCGCAAAAAAGAGGAAAATAAAGAGAGGAAAATGTGAGCTCCCCGTGGCGGGTACTGTAGCCCTTCATATTGAGAATTTTTACATGTTTATTTCTAGAACTGGGAAAGCAAAGAAACACAGTTTATTACATTACACCTCTGAGTTTAAAGAAGTAGTTTTATTAACAATATTCAAAAGTACATTGTGAAAATATTTCTAACTGAGCAATACTTACAGTGATGTTGCCCATGGGGCTATCAAGACCCTCGTATGTTGCAATGATAACGTTAGTGCTTTCAATAGCTCTCTGGAAAATTTGGTAGAGCTCTTCCATGTCACACTGAAGAGTCAGCAAGGCCAAGTCCATCTTGTTCATGAAAAGTACAGGCTTAATCCTTTCAGAGATAGCCTGTCTAAGCACAGTCTCTGTCTGCACAGACACACCTGTTGTACAGAATAACATTTTCCTTATGAACTTTCCTGACAATCTTTTGAATTAACAAGAAATCGGTTGAACCGATGGATGCTCCACGAATAAATGCCAATTCCAAAAGGGCTATTGTTTAATATGTATTTTTTTAAAGTATGAAAAATAACAAAGGGCAATAACTCATAAATTATGCAAAATAGAGTTACAGTTCTTGCATGCTGCTCTTCTCCTCGTAGAGATCTATCTACCAATAAAGTTTCATGTTAATATCTCTTATACTTTGTGAGATATACAAAAAATAAGTATGAGAAATTTCAAAAGGCAGTAACTCAAAAATTAATAAAGCAAGAGTTATGGTTCTTGTGCACTGCACTGCTCATCAATGAGATCTATCTACTTCTAAAGTTTCAAGTTGATAACTCTTATACTTTGTGAGATATGCCCCAGACAATAAATATGAGAAATTTCAGAGGGCAATAACTAAAAAATTAATAAAGGAAGATTTATGGTTCTTGTGCAGGGCTAGCGCTGCCGCTCGCCAAAATCGCCAATGGCGAAGATTTGAAAAAAATGGCTACAAATAATTCCATTTGGCTAAAATCATGGCGAATCCGTTTTTCGGATAGGAAAAAAATGCAAGTGACGAATGGTTTTCATTTTCACTATCTATATTAAAGATGCAAAAATCGGTATGAAAAATCGATACACAGTCTACATCCGGGGGACTTTGGGTCAAAATATAGAACAATGAAAATACAACAGCTGATCGCGAGGTGTGAAACGCTTGTTTATTTATTATTTATTGTGACACAAGTGACTCAATTTTGCTTTTAAATGGACTGTTTAATGGCTACAGGGTTTTCTGGTGTAACAAACAGCTTGGGGGAATTATAGAAGCCCTTAACAGTGCTTCAATTACGAGAAAAAATTGATACGCAGTCTAGTTAAAAGGTCAAAATGTGTTTTGAATTTAAGGAAGATGTCGATGTGAATGTTTTTACACTCTTATTTGGTTGTTTGTGTTTTTGATTTAAGAACTAGCATTAACGACTTAACATAGGTTTATATTGAGTTTTAGTTATAGTTATAGATATTTTTCATGTTGATACTGCTGTCGGCAGTATTTTGCATCAAAGTTGAAAATTCCAACAAATTCACCCTGATTGTGCAGTGATGAAAAAAGAAAACTTATCCAAATTTTAAAAACCAAAAGAACAAAAGTTATAATTACATATACTGCTGGTACAAACATATTAATAACAAAATAAAATGTTAACAGTTATCAGTCCTCGCTTTGTTCTTCTCCCAGGTGCTTGATTTGTCACAAAAAGTTTAGGCTCACTCTTCATAAAGATGGCTAAAAATTTTGGCTAATACTCTGCAAAATTGGCTACAATTTTTTTCATTTGTCTAAAAGCTTGGCTACAAGAAATTTTATCCCAGCGCGAGCCCTGTTGTGCACTGCACTGCTCCTTAATGAGATTTAACTCCCTATGAAGTTTGGTCTTGATATCTCTCATAGTTTTTGTGTTATGCTCCGGACAAAATTATGATGGACGGATGAATGGACAGGACGAACGTGGGACAAAGCGGCAATTATATGCTCGCCCTTCGGGGAGCATAAAAATTTACTTAGTGTGCAGTATAATGATACAAGTGTACTGTTACTGCATAAAATCAAAATAATCAAAAAGAAACCATTCAAGCTTAAGGCTTATCAATCATGATATGCTAAATGGTCACTCTGTATAAACGCACACCCTCTTCAAGAAATGCAACATTGTATAAACGTTTTACAACCCAGTTAAAAGTTGTGTAAACAATAGCAGAATCTAAGTTTATTATATTATCATAAAGCTAGGTTTTTTAAAACTGTACTAGCATCAAGCAAATTTTAGGTATCCATTATTTATCCCAAGTAGAATTTTTTAAATATAATATTTAATTTTCAAAAATTCTATATCTATCATGGTAAAGAGCAAACGCATCTGGCCTATCAAATACCAACATCTTTCTCTTCAAAACCATGCTCAATCTCATGAAGCAAGCAAGACTTACCAGAGACACAGTCAACAACCACCAAGGCTCCATCAGTTACACGCAGTGCAGCAGTGACCTCTGAGGAGAAGTCAACGTGGCCTGGTGAATCAATCAGGTTGATCAAGAAATGGTTCTCGCCATCAGGACCCTGGGGCTGTTTGATAAACTTGAGGTCCTCTTTGGGCAGTTCATAGTACAGAGAGATAGCTCTAGAATGAAAAAGAACAAATTTAAAAGAAACTGAATTTATTTTAACTTTCTTATCAGTGACTTTCATATATGGATTTTTCATTGAATTCTAGATTTTATGGAGGGAATTGTAGATCACACATTCAATGACCTGTACATATCTTTAACTTTTAATGTAAAGGCAATATTCATCCTAACCTGTTTACCTTGTTTTTCCACTGGATTTCATTTTCATATTAATCTCATTGTTGCTCAGTGTTCCCAATGCCGGGAAAAAAATCGTTTAAGGAATTTCAGTCCTTGCAACAATACATAATAGTTTTAATTAAGGGTGTGAAAATAACCTTTCTAGGTAAAATATCTCCACATGAGAGTTTTTAAGTCCACTGGCAGTTATAATTTAATGCTATGTTCAAGTTTCAGGAACTCGAAAGTTCTCAAATACCCCTATAAAGGGTATTTACTAGTGGTCAACCAATATTCGCATTCCTAATGAAATTTTATCAAGATTTCCAGCATCATTTTTCTTCAAATTACCAGGTTTTGGAAATGTAAATAGAGGACAGCTTATCTGTTAGTCAGCAAATTTGTTTTTAAAATGTGCGCTAGTTTAGCAATTTGCAGTCAGTTGGCATATTTGTTGTTTTAACAGTTAACACTACCAGTAATAGCCATGCAACTTTATGAAGGTGTGAAATTATTATGTATGATGTATTTATTATTGTTAATCCACTAAAGACCCAAAACTTACAGAAATTAAATTTAACTTGCATACTCACTTTAAACAATTACTTAGCACTAGAGCACCAGTTGCTGGTTCTTCAAATCATCCACTCAAATCATTTACTCGAAATATATTATTTAACTATAATTCATGTCTTCAGCTTTTCATATCTATTCTCAGATCAAATCTTAACCCTTACCCTGCTTGAGCCAATCGACTCTGCCTTTGAGATCAATGCAGACCAAGATCAGCCTGCAATTCTGTGCAGTCTAATCTTGGTCTGCACTAATCGCCATTCAGTCAGTAAAATTCAATAAGCACCCTGTTAAACAATTCATGGATCTGTCCTTACTGAACAAGAGGGCCATGATGGCACTGTATCGCTCACCTGAGTATGACTACTTTTTACAAAAATGGCTATGGACCTGGTTAACTAACCCCAGATGACCCATTTTCGAACTTGACCTAGAAATAATTGAAACAATCTTTCTGACAAATTTCCAGTTTTGGACTGAAAATGTTACCACTAGAGTGTTAACAAGCTTTTTTCATATTTGGGCTCTATGACCGAGTTTTTGAACCTAGATGTCCCATATTCGAACTTCAGCTAGAAATTATCAAAACAATCTTTCCGACAATTTCCAGGATATTTGGACTGAAAAACTAGCCTCTAGAGTGTTAAAAAGGTTTTTACATATTTCGGCTCTGTATCCTAGTTTTTGAACCCAGAAGACCCATATCCAAACTTGAGCTACAAATCAACAAAACAACTTTTTTGACAAATTTCCAGGACATTTGGAGTGAAAATGAATCTTCTAGAGTGTTAGGGTTTTTCCATATTTGGGCTCTGTGACCTAGTTTTTGACCCCAGATGACCCATTTTCAGACCGGACTTAAAAATCATCAAAGCAACCTTTCTGACAAATTTCCAAGTTATTAGGAATTAAAATTTTACCTCTAGAATGTTAACAAGGTTTTTCCATATTTGGGCTCTGTGACTTAGTTTTTGAACCCAGATGACCCATATTCGAACTTAAGCTAGAAATCATAGAAGCAACCTTTCTGACAAATTTCCAGATTATTTGGGCTGAAAATGTTACCTCTAGAGTGTTAACAAGGTTTTTTCAATATTTGGGCTCTGTGACCTAGTTTTTCACCCTAGATGACACATGTTCAAACTTGAGCTGGAAATCATTGATACAACCTTTCTGACAAATTTCAAAGATATTTGGACTGAAAATGTAGCCTCTAGAGTTTTAACAAGGTTTTTCTATATTTGGGCTCTGTGACCTAGTTTTTCAACCCAGATAATCCATATTCGAACTCGTCCGAGAAATCATTGGGACAAACATCCTGACCAAGTTTCAAGACAATTGAGGCAAAAATGTGACCACTAGAGCGTTAACGAACTAAGTGTGACGGATGAGAGACAAAGGACATTGAGCGATCCTAAGGGCTCACCATGAGCCTACGGCTCAAGTGAGCTAAAAATGGACAAGTTGTAAGAGTTAAATTCAATCTGTTATCAGCAAAAAATTAATGTCAAATGCCTGCTTCTCAAAAATATCCAAGAAAGCAAAGTCATTAAACGACGAAGTAATCAAGTGGAGGGTCAGTAGTCCAGGGTTCCCACAAAGAAGAGAAATCAAAATTCCCTGACTTTTCCCTGACCAATTACTGATTTTGCTTCCTATTGCTTGACCAACATTCTTCCCTTACAAAATTCCCCGACTTTTGCTTATTTTTCAAATTTCCATGACCAATTTCTAAATTCCCCGACTTTTCCCTGACCTTGAAAAAAAATTTTTTTCCCTGACTTTCCCCTGACCGTGGGAACCCTTGTCACTAGACAAATTCAATTAAATTACTTAATAAAACTTGATTTATTGTAAAAAAAAGGTAGAACATACCAAACTGGTATAAAAATGAATTTAAAACAAGATCTGATGAATGAAACAGAATAGTTTCAGGAAAACAGGAGCAAGTATATCAGTATCTAAAGTGTAAGGGTATTTGGATACCAAAAATTCAGACATTCAGAAACAATAGCATTTCCTATAACGAATATTTGAATATTCTACATGAATTTTCGAATATAAGTATCAGTATTCATTGATATCCCTAGTATTTTCCTTACCACCAAAAGTTTTCTATTTCTTATTCTGTTCAGCACTAAATTAAGATGCTAGTTTTCAGCCTTGCCCCCACTTCTTAACACCAATGGGGACACAGACTCACTTACGTTGACTTGATGGTAATACATCTCTCCTGCTCATCTTTTCTGGTATCTGTAAATCTAGTTTCTCCTGCTTTGGCACTGGCAATGATACCAGCTTTGCTCACAAGGGAGTCGGTCAGAGTTGATTTTCCATGATCAACATGAGCAATGACGGACATGTTCCTAATATTGAACTTCATGTCCATAATGTTACGAATCTGGTCTACTGTAAAGTTCACCTGCAAAAAAGATATATTTTGTTTAGTTTTACCAAGTTTGATCATAGACAAAGCCAACTGTTAACATGAGGCATTAACAGAATCCCTAGCTTATACCAGATTTGAACCTATTTAATCTTTTGTGTAAGCTGGGTTGGAGTACTCCTAATCAAAGGCACTTTCTACCACATGTAATTGTAATATAATACATTACAAGCCTCAAAATTGTGGTAATCATTGATAACATTTTCCATTTCTTTTGATAACATCCAGGCAAAGTACGTGTTGAGTTATGTATCAAATATAAAGAAAATAAGTAAATTCTAAAAAGCTGAACTTTAAAGCTGTTCATCTGACAACACCTCATATTGTTTTGCATTTGAAGATACTTCAAATTCCTTTTGTTATTATGTTAATTATATTATATATTAATAAACAATTTTGTATATCTTTAAAAAAAAAGGCTTATGTATGAAATATATGTCGATTCCAGTAATGCAAAGTGGATTCCGGTAAAAATGTTGATTCCGATAAAACGTGGGACCGCAAAAAAATGAGTAAGTAACTAAGTGATTTGAAAAAGTTAAGGTTTTAATAAAGCATTATAAAAAAAAAAAGATTTAATAAATGAATTATAAGTACTTAATACTGTGTCTTAGAAGATCTTTTTTATTTAAACTTCAAAGTTGGTGGGTGAGAAGAATATTGATGAAATAATTTAATTTAATCCTGTTTTCATCTTTATATAAATTACTGTAAATCCTTCGATGCTTTAAGAATCTATTATGAAATTTAATAAAATTACCTGGTATTAGTTGTGTGCATTTGCATAAATGTAATGATACACATATATACCTGGTTTAAGGTTTGACTTAGTTCTCTTGTTATTGAAAATACTGCGGATAAATAGCGCCTGTATTGAGTTTTAAACCACTGTTTAATCAGCACACCTTCATTGGATGTGTGGAGTATTTGTATATTGGCAATAATGGGGGAGTTTAAAGACAATCCTAACAACCCATGCTTCTTTAAGGTGAAAATTATAAAAAAAAGGTGTTTATAACATGATTAAATAATCCAATTTATCAAAAGCCATAACTACTAAAGATATGAAAATAATCATCTGAACTTTGTGAATGACCATAAACAATATATAATAACACAAACTGAAGTAAATTTACAGGCAAATCACCATCTGAGCATGTATTTTTTGGGAAGAAATGCCTGATACAACAAAAACTGGACAAGGGGTATCTTTTAGAGGACAAGTCTTAGGGGTGAAATGCCTTGGTGAGGGAATGTCTTGATTGTGTAATGTCTTGAAATCCTCACACCTAGTGATAACATCTATTAGCCAAACATCCATATGGTAAGTATCCCGACTTGACCAGACCAACCATTGTCAATTAGATTGAGTACTCTTACAACCAGTGTGTAGAGGTAGCAGAGGCTTTTAATCACACTGTAAACCTAGAGTTAAAACTGTTGTCATTTAACTAAAAACGAATATAAACCACACGGACAACAGTCACGAACATCCCATCCCAAACTGACAACAATGTCGACGGACATGAAACAATTGGAACCAAAACAGATTTATTAACATTATTGAAAGAGTATGTAAGAATCGAACTCAAACAACAATTTCCATCTTTTTTTTTCCCCCCAACATGGGTTAGGTAATACAAATCAACACAAATTCACCTGTACAAGGCTGGACATTAAACAAATTAAATCATTTTATTAAAAAAGACAAAGATGAACACGTATACAATATTTCAATCTACATTTACTACATACCATCTTGGATTGAACTTGATATTCCCGGACAACTGTAGAGTAAGTTGTCCTGTTCTAGGACCTGTCGGAAAAAGGACCGGTATCACGTGATTCACTTGTGAAATACTCAGGCGGGTTTACAGCTTTTTACACAGATATAAAATATCCAGTAAACAGAATAGGGAACCAGTTGCTTGCCACGTAAATTTTTTTTTTCATTTAGCTCAATTAATTCATCAAGTAGGTACAATTTAATGTTTAATTAACACATATTTATCACCTCAGTTGAAAAGAAAACAAGGAAAAAGGAAAAGAAATATTGGTTAGGACTAAATCAAAAACATTCATGCGCATGCCAAAATAGGATTCGGCTCTCCCATCTTTTGTCAGCTACAGTTACATGGTTATTTATTTATGGAACAGACGGGAACTTGTTTTACAGTCCTCGTGTACTTCTTTATTTTTTTTCTTCTTTTAGACTGCTTTGGTTCAAAGTGCAAATTAAAGATTCTGACAATCCGCTGACAAAGCGCACTATTGATGGGGTTTAAAGTTAGATATGAGAATCGACTTGGGTTTGAAGTAGTGGTTTAAACACGGTACAGGGGTTGCAGAAAACACAGCACCCCACCTCTCTCTCTCTCTCTCTCTCTCTCTCTCTCTCTTTCTCTCTCTCTACTAAACTAAAATTAGTCTGTCTGATAAAACTTTAAAAATAAGTATCTAGTACCAGTCTAGCTCATTTCAAAGAGCCAGTACTAGTTAGTGTGTCTGTGGAACTTGGACACCCGCTGTTTCGTGCACTTTCACTTGCAATAACCAAAGCTTTATTCGAAACGGTCCGAGAGTGTGTCAGAGTGTAATATGGGGCTCCAAGGGGCAATTGTTGTCGTTCGGGGACCCTGTAGCGAAACCCGACAGGCATGGAGATGGGACTGAGCTATTTTCCATTTAAACTACAACTCTTTTAGGAGAATAAGGGAAAAGTATCTGTTTATAAATGGTATCATGAACTAGCATTTGACACTGTGTTTAAAAGCAATGTGTTTTAGAACAGAAAAAATATTTTTTTATACACAAAATTCATTGAAATATATCTTGATTAAGACACCCTTCATTTTTTTCAGTGCGTCACAATACACCCTTGTCTTTTGAATATGGCAATATTTTTGGCGTTTATAGTATTAATTAAGCCATCCTGATTAATCTAATTAATCGACACTGTGACGCTTCCTATCTTTTCAGGAATTCATGATGAAGCCATTTCGTTCATTTTTCCGATTATTAAGAACTCAGAATTCTGCCATTTCCATCAAGGAATAAACTAAAACATATCGTTTGATCATTGCAACACTATTTTGTATCTCCCTCCAATAGTAAATGTAGATTTTATACGTTAACAGATTTGCACTGTTCTCAGAGCTTTACCGACGTTCATTTTTGATTAGGTGCTCCGGGCCGGCCGTTTCTGTAAATCTCATCAAAATCATATCCTAGCAGTCGACACACTGCTTTTGGGGCGATTGAAAGGATGATTGAGTTACTGTTGAATAGATATGGATCCAGTTATGTGTGCTGTTTCTTTCTTTTACTCTGCCCCTTTTTACCTCATCTGAGCACAATGTGCTCATGCGCATGATGTCCGTCGTCGTGCGTTAGTGCGTCAACAATTTCATTCAAACGACATCTTCTCTGAAACCACAGGGCCAAAATTAATAAAACTTTGCAGGGATGTTCCTTGCATGAAGCTCTACCAAAGTTGTTCAAAGAATTCAGTTCCATGCAGAACTCTGGTTGCTATGGCAACCAAAAGAAAAATATTTTGTAAATCTTTTTGTCTGAAACCACAAGACATAGAGCTTAGATATTTGGCATGGTGTATAATTTAGAGGTCTTCTACCAAAGTTGTTCAAATTATGTCCCTGGTGTCAAAACTGGACACGCCCTAGGGTCACATGATTTACATAGAAATATATAGGAAAACTTTAGGAATCTTCTTCTCTGAAACCACAAGGCCCAAAGTTCTAAAATTTTTCACTAAGTATTGTCTAGCGAACCTATACCAAGATTGTTCAAATTAGGTCTCTGGGGTAAAAAATGACCCCGCCTTGTTTATATGGAGGCATATATAAAGAAAACTTTAAAAATCGTTTTGTCTAAAACCACTATGCTTTGGGCTTTGATATTTGGCATACAGGTTCACATAGAGCTCCTCTACAAAGATTGTTCAAATTTTGCACCTGGGGTTATTAATGGCTCTGCCCCGGGTGTCACTTAATTTAATAAAGGCTTAATGTAAGAAAAACTTCGAAAATCTTCTTCTATAAAACCACAAAGCCTTGTGTTAAGATATTTGATGCTTAACCTAACCTAGAAGATCTCTGCCAAATTTGTTTAAATCTTGGCACTGGGGTCTAAACTGGCCGTGCCCTAGGGACACCAGGGCTAAAAATAGACTTCCAAATTTTCATTAAAAGGCCTCAATTTATTGACAGATATCTTAGATATTTTGTTTAAAGGCACCTTGTATAAATCTGTGCCATTCACTTAAGTAAGGTCAAGGTCACCGAGGCTAAAAATAGGTTTTTTATACTTTTCCCGTTTCTTCATTTATTTATCAATATCTGAGCTACTTGGTATGTAGGTAACTTGCAAAGACCCTGGGTCAAGGTCATTAAGGCTAAAAATAGATTTTTCTACTTTTTGTCATAGAACCTTTATTTTTTTATTGATATTTCATATATATGGTATATAGACATCTTGCATGAACCCCTTCCATTAAATTGAGGTAAAGGTCACCAAGGCTAAAAATAGATTTATCTACTTTCCCTCATAGAGCCTTCATTTATAGACCAATACCTTTGATATTTGGTATGTAGGTTCCTTGCTGGGACCTCTACCCTTAGATGGGTTTTGAGGTGACTGGGTCAAGGACACACAGCTAATAATAGTTTTTCTATTTGTACTTTAAGAAAAGTGCAAGTCATACTCACAAATAATCAAACTCTTACTAACGAATGGTGCAACTCCTACTAATGAAAAGTGCTCTTACTCTTACTCACGCAAGTGCAACTCTTACTCACGCAAGTGCAACTCTTACTCACGCAAGTGCAACTTGTACTCACGCAAGTGCAACTTGTACTCACGCAAGTGCAACTTGTACTCACGAAAAGTGCAACTCAGCCAATTCTGGAATCTTCCTTAAAGAGTAAGACATGGAGAGAATTTATGATGTCAGTCTGCTTATTTGAAGGATATGTGTAGGTGCCCTCATGGAAGAGAGGATCAGTGGTCCAGTGGTAACGCCCTGGACTGGTAACTAAGGGCCGCCGCGAGTTCATCTCCTGCCCCTCCACTAACATTACTGTATTTTGGATGAGATGTTAAACCGAGGTCCCATTTATTGGTGCTGTACATTGAGCATGCAAAAGGACCAGGTTTGTCTGAGGAATGTCCTCCACAATGAGCATCACGTACCGATGATAAATAAACTCAAATCATGTCATGCCGTCAACGACTGCCGTGCACATTGTAATGACATAAGTATATGCCAACAATCAACTCTTATCACATTTGCCAACAGTTTTATTCTCTAAAAGAAAGGTCTAATGACCTTTGGAAGTGTTGGTTTGAAACCGTGAACCTTGGAATTGTAACACAAGTTTTTTCTCCAGATTCGTGTATCACCAAAAGCACAACTTAGCAGAATTTTCTAACAAAGAAACACAAGGAACAGAAGAAAATGGGCACATAACATGCTAGGACTGTTGCTCTTTTTCAGTCTTTGGTCTTTATCCATTTTGGTGATGGATGTCGTTTAAAATCTGTATTTAGTGGCTTATCTTTATGCCATTCTTACAAACTGCCCTTTTACTCGTATTCACAGTTTCAAAAGCTGAAAATTTCAGTTCGCTGATGCTGATGGAAATAACTAATGCTTTTAATGAAAGTTACTATTTTTACCAGAATGTTCTTGACATTGGTCTCTAGGTCATGAATTTACTTGCCATAATCTTCAGTTTACCTTCTAAGTATGTACAAAGTTTAAACTAACTTACTGTCAGAATTTGAGGGCGAGTCATGAGATAAACAATGAATTTTCATTTTCAATCTTCATGATCTAAATCTTGATATGAAGGTAATAGTTTTTTGCTCTTCTATAATTTACACAGTGCACTCTCAGTATCTTCTTTTTGGATTGGCAAAGTTAAATTTAAGTGTCTGTGACCTTGACCTTCACAAATGTCCAGTTTCAATTTATGAAAAATTACAATTATACATGATGCTGCCATAAAGTGGATTTGAGTAAGGAATAGCAAAACTTCCATTCTAATATTAATTTTCAATGTGTGACATTGATTTTGACCTCAGAGTCACAAGGGCAGACATACTGTTGGCTTAGACAAAATGTGCGAGACACTGCATCCTATTCTAACATGACCCCACTTCATAGCAAATAGTGGGTATACTTATAATTTTTGGTAATATTCTATAACATAACATCTATTTACATAGCATGTTCTTTCAGAATACTCTATTTTTTGTTAAATCTTTCTATCCTCTTGAAGCCTTCAGTATAAATGACCTTGAACTTAGCAATATAAATGTTCATCTTAAATAAACCTTCAGCTAGGTGGCTATATTAGCTCTTATGCACTTATCAATATTCATACAGGTTTTTGTCAGACATTTAGACAATGGATTGCCATGGGTATGCAGTGGGAACAACTTAATCTCTAATATTAAAATGACTGAATAATGTGAAGCTAAACAATGAGAAGATAATCCAGTAATGAGCTTGTTCTTTCTACAGCTGCATGATACTGCTTAGCAATCAATTCTGAATATGACTAGCCGGCGCGTTGTCAGAGAACTGTTAATAAAAGACATTATTTATAAGCAAATTTAAAAAGATAAAAGAACAAAAGTTCCACAAGACTATTAATTTAAAAGACATAGTGTGCAAATTAGAATTTGTAAAATGGGTCAAGCCTCTCAGTAAAGATGTTTAAACTGGGGCTAGACTGAATGGTTAGAGGAAGGCTATTCCAAAGACGTATGCTCCTAAGAAAGAAAGAATTTTGATGGTATTGTGTCCTCGAGTAAGGTATAAAGTAGTTTTGGAGACACTACTTGTATAGTCATAATCATTAAAAATATATATGTTTATATTATTTAGATATCCTCTTAACTTGCTTAATTTGCAGGCATTTCCTTTTAGTACAACCATATATGGAATCACATGGATTTATTTCATTTCACAAACAGAGCTGAAAAAGAGATCTTTTTTACACATTTTATTTCTGTTGTACATTAAAATGAAAACTACCTGTATTGATTTTGTTCAATAAATTGCCTACTGCCACTGGGCAAAATACAGAATTCACCAGCTGTTTTAAAACATATACATGCTATCTTTGAAATGAAGTTTTAACGTGTCACATTTCTTATGGTTCAAAACAGGGAGGTATAACACGTGGTTTTCGTCGTCATTTTGGCTATCGCGAGCAGCATTATATTGACTCGCTTCAAAGCTGAAAACTGCTGTATTTTATTTCTTCATCAATACACAGGAGGCATAATGCATGCGAAGTGGAAATTTTTGCCCTACATACAGGCCCTAAAGATTATTTTGCCAGATGTACAGTTTCTCTGAACATTTGGGAAATAAAGAGTTCGTAACAATATGTTTGCTATCGTGAAAAGTGCATCAGTTTTCCCGTATCTTATAAAATTCTGTACATCTGACAAAAGAATCATCAGGATCAATGTATAGGACACAATATTCCGCTTTGCACGCGCTGTATACCATTAAAAATGATGTAGAAATAAGATACTTACAGCAGTTTTCTCCTCCGAGTCGAGTCAAAATAATGCTGCTCGCAATAGCCTTAATTACATCATATACCACGTGGTATGGCCACCTTGTTAAAATGAAGTCACTAAAACTTTTCATCAGTACAATATTAATTACAGTAAGTAACAATGAAAAATCAGTGGTATATTTTCATTAATTTATTACAATTGTACTACAACTTGAATTCATTTAAACTAAAATGTCAAAAAAGAAGCAGTAATCATAATTATCTTTTCCTCGTAAGTACAATGTAATTCCACAGAAGTTCATACTGTACTATAACATTAGAAAATATCTGCATAACATGTTGCTACACCAAGAATACATAAGTGACTGTAGGTAATGTTCAGGTAAGTTTACTTTGTCCGAATCATTTAACCAAAGATTTTAACAAAATAAGGTAAATATGCCTAAAAAAGTGGCAAAAATGTCAGACCAACTGGCTATTTGTTTAACTTAATCAATTAATTTCAATACTACCAACATATCACCTGGAGTATGAAATAAAATGACATGTTAATTTTTTTTTT
Source organism: Cyclina sinensis (assembly GCA_012932295.1). Classification (NCBI taxonomy): domain Eukaryota; kingdom Metazoa; phylum Mollusca; class Bivalvia; order Venerida; family Veneridae; genus Cyclina; species Cyclina sinensis. Next base: position 25,769,145 of record JAAONU010000017.1, read on the forward strand.
GTATTTCATATTAAACAAAAGGGCCATGATGGCCCTAGATCGCTCACCTGAATACTTTGCATTTGGGTCTGCTATTGAGCTAACATCAAAAGCTTTTTTTAAGAATCTCCCTATATAAATCTATATAAATACAAGTGACCCTCAGAGGGCCAAATTTCACTCAATGGGCATAATTTGAACAAACTTGGTAGATGACCTCTAACTGATGCTCCATTAAAAATATCTAAGTTCTAGGCTCTGTGGTTTCAGACAAGAGGTTTTTTAAAGTTTTGCCTATATAAGCCTAGGTAACATCAACTGACCCCTGGGGCAGAGCCAAATTTGACCCCAGGGGCATAATTTGAAATTTTAGTTGAGGTCCACTAGACAATGCTACATACCAAATCTTAAGACTCAGGGCCTTGTGGTTTCAGAAAAGAAGATTTTCAAAGTTTTCCCAATATAAGCCTATGTACAATCAATTGACCCCTGGGGTGGAGCCAAATTTGACCCCCAGGGGCAGAATTTGAACAAACTTGGTAGAGGACCACTAGCAAATGCTACATACCAAATCTTAAGGCTCAGGGCCTTGTGGTCTCAGACAAGAAGATTTTCGAAGTTTTTCCTATATAAGCCTATGTAAAACCAATGACCCTGGGGTGGGGCCAAATTTGACCCCTAAGGCATAATTTGAACAAACTTGGTTAAAGTCCACTAGACAATGCTACATAACAAATCTAAAGGCTCAGGGCCTTGTGGTTTCAAGATTTTCAAAGTTTTCCCTATATAAGCCTATGTACAATCAATTGACCCCTGGGGTGGGGCCAAATTTGACCCCAGGGGCAGAATTTGAACAAACTTGGTAGAGGACCACTAGAAAATGCTTCATACCAAATCTTAAGACTCAGGCCCTTGTCGTTTCAGACAAGAAGATTTTGAAAGTTTTCCCAATATAAGCCTATATCAAATCAACTGACCCTGGGGTGGGGCCAAATTTGACCCATGGGGCAGAATTTGAATAAACTTGGTAGAGGTCCACTAGACAATGGTACATCCCAAATTGTAAGGCTTAGGGCTTTGTGGTCTCAGACAAGAAGATTTTTGAAGTTTTTCCTATATCAGCCTATGTAAAACCAATGACCCCGAGGTGGGGCCAAATTTGACCCCTAAGGCATAATTTGAACAAACTTGGTTAAAGTCCACTAGACAATGCTACATAACAAATCCAAAGGCTCAGGGCCTTGTGGTTTCAAGATTTTCAAAGTTTTCCCTATATAAGCCTTTGTACAATCAACTGACCCCTGGGGTGGGGCCAAATTTGACCCCAGGGGCAGAATTTGAACAAACTTGGTAGAGGACCACTAGAAAATGCTTCATACCAAATCTTAAGACTCAGGCCCTTGTCGTTTCAGACAAGAAGATTTTCAAAGTTTTCCCAATATAAGCCAATATCAAATCAATTGACCCGGGGGTGGGGCCAAATTCGACCCCAGGGGCAGAATTTGAATAAACTTGGTAGAGGTCCACTAGACAATGCTCATACCAAATCTTAAGGCTCAGGGCCTTGTGGTCTCAGACAAGAAGATTTTCGAAATTTTTCCTATATCAGCCTCTGTAAAACCAATGACCCCGGGGGTGGGGTCAAATTTGACCCCTGAGGTATAATTTGAACAAACTTGGTAGAGGTCCACTAGACAATGCTACATACCAAATCTTAAGGCTCAGGGCCTTGTGGTTTCAGACAAGAAGATTTTCAAAGTTTTCCCCTATATAAACCTATGAAAAAGCAATGACCTCGGAGCGGGACCAAATTTTAACCCAGTGGCATAATTTGAACAAACTTGGTAGAGGTCCACTAGACAATGCTACATTCCAAATCTTAAGGCCTTGTGGTTTCAGACAAAAAGATTTTTAAAAGTTTCACTATATACATGTAAGCCTATGTAAAATCAATTGACCCCCGAGGCGGTGCCAAATTTGACCCCATTGGTATAATTTGAACAAACTTGGTAGAGGTCCACTTGACAATGCTACACACCAAATCTTAAGGCTCAGGGCCTTGTAATTTCAGACAAGAAGATTTTCAAAGTTTTTCTTTTCAGTTGGCATAGGAACCAGAGTTCTTGATGGAATTGAATTCTTTGAACAACTTTGGTAGAGCTTCATGCAAGGAATATCCCAGGCATGTTTCATCAATGTTGGCTTAGTGGTTTAGGAGGAGATATTGTTCAAGTCAAATTGTTGATGACACACGACACACGCCGGACAATCAACGATCCCAAAAGCTCACCCTGAGCAGTTCTCAGGTGAGCTAAAAAGAAGTAATTTTTTCTGTGAATGAAACTTCAATACAAACTAAAACTTACACAAATGTGAAAATTATTTTGTTCAGCTGTGCATATCAATTCCTTTTTAAGCAAATTATGTTTTGCCTTTTACGAACAACTGGTTTAACAACTGGTGCAGTTGGATGGCAAACATATACAGCTGGCCTGTTTTTTAGTCTTTCGTCTAGCCCAAACTGTCTAGGTCTCACTGGCACTCTTTTTGATATTACTGTAACATTACCATCGGCACTCTTTATAGTCTCCGTTACATATTTGACTTTAAGATATGTGCCTTGTGCATACTGCGAATTTACACCTTCTGGTACGGACCCAGCCGGTGGGAAGTATACTGTTTCTTCAGCTTCAGTTTTATTCATAACATCATTTGAAATTTGATCTTGTCTTACAGCGATTGTGGTGCTACAAGTTTTCTTTTCTGTTAAATAATAACTTTCATTCGGTAAATTTCGAGGCTTTTGGTCTGATTTCTTCTGAGCGCCAACAGTAACTAAACTGGCTGAATCTATTTTCAAATTCCTTCCTTTACTTGCATTGTGACTTTTAAACCTTTTCTTTGGTCTTAAATCATCTTGTGGGTCATAATCACTGCTTTCATCGACATCATCTTTTTCAATGCTGCTGTAATCAACTTTCTTCCGATTCCGAAGTCTACGCTTTCCAGACTTTTCGGTACTTTCATCACCTGTGTTTGTCTTTATATCAGATTTTTTTGCTAAACCTAAACTGAACATTTGTTCATTCTTCTCTGCTTCAATACGGTCTTCTGCACAACTTGAACCTACACCTGTATCAATCACTTCTTTCTCTGTTTTCATTGCTGAATAAACATTCGCCAAATATTTTTCCAGAACAGTTGGGTTGCATTTGTCAGTGCCTTTTTTGTTACCAGTAATCAACCCTTCAACAGTGTTCTCACAGGCAGTAGCATGTGTTTTCAGTGTGTGATTTTCACCTTCTGTGTTAACACTAGCACTGACCATCTTATCATCTGAATCTTCAGAAAACTGTTCCAGCAAAGAAGTGTTTGAATCTGTATGAACTAACGTTTTTTGTGACCTTCCCTTTCTTTTACCTGCAGTAGTGTTCTTTTGGTTATGCAAGCTCTCACTCTGTTTGCTATACAGGTCTGCTTGTTTTTTCTTTGAACTTCTGTTACACTGTGGGGCGGGAAGAGCAGGGTGAGGTTCAGCGTAACTAACATTAAAATATGCATTTTCATCTTCTGCCACACTATCCATTGTATACCGGTATGATGGAACGCCTGAACTCAGGTTAGAGGTAGAGACAGGTACAAGATAAGTACTCCTATAGTCACATTTGCGAACACGAGTGTTGACTCCTTCAACAGACTCAACACTACCAGCATTGTTTGATCCATCACATTCATCATCAGGTTCTGTCTTCACAATTACATAAGGATCTACCTCTGGTATTAAGGGGTCTGTAGCGGGAGCTGTGAACGGGTTTCGTGAATTAACAGGCGAAGATGATGAATCCCTTGAAGACACTGCTGTCCTGAGAGATGGTGCCACTAAAAGATACAAAATTTAAAATACATTACTAGAAATAATCATCATCTTATAAACCAGTACAAACTTGACATAACTGTTTGTCTTCAGGCAAACTTAAACAATACCTGGCATACATATACAATAACTCCTACAAGTACAAAAATTTTATTCTATCAATTAAAATATAGCTAAGTGTTTCTTTCATTCAAGCTGTTCTAAAGACCTACATAGCAGCATTTTGTAGTAACAAAAAATAAATGATCTACATAGTAGGATTTGCACTAATAAACAAAAGTGAAAAGACCTAAATAATACCATTTGTAGTAATAAACAAACAATGAAATGATATACATAGCACCATTTCAAAGACCTAAAATTTTAGTTCTTTGACCATTGGTAGTAATAAACAATGCAGTCTGCACAGATCTGATGTATACTGTTTGATCAAAACTAAAATCTCAAGTCTATCTTTCCTAATTAAATTCAATCTATTACATTCCTGCTGATGAAAAATAATCCCTTTTTTTAAATTTAAAGAAACAAACTATACTCACTTCTGTTCAGAGTGACTTGTTATTGATTAAAAATGACATTAAGCGTGGTAATTCAGACTACAAACAATAAACATCTAACATAAAGATAGGATAAAGAGTTAAACTTACCGTTATCTCTCAGGTAAGTCTGACAACCAGTCACAGCCTCCATACAGCCAAGTTCCAAGGCTGCTTTGTACACATTCTCAACCTGTTGATAAGAAACAATGCAAGATTATGATGATGAAAACATGCCATCATTATTAAAACATGGTGATAATTGTGAGCTCAGGTATTGAATTACAAGGTTATTTTTTGGAAGTATTTGAAAACAAGAGGGCCAAGTAACAAGAATCGTTATTGCTTGTTATGGGTGTTTGTTGTTTGCAAGTTTGAGTAAGTTTGCAGTAAGTTTGAAGACTCTGGGTGTAATGGTACTCCAATTTTTGAGCAGAAAAGTTTTACTCTATAGGTCCCTATCTAAGGACCCCGAAAACAGAAGTCTTCTTCTAATATAAATACACTATGAAGTTTGAAGGTTCTGGGTGTAATGGTCCATTATGGTACTCCAGTTACTGAGCAGAAATAGTTTTCATTCTACAGGTCCCTGTGACCTTGACTTCTGACCTACTAACCTAAAAAACGATAGGGTTCTTTTACTGAGTAAGGCCAATCATCCTATGGAGTTTGAAGGCTCTGGGTATATGGTACTCCAGTTACTGAGCAGAAACAGTTTTCACTCTGGAGGTCCCCCTGACTTGACCTTTGACCTACTGACCCAAAAAACAAGTTTTTTTTTTCCTACTCAATCAGGGAAGTTTGAACGCTCTGGGTCAACTGGTACTCAAGTCATTGAACGGAAATGAAATGTGACAGACAAACAGACGAACAGACACCAATGGACAAGGCAAAAACAATATGTCTCCACCAGAAGGGCGGGGTTGGGGTGAGACATAACAACAAACAATTGAAGGTCTAGCCCTTGGTTTTTCATAGCAGCAGATTTTTAAAGTTTTCCCTATATAAGTCTTTGTGCAAAATCAAATGACCCCCAGGGTGGGCCAGTTTTGACCCTAAGGTCAGAATTTGAACAGACTTATCAGAGGTCCTCCAGACAATGCCACATACCAAATATCTAAGCTGTAGGCCTTTTGGTTTCTGACAAGAAAATTTGTAAGTTTTCCCTATATAAGTCTATGTAAAATCAACTGACCCCTGGGGTGGGATCAGTTTTAACCCCTGGGTCATAATTTTTACAAACTTGGTAGAGGTCCACTAGATGATGCTTCATATCAAATATCTAAGCTCCAGGCCATGAGGTTTTGGAGAAGAAGAATTTAAAGATGCAACTTTCAAAATCTATTTTTAGCTCCAGTGACCAAGAAATGCAATGGACCAGAACAATTTGAACAATCTTGGTAGAGCTTCATGCAAGGAACATCCCAGGCAAGTTTCATTAAATTTGGCCCAGTGCTTTCAGAGGAGATGTCGTTTGAATGAAAAGTTGGTTACGGAAAGACGGACAAAGACTGATCAGAAAAGCTCACCTTGAGCACTTTGTGCTCAAGTCAGCTAAAAAGGAACAACAAAAGTAGTTTCTCAACCATAATTCCAGTTACTAGCTGCAAAATTTACATCTGTTTTGTTAAAATATGGTGATTGATCTAATATTTGCATGTTAATAATGATCACACTTTAATAAATATGGTGTGTGTGTGAACTTCCGTCAATTTAACATCAAAATATAGATCAACATACTCTGGACAACATTTGAATTGCGTTGTCTACCAAACCACTTTAGAAAAACTCATGCATACTTAAATGCCTAATTAATACAATATATTGTCTGAAAATCGCATACAAAGTGTATATTTTCTGAAGCAGATAAGATTGATTTGTCTGACTGTTAAAAATCAAATATCAATAAAACTCCCCCTTTATACCATGTCAAAAATAACATACACAGGGTAACTGTATCTATAAAAACAAAGGTAACCCTTCAAATTAACTGCCAAATGGACCTCACCTGATCAAGTGAGCATCGTAGATTTCCTGTATACACCAACCCTACCAGGGCCTCTACCACTGGCTGAGAGTATCGCGTCAGATCTAAGAAAAATCGGTCATCTTCCAGTTCAGCTCCAGCCTAGAGATAAACAAGCATAACTTACAATAAACAAGCATAACTTACAATAAACAAGCATAACTTACAATAAACAAGCATAACTTACATGTATTTATCTAACAGTTACAGCTCCAGCCTAGAGATAAACAAGCATAACTTACATGTATTTATCTAACAGTTACAGCTCCAGCCTAGAGATAAACAAGCATAACTTACATGTACTTATCTAACAGTTACAGCTCCAGCCTAGAGATAAACAAGCATAACTTACAAGTATTTATCTAACAGTTATCACGGCGCTTTCAAAATTAAAGCAAATCCGTTATGCTCTCATCTGTTAAATTTAATTCACACAATAATATATTGGGGAGCAAATGTGTACACTAATAGAGGTGTCTCATAAGCCCGGGAGGCTGGCCCTTTCAGTAGGGGTGATACTATAATAAACAAGCACTTGACTTTTGAAAGCAAGTTTCATTAATTACTGGTAGTAACTCTTTCTAAAACTGGAGAACCATGATCTTGTCTAGACAATTCAATAAATGTCTCTTCATTAAAGGAAAAAAAATGTCTTCAGAGGAATTTTAACCCAGAATTCCTAAACGTGACAGTAAGGCACTACCATCTGACATACTGACCAATAGCTTTTATGAATTTTTAGAAAACTTCATATTCTAAAGTAGTTAAACCACAAATTCTATGGCAATCTTAAACTACTTTAGTTCCGCAGTATTTCATTACATTAATAGTCTAAATTAAGAGTTCTAAAAATTTAAAATGCATTTAAGTTTTAACTGATTAATGAATTTAGACTTGCTTTAAATCTGAAGACTTTCAAACCTCACCTTGATAAAGAATATGTCAATAAGACATTTATGAACATATAGCCGCTTTTTGTCCAGTCGGATTTCAAGGTCACAGTTTCTCCCCTCCTTGAACTGTGAGTGGAGTTCTTTGATAATGGTCTCACCATGCTGCAATGACCTGTAGATCTTGTCTGTTTTGAACCTGTGACCAGACATCTAGACCCTATATTGGATAAACCCTGAAAATAAAATTACCCCATTTATTAGTTTTGCATACTTGTGAAATAATGTTATATAACCATAGCAGTAACAATTTTGTAAGAGAAAAGCTCTATTTTCTCTTGACTTGAGTTGAAAGATATAACCATACATAAAACTGGCTTGATATTTTCTAAGATAGCATAAACAAGTTTAACTAAAACTACACAGATATGTGTTTGTTTTGGCAATGATTTCGAATAGCAACCATTTTGCCTGAATCTGATTATCAAATATCTGTAAATATAATTGATAAAATATAGACTTTTTAAAAATCTTATTTGCTCAGCTTGTACCTAGTTTCTGATACAGACCAGAATAATTTGATTCAGCTATAAAAAATAAAAACAACAAAAATATCTATGAAACTTAACTTCGTAGCTGTAAGCTGTATCACAATTATTATAGAGGACTTGTTAGGAAACTTGTGGCTAAGATTATGCAATGTCAATTATCTAAAACTTGAGAGAAAACAACAACAAATACAACGGTCAAAAGGAATAATGAATTAATTATTCATTTTCTGACGATTTTTCCTTTATTCAAGTAACAGAAATTGACTGACTCACTTCAAACTTTACAAGCCTTGTGCAGAGTATTACAAATCAACAAACAGCTCTAAAAGACTTTTCACCATTATTTTGGTCCAGGTGACCTCAATGGAGAAGTACATAGCCCAAATTAAAACCCAAAATCTATGCAAAGAATTACTAATGATTTGCCATAATAATGATTCACCACAGTTGAATACTGATTTGCCAATCTTGTAAAATGAGTGGCCACAGTTACCGGTAGTGGATGCATGAAGTTAGTAATCGTGTAATCAGTGCAAAATGAGCTCAACTGATGAGTAAGAAAAGCAAACTTGCCCTTCTATGTGGTTATCTCACTGCTGTTCTAGGTACAAAAAGAAGTGACCAAAGTGGCAAAGCTAGTAAAAGCGAAGAAACTTAGACACCAACCAAAACAGACAAAGAAAAGGAGGACTGTGGAACCTGTGGGAAAAGTACAGGCTGAATAAGATATCTATCAGTGCCCTGCTTGATGACTGTGCATCCAACATTCCAAGTATATGTACCTGTATAAGACACAGATCTGAAAAGTATTTGACTCAAGTCACCTCATTCTTTCACACTTTGCATTAAAAATGATCTTATCAGGCCTTGAAAATAATTCAGTAAAAACAAATAGTTCATTTTCCATATAATATCCTCAATTTTTTGTTTTCATGAAATACCATTCTGAAAGTAAATTGCATCACAGAATTATGACAGTATCATCCAAGCTTCTTTAACCACACCCGCCGCAAATCTTTTTTCAACTGTGAGGAATTGTTATTCGTCTGATGAGGACTGTTATGTGGCGAATTGTTACTGTGTCAAATTGTTATGATAATTATCTACATGTACCTAATTCATTCTGCTTCAGAGTAGAACTGCTTATTACACATGTGATATATTTTTAGTTGTTCAAACTTTAACCCATAGAAGGTAAACAAACATAACATATCAACCTGTAAAAATGTTTCACCTTTGGAGGCGAAATAGAGAGAATAGATATATTACATATGATATATGCAAGGAGCCAGTACTCTAGATGATGCAAGCTTTCATAAAGTGAAAGCTGTATTGTTTTATCTCTACCAAAGCTCACTTTAAAACAGTAACAAACAATTCATATAGAGTTACCTCACAAGATTCATATTTTGTATAGCACAAGAGTAATTAATATTGTGCAATTTGTTCTCAACTTTATCATGGTTATCTCCCCTTGCTTAATTCACCTACGAAACACGCCATTTTGGATTTAATTTGCATCAATTTACGTGAAAAAATGCACTTTCATACAAATCATTTATACCATAATGCTGTATCAGAAAAAACTAATGAAGGAAAGATTATTTACTGCAATAGGTTAATTCAGTAATTTTGAAAAATGAACAAGAAAACCCGATAAATACCTTTGACAGAGACAACTCTTTGTTTCCTTTAATTTCCTAAAAAGAACCGTAACTCCGCATGGGAGACAATTCTTTTCGCGAGCTCAATTGGATTGCTTCCCGTGGATATATATATGAAGAGGCGGTTTAAAGCGACTGACTCAGAATTCTTTAAAATTAAAGAGAAGTTAATATACTATGAAACCACCCGCCCACATTATTCATGCTTCTATATACAGATTGAAAACTGAAGAGAAAAGAATTTGATTTTAACAGGATCCAAACACATGCCCTTCATGTCAGTAAAATTAAGAGCAGCGACCTAGACCACTGGGGCATTGTAAAATGTTCTTGACACAATACAAACACGGTACCTACACCGTAACTAACGGGGTAATTTTTACCGATATAAGTATGAAAAACTTTATATGATGATGTGTTTCTGTAACAAAAACTGAGACTAATTTAGATATGTTCCGAGTTCAGAACTACAACCAGAATTTTTACATATATAATATAAAACATTTTCTTTTTTATGCATCATCGACCAATTTATGAGTCACTCGCTTTAGGCTAATGTTTCCTAATTATAAAACGAATAATTTATAAAGATATGGTAAATTTGGAGAGATAGATAGGAGAGAGAGAGAGAGAGAGAAGGGGGGTGCGTACGTACGTGCGTGCGCGCGCACGCGCGCGCGTGTGTTGAGGGGTTGGGGTTAAACATGACCCTCCCAATAAACATCTGCTTTTGTTGGGTTGGTTTACAACATTTTAAGGAGGAGGACTGAAAAGAAAGGAAATGGAGAACAAACTTTCTGAAGAAATAATTAAAGATAAAGTGAATGGGTAGGCTAAATGAACGAATAAATGAAATTTGACCTGTCAAAATGGATGTTGAAATACGACGACTGGTTGGCATTTGATGACTGACCGACTAAATGACTGACATTTAATGACTGACGGTCTGAATGACTCGTGCCTTGTCTAAATGAATGAATGAATGAATAAGTGATTGAGGAGAATTGTCCGATGAGTAGAGTGCTGGAGTCCAGATACGGAGGTCGCTTGTTCGAATCCCATCAGGAATGAGAGTCTCCTGTGACGTTCCATTTTCCACATCCCTCGCTTGTACTAGAGCGAGTATTAGTTTCAACTCTGGAAGCCGAGTCGATGAGGTGTTACTACAAAGATCTAACATACCAATAGTGAATAAGTTGCAAGAACTTGTTTCTCAATTATTGTCAAATAAATAGATTTAAACAAAACACGAAATGCGATAAATTCGACTCTGAACTTGAAGCATATAAAAGATTGAACTTGTTTAGATATACTGGAATTAAATATGCGTGCGGAAACATAAGCGAAAGTTTCGACATGAAATAGGGATGTGTAAGATATAAAGACGAGTTTCTATATAATCTGATGAGCTCGCCTCCCGATATTTTATATGTTAACGTCAAATCACTAGCAATTTCACTCGAGACTAGATGGTGACTCAGACAGTCTTAGGGTGTCTGCGGAAATAGGGCCTACTGAAGTACGATGGTATCCAGTTATGAACCTTAAACCCATTCCAGGTTCTAGTTTCTTTAATATTCATGTAAATGAACGCTAAAAGTAAATGCGACATGCATCCGGTTTTTTAAACGATCATAAATTAGCCGAAATATTTGCCATTGTTTGTACCGGTGCCTCTATTTCCGTGCGATTGTGTCGGTGCCTCTTTTTCCGTGCGATTGTACGGGTGGTGCCTCTATTTCCGTGCGATTGTACGGGTGCCTCTATTTCCGTGCGATTGTACAGGTGCCTCTATTTCCGTGCGATTGTACCGGTGCCTCTATTTCCGTGCGATTGTCATAATTTGAAAATATAGTAGATACATGTCTCTATTTAACATTGCTTAAATTTTTGCTACATCCTTTCTGACCAGTTCAAAGACAGCAACTTACTGATATCAGATACGTATATATACGTCTCTGCTAATATCAATTAATCCAATGAACTCAAAAACCATCATATGTATGTTAGATCTGAGTTATAGACATAGTTTCGGAAGTTTCTTTTACAGAAACGGTTGTGATAAATTATACTTGATAATAAACTAAATATTTTATTATGCAACACATATACAACACAGTTTAGATAATTATAAAAAAAGAAACACATAAAAATGCATACGAACTACTGACTTTTCAATAAAAATCATCTGATACCGCTGCAGTACTCTTAAGTCATTCGGCAAACATGCGTTTCTGATGACTTTATCATTTGCTCTTTGGTTACAACATTTCGCTTTGAGCACTGGTCATTATGCTTTGTGGTTATAACATGTCGTTTTGTGCATTTTTTTATGTTCTGTGGTTATAACATTTCGTTTTGTACAAATGTCATTATACTCTGATTTAAGTAAACTTCGTTATTTCACTGTGTAGTCATTATGTCCTGTATTAATGTTATTTCGTTCTCTGCATTTGTCTTTTTGCTTTGAAGCAATAACGTTCGTTTTGTGCATTTGTCATGATGCTCTAAAATAAAGTTGTTTCGTTCTTTGCATTTTTTATGATAATGTTCTGTAGAGAAATAAATTTGTTCTATGTATTTTGTACGGTGGCACAGAGGTGATACTAAGCGCTCCCTCGAGTTAGTATCTCGTGGGAACGAGATAAAAAAGAGAAGTGCAATTAAAAAAAGCTGCGCATGTCACCTCTGTGCCACCGTAATTTTGTCATTGTATTATGTAGTAAAGTTATTTCGTTAAGTGCATTTGTCATTATGCTCTGTGGTTGCAACATTTCGCTCCAAGACGGAAAATTCAGCTTCTGTAAGTGTTTGAAGAATGTCGTTTGGTATTTCAAAGTTTTCAACTTTCTTGACAAAAGAATTAGTTAAAGTTGGATAGTTAGTTTGTTTGGAAAGAACAGTGATATTTAAATTAAATATAGCTATAATAACTGCAAGAAATTAGGAATATATTAGTTTTCCTTAGTCAAAAAGTGAGTGTTCAGGCTAAATGCTCCATGTGAGCTATTGATATTAATGTCAAAAAACAGTTCTTTCTTCTTAGAAAGTGACTACTAGAGTCTACTCAAATTTAAACTGAAGCATTCTGGCACTGGCTAGTTTCAAGTTAATTCAAGTACATTCAAATAATCCTAATCCATTGCTTATGTAAAGACTCTTACGTCTAACAATAGCTTTGTTCAAAGTTTAGAATTTTTGGTGTTCTAATGGTCAAATTTTGAGTGACTTTGATGAGCTATCTTTCTACCATGGTTAATTAGATAATCATTTAAGCAGAGGTCTGAGTGAGAAAAAAAAACGAAGAACAAATCTTCTTCAAACCATACTTCTTTGAGCTACAGTATTTTATAGCGTCATCAGCTGATTCTCTATCAAATTTGATCAAAGTCTACTTGACAGAAACTATATTGGTTTCAATTTTGATAATTGGCTAAAAGTGCCATCTGTAGTTCTACAACAGGTTTGTGCAAATGATGTCCTTGCAGGGCTGTACGGTAGCCCAAAACACAGGAATATAAATATGACGCATGTACTAGATTGAAATAGTAGTCAATATGTCCTGCAATTCAGACTTTTATTTCTTTTATATGCCTGAAGAGTCTTATTATGTTATGGCGCTTGTCTGCAATCTTTCTATCCATTTTCCATCTTTTCTTATAACTTCTGTAGTCTTCATCAAGTTGAGATCAAAGTTGCTATGCCTTATCTACATGAAGTGTAGGTGTGACTGACATATTTTTGTGAGGGTCAACTGGTGCATCCTGGACATATCAACCCTTTGATATATGATTTCGCAATTTAACATTACCTTCTTTTAAGCTCACCCGAGTTCAAGGTGAGCTTTAGTGATCGCCCTTTGTTTGTTGTCCTAAGTCTTTATTTCAGGCTGTGAACATAACAGAGGTTACATTTTCCCTAAAAGTTGCTCAAAATGTTTTTTTTCCCTGATGATCTTTCTGACTTGTTTGAGACTTATTTATGTGGGTTCAAAACCTAAAAAAAGGAAAACTTAGTGGACACTCTAGAGGCCACCATCTTACCCAATCTTCATGCAACTTGTCATAGTGTTTGTTGTGATGATATCTTGGAATACTTTGGAACTGGATCATGTGTATTCAAAAACTAGTTCACAAGCGCAAATCAAACCTTGTGAACACATTAAAAGTTACATTTTTTGACTCAGACTTCATGAAACAGAGATCTTTAAGATGAGTTAGAAACTGGGTCCTTTGGGGTCAAAAATAGGGAACAAGCTTGAATGAGTGGAAAAGATGTAACCAAAATATTTCTGTATGACAGATTAAATTTGATCATTGTCTAGGTTGTTGCTAAGGGGTAAACCTTAGTGAGCAGATTTTATCATAAGTACATGCCATTTTAAAAAGTTGCCTAGAAATTGTAAAAAAATGTCATTTAAATTTTTTTAGTAGCCAATAGCTATTTCAGCTACAAGTAATGCTAACTTATATGATGTTTTCATTAAGGGCAGTTGTAGACAGTTACAGGGCCATCACAGCCCTCATGTTTATATTTGAGTTAAAGATTTTTTGTGTGTAATTTTGTAGGATGACTGCTGAAATTTATATAGCATTTGTCAGGTTATTCGTAACGCTGCTAAGCACTTATGTAGCATTTGAAAGGTTATTTGTAATGCTGCTGAACACTTATGTAGCATTTGCCAGGTTATTTGTAACGGTGTTGAAGATTCATGTAGAATTTGGCAGGTTATTTGTAACTACGACGCTGCTGAACACTTATGTATCATTTGCCAGGTTATTCGTAACGCTGCTGAACACTTATGTAGCATTTGCCAGGTTATTCGTAACGCTGCTGAACACTTATGTATCATTTGCAAGGTTATTCGTAACGCTGCTGAACATTCAAGTAGAATTTGGCAGGTTAATAATAATGATGATTAACCTTCATGAAACCTTTGCCAGGTAAATAGTAATGCTGCTGAACATTTATATAGCATTTGATATGCTTGTATTATGTATTTCACAAAAGGGTTTAAATTCCAAACTCTTTCAATTTTATTTTACATGTAAGACCACGGTCACATTTGTCTAGATTTTGGAAACTGAAATTTAGTCTCATTATAAGTCTTTGTTCAAAATATGTTTTATAGTATAATAAAATTTAATTTTCACTTCACTAACATTTTTTTGAAAATAAATATGCTATTTTAATTATTGTTAACAAACATACTGAACACGACAAAAAAGATAGTTGTCACATTGTGTCATCTTATTATGCAGAAACTTGCATGTCCTCTAAGTTTTCAGTGCCTCGTTGCTACCTATGGCAACATGAAAGTGTCATTTTTGAAAGACATAATCACATTTAAAAGCGTCACATGAATTAATCATTCCGTTTAACATATTGTACACACACCGCCACAAGATGCGAATTGCAGTCCCAAAATAAGTAACAAAAACATACACGGACATAGTAAATAATTTAAACTGACATGTAAAGGCAATTTAATATTTGTCATCATAATTATTAATACAGTCAGACAACATGAGCAAATACAAACGTTATAATTATATTCTTTAAAAAGCCACAAAAAATACACCATCATTATGAAAAAACATACTCTTCTAAGAAGTATTTATTTTTTAAATTTAATTTAATACTTTTTTTCATGACAGCACGACCGCCGGGATATGACCTTAGCTGTTCAAACTGGCGTTAAACTCCAATAAAACCAAAGCAAATTTCATGATAGCCCTCACACACGTCTGCAAATTACCATTCTACCAGAAAGACACTTTCTTTTATACTTCATACATTGAGACAAATAAAGAAGGCCACGTTATACAGTGAAACCTGAGATTAAGACCACCTGTGAACAAAGGCTACTGGAAGTAAAGAAGACTTCAAATTGTACCACAATGAGATATACTGAAGAAAATCGCCTTTGAACAAAGACCACCTGCAAATAAAGACCTCATTTAGATCTCCCCATAAGATTATCTCTGTATATAGATTTAACTCTACATGATATGTTATATTACTCGACTTGGACTTACAAGACTACAAATGGAAAAAAAACATAATGTTTTTCACCTTTGATAAGCAATAACAGTTCTACATTGTTTTGAGTTGACGTTACAACTCTGCATGTGCGTTACTTCAACAAAAAGACTGAAAATAATTCTCTGTATTAGCATTCAGCTCGATCATTCTAACATACAGCTAGAAACATTACAACGAAAACATAATGGACTATGCATTATGTACAACAATGATGAAAAACATTTGTGAAACATGAAATCATTCAGGACAGAGTTAGACCCATCGATCGTAAAATTATGAGATAAGAAATCTATGTATCAATGACGCATTTTTATTGTCACGTAAGTGAGTGGACAGCATTTCCGGTTTAGATTCTACACCAATCTTTTCAATATCTCTTCTTGTCAATGCAGTCACCAACCACGCCAAGTAAACTCAGTCTGACCACTGACCACAGCGCTCTTCCGTTTCTGTTTATAAAGAAATGGTCACAGTCTAAGATGTCTTCCCATTTTTCTTAAATGTATTAAGAAATACAGAAAAGGTACCAATTTTAATGGCAAGTGCACAAATCTGGCGGACAATTGTTTTGTTTACAGTTTGATACACACCACTGGTCCATTGATGACCCTTTACTTCTGTCTACAGCAAAACAATTCCCTCCTACTCCTAGGGTATCTCCTCCTCCTGACCACGCGCCGCCATTTGGACACGTGCAAGAACACATGTTTGTTGGGCACGGTCCTGAGCTGCAAGCGTTACTACAGAATGAATCAAAATCGGAACTCATCATAGAGTTCACAGCTCGGCATTCTAACTCCGAACCGTCCGGACATGTCTGCATATGACCGGTATTTTTATGCGACTCTTGCAGATGTACAGAAATTTCATTAAAAGCTGGATTCGCTGTCATTCCAAAAGAACCTTTAAGTTGGCGTAAAGCATCATTATATCCTTGAATGTAACTTGACTGACCGGAACTACCGGAACCGGAACTTGGTCCCTCTCCTGGTTCTGGGTATTCTCCAGGCTCATATCCAGGAAAATGAGGTGCTTCAGTGACATGCTGATGACTTCCGGCACCCATCCAGT
The DNA here is from genome assembly GCA_012932295.1 of Cyclina sinensis. Taxonomy (NCBI): domain Eukaryota; kingdom Metazoa; phylum Mollusca; class Bivalvia; order Venerida; family Veneridae; genus Cyclina; species Cyclina sinensis. The sequence goes on from JAAONU010000017.1 coordinate 25,785,781, forward strand.
CGAAGGACTCTTGAGATGTTGTTTGCCAAGAGTTTTGCTGTGGAGGTGGGGCTCGCCAAGATTGTTGTGGCGCTGGTGTTGCTTGCCAGGACTGTTGGCTCTGAGGAGATTGGACTTTGTTCCACTGCGACACAGTGACCCGTGCAGTTGGAACTTGTGCAGGAGTTCTCCAAGTTGGTGTAGTAGTTGGATATAACTTCGGCCGTAATTTTTCTGCTAGTTGATTTACAATTTGTTTTACCAAAGCCATGTCTGGCTGCACATTTTGAGGTGCTGCGGTTGGATATGTGTTATATGCAGGACCAGCTGGTGCCGGGGCTGGTGCGGGAGGTTGAGGTTCGGCAGGCGTGTCACCCGGTAACGGAGGAAGAGGGGACACAACAGCGCTACCAATAGCAATATCAGCACAGTTCACGAAGTTTTCCTGGTTACCGCAACCAAGGCATTCACCTCCATATCCATCTGGCCCCATGCTTTGTCCTTGAATGTATGATGCAACAATTTAATTAAACATGTGACGTAGGACGTGAATACAAGTTAAAATGAATTTTAAAATTCATTCAGTTAGGTTTCTTAGCATACAGTCGCGCAGACGAAATTTGTTACTTTTGAGTGAACTTCGAAGACGGAATTCAAGTTTTAAGTGTATTTAAAATTTAACTTTCTTTTATAGAGGTTGTTATAAGTTAAAGCATGCAAATCGAACAAAATGTCGTTGCCTTAAATGTTAACTTGGATGACTTTTTCAGTTTTTGTTTTCATTTTATATCTTCCGTTAAAATCCCTTCCAGTGTGATATATAAAAAGAATTTTGGTACACGTACAAAAAAAATCATTTGCATATTTCACCTAGGCAACAGTTACATTGCCATAAAAGATTGATTTATTTTTCCGCATTACATACACTGCTACTTAATATAAACGGAACTTTCTTGAAATATGTTTACAATACTCTTTAAACAGCTCAAGTTATAAATGTCTGACTCGGCTCTGTCTACTCTTTAAATTTGTAATCTGGCACATGTCTACGTTATTACCAAATCTCCCAGTGATCTCCCCTTACTGAGCGTAGCGTAACCGGTGCGCGGAGTTTGCATTATTACTCGTAAAGTATTTGAAATACCGAAAAAAAGACAACTGTTTCACGAATTATTTAAGTATTCCTTATTAAAAATGGTAGTTTCTCAAACCTGATAGTAGGAACAAAGGTATGATGACATGTTCAGTATTGTAAGATACCATTGAATTAACGCCGAAAGACGAAAATACCTTCAGTTTACGAATGGGAACATAGTAACTGTATGTCTTAAAGTTTCCCTCTTATATCGAAACTGAGTGCGCGTAGTCGTAATAAGTGACTTAAAAAGTAAAGACAGAATATTCTAGCAAGATCAAATTACCTGCAACCCATTTCCACTGCATAACACACTGTGAGCACTGCAGATTCGGTGGTAGCATCACAGCGGTCTCGAGGGTCACAGATCCTTGTTTACTCGTGATGAAATACCTCGTGCCGTGGCCAATAATATTTAACACGTGTCTGTTCAGGCAAGCCTGGGTCACCCTCTTGGTAGGGTCGTTTACAGGACACAACCTGAACTCAAAGTATCCTCCATGATTGCTTGTAAGTTGCACAGTGACATTGATGAATGCGCCTACTTGATACTGACGCGCTACGACGCCTCGTGCGTATTTTCCACCGGCTTCATGGTCACGTGGACCTTCCCATGGGTCACCACAAACACCGCACCTTCCGCCTTGTCTTTCAAATTGGTTCTGAAAAAGAACATGATTTTAATGAGATCAAAAGGTACTAGTATGTGAATATGTCACAAAACCAAATTTAAATTGACATCTCTAGTTGATTTTCAGTTCTAAACAAGCTTAGAATTTATCTTTTCAACACAGTCAAGCAGAATCGACTATAACTATAGGCTTCATGCGTTTTCATGTTATAATTTGCATGGAGTTAAATTACACAAGTTTTCATTTTTGAATTTGTAGTCAAAAATGACAAATTTACTTGGTGGTTGTTTTTGTATAATTATGATGCAGTATGACAATTTCTTTGGCATACTTAACTTTCTGACGAAATGTCTCGAAAACATAATTAATTACAAAGTTACCAAACCGAATCACTTTTTAACTGTTTTGTAATTTTCAGGGTAATCTAAAATGACGTTTTAAATGGCCTCCTTTAGAGCTAAGATATAAAAGGACCATTAAAAAGTCACATTCACATTTTTACTTCCGGCTACACGAAAGTTTTGTATCTATTTTTTTTTTGGCTTCAAAAACTCACAACACAAAGCATCTTTTTATTTTCTCTGACAAACACTACTATCTCATAGATTACTGTATGGCCACTCCTTGATTTGTCTTAAATCTTAAGCCTTGGCAGAACAGATATTCTTGTATGGTATACAGACTACAGAGCCTAAATTATTCTATAATAGACCATATTCATAAAAGTTTGGACATTCTAAAAGCGGACCTTACAATATTCCAAGCATTTCCCCTGTTTACATTTTCAGGTATAGAATATTATCCTATTTCTTAATGTCCCATGGGCTATTTAGGGTTTAAACATGTATGTGTTACCATGGTATGAATGTAAGTAAGATTACTGAAAACGTGCCTGATGGCTGTTTTTTTTTTTTTTGTCAACCCAGCAGCAACAAATCATGTGTCAAGTGTTGACTTAATCCGTAGCGTGCTAAATATCTTAAATGGACTTGTCCATCTTTCAATCTGGGCAGATCTATTAATTGTTTAAAGGAGTGCTTATCGAAAATTTACCAACTGAGTAGCGAAAAGTGCAGACCATGATCAGACTGCACGAATCTGGAGACTGATCTTGGTCTGCACTGGTCGCAAAGGCAAACACAATTGCCGCTAGCAGGAGAAGGGTTAAAATCCACATGATCATAAACACAATTAGCTAGGAGAACCTTATGTGTTAGGCTGAATAGTTTTGAGGTATATCCAAAATGAGAAACACAATAAGGAGTGCAGCATTTTTTAAGGTCGGGGTGATGAATACAAGAGAGACGTTAAAAACTTCAGGTATTTCAGTTTAACACAGTACTCGTAATATGCAGCAAAATGAATCACGCATAAAGGTCTTGCATGAATATAGACATGATCTTAGCTGACGTTTTACGACAATGGCGTGACATCATTAACATATTTAACGTAAGAATTGTTATCTAAGTGGCACTGATTGTTTCTAGTTCATGTCAATCGGTTTTGTTACAAATGGTCTGTCATATGTTAAAATATGAAATGATTTATAGGGTACTTTCAATCAATTTTTCCGTCTGAAAATAGTTCAGAATTTTGTTCGTAAGCTGAAAAGTCGTAGCTAGGGTTTAAAAAATTATAGATGTTCTTACGATGACATTTGTAATTTTTTCTTGCAGCAATTTTTTGTTGACCTTTATGATTACATTTTAAAAATGAAGCTAATCATTTGTCAAATAATCTTTTTATAAGAACATGGTTAGTAATATGTAATAGCATGTCATTCTAATTTTTCAATTCTGCTGACACATATATAGGTTGTGAAGAATAACTTAAAAAAATATCTGCCACTTAGGTCTTAAAATACAACATTTTTTCTAATAGCCAAAGAAAATGTATTAGTTAGTTATGTTCGACTGTAAAGCCATCATACCGTGATTATATTCATCAATATTCATCATAATAAGTCTCTTTATCCAGAAACATTTGCCTTTGGTTTATCTGTGTCGAGTTTTGCTTTGATCAGAAAAATATCTGTACTTACGTCAGGTATTTTAGTTAATTATATATAGTTTTGAACTTGGCTGTAAATGACAGAAATGGTGAGAAAGAAGCCATTTTGATTTATGCCTCATTGCCCTAAAGAAACAGCAACAATAACAATGATTTACGCATGAAAAAAATGTACCTATCAGAGAAACCTCATTGGGAAGATTACCTGGCTCTCGTAATTTTGAATTTATCCATTTCACGGGTATGAACAGTGAAAAAAAACAACTTATATTGGTGTTACGTTTTGTGTTTAACGTTTCAAAGATGGATCTATGATCATCTGCTGTTCCATACAATGACATCTCGGCCATCTATTTCTATGTCAACAGGCACCTCTTCAGAATCAATCTTGTTAAAGGTTTGAAAATAAGTTGTCATATTTGACCTGAATATCAATAAAAATGACGAATTTCGTCGGGATATATATCCACAGTAATACGAATAGCAAATGTACTTTAACCAGTTTTGTATATCTTTGTTATAATTTCTATATTGGTATATTATCATATAGAACAAATGTCTTAAATGTATCTACTGAATCTACTGTTCTTGTACTTTTAAGAAAGGGGCGATACGTTACATCTTGACCATTGTAAATACGTACTTTTAAGGAAGAAACAGTTACATGTTTATCAAGTTACAGATGATACTACACTCTTTGATTTCATATTAAGTTAGAGACTGATGTTGCACCCTCATAACTTGTGCTTTAAAGAAGTAGAAAGGTATTACACCTTTTAAAAGTGTTCATATAAGTTGAAATATATTACACCTTAGAACTTATTAACTAAAGTATAAGTAAAGTAAAGTTTTTTTAAGAACTTGAACTGTAAGAAAAAGAAGCTGCATGCAAAACATTTACTATTAAGTAACAGACGACAATATTGTTGCATTCTTTAAACTTTTGCTCCTAATTTTGATGAAAAATATTGCTTAAACAAAACTTGTACATTATGTTACAGAAGGGAACTGCACTCCTTAAACTGCTAAGTTAGATTTAGATATTGAACACTGTCAACCTGAGCAATAAATTAAGTTGAATGATTTTGCATCCTCTTATAGACAAATACTGCACTCCTTACACTTGTGTATGTAATTTACAGTAGAAGAGGTTATGATAAAAATCATTAAAGAAAACTATCATTCAAAGCAGGCGTGCAAATGGTTTATAATAAATTTGTAAATTCATCGCAATTTGTTTTGATCAAACGATACATATCTAAATATAGTAACGCACCACACCGTGCACTAAGGTTTGTATAGCTAACTGATGCCAATTTAAAGCAAGCGCTCAGACAAAAGCTAATTTTGGTACTTTTTTAAGGCTGAAACGTACAAGCTTCTTCGGTACAATAAAATTTCGGTAGTCAGGTCCATACGCTTCATTCACTGAGTTGTTATTCTATCGATCTATTTGAGCTTATTTATTGTCGGTACCGGTTGCCCATATGACCGACGCCCCCTGAAGAGATTAGTTGTTTTATGTTGTGGGGGTAGTGCAAGATACAGAAAGCATCACATTCCAGAGACACCACTGGTTCTTTTGCATGCTCAGTGTATAGCACTGATACATTCGACTCGTTAAATACAATTAGTAATGTTACTGGAGGTGCGGGGACCGAACTCGCGACCCCTGGTTTACCAGTCCAGCGCGTTACCACTGGACCACATCCGCTCCTAAGTTGTTATTCCCTTACAGTATAGAAATTAAAACGAAAGGGGAACTAACTCTGCATGGAGTTTCATCCTCTCGATATAACCAATGTATGTTCGTAACCTATGCTGCAGTCACGTTGAACGTTCAGCTTAAACAGAACCCAAAATTAAAGTGGTATTTAAACACCACACATCTGCAATTATTCAGTATTTATATCTTGTTTATTCAGCCAAATTTAAAATTATATAAAAAAAACCATACGTTTGTGATGCATGAACAAAAATACATTGTCTGTGTCTGCTGTAAATTGTCAAAGGGAAGTAGACAAAATGACAAGAAAGTAAAACCTACGCTATGTTTTTGTCGAAATTATTATGCTTTTTACTAATTAGTCTGTTAGAATTTAATTTCTATCAGTCAGTTTGATGTATGAGGAAGTAGTGGGTTTAAGAAATGTGCATCCGTGTTTTCGCTGTCGGAAACACGTGACATTTAGCTTAAAAGACGACCAGTTATCGTACAAAGCATCGTTCTGGAAGAGCAAATATGATAACTTCCTCTTGTATGATTATTTTATTTTTTTCTCTCAAAAATTCGTGAAATCATCAAGTCCCTCTGAATACCGTGTACTTAGGCCTATGTACTTCGGGCTTTTGTGATAATATAAGAAATAATTTCTTATCCCGGTACTGAGTAACACGTTTTATAAAGTTCTTTCGTGTTAAGGTTATGATTATATCAAAGTGTTGATCTCTTTTTGAAAATGTTCATATTCTAATTTTGTTTTTCTCGGAATATATTATTTAACTTATTCAGGTATTGTAAACACGTCACGTGAGACATTATTCGTGTTAACTTAATGTGACAGAATTATGATTATTTTCTTCAAAATATTTTCTCATATTTCACATATACCTATACAAGTGAGAGAGAGAGAGAGACATACTAATACCGGCTAACATAAGCAAACTATGAGTTTATTGTGGTTATAAATGATGGCATATAGGTTCACTGGGAAACATTTATAAATACTGTGTCACTTAAATTCAGTTTACTAATGACACATTATGCATAACTTCTCGCGTCATTATTGCAAACATTCTTCTTGGATTTGAATAGAATAAGGCCTGCATTTCTGGTTTTATGTAAAATGGCAAACTAGTACCTCTCACAAAAATCAATTTTAGTCCCACAACATTTCCAGCGGGGCAACAGCAAAACAACAACAACACAAATATTGAAATAAATGAAAAACTGAAACAAAGGACAGATAATCCAATTCTTGTTAAGAAGGGTCATTATTTTTATCTGATGTGATGAATATCAGATTCAATGTTTTCATAACAGAGGATGACATCTTCGTGACATATTTTGTTACGATAAACACAGCGAAGTCAAGTATAGGTACATGTAGTTGTAATATTCTTGGACGGTCTTAACGTTTTGCACTAGTAAGAGTGTCTTGTCTTTCAAACTGAATTACCCTGCAATGCATTATCGGTTCAGGAAGTAAAAACAACAACAACAACAACAAAACATTGCGATGATTCGATATATCGTATTTCTCTTCATAAAATGGAAAGGTACATAATATCAATGATCACCGGCTGTCTGAAATTTTGCCTACACCAGGTCCTTAAAAAGGAGCACTTTTGAATTTCTGAATCTTTCAATACACACAACAGAATCAGCGATGTCGGGAATTTCATGTGGGCCCCACTATAATTTCCGAAAATTAAGAAGACAAAGTTTGAAGATAAACCAGCCGATGACTCTAGCATCGGTCCCAACTACGGCCTCAAAATACATCCTTTAAAAGATGGAAAAAAAAAAACTATGATCGAGTTTTCTTTGTTAGAAAAAATGTTATTATAATGAATGTATCCCAGATTTGCGAACTTTTTCTTTTCTTTTATTTTGTATTCGGCTATTTAGATGCCAGATATATACAAAGTTGGTTGAATTGAGTTTAACGTCCTCGAACTTTTAAAGTCAAAGAGGGGAGTTTACCTAACGATCGTTTCTAGTAGTACCAGTACTAAACTCTCATTCTGTGTAAGAAATACATCTACAAAGGTTGGTGTTATTTTGGAAAGAATGGATTTGAAAATAGGCGTTGTCAAATACTTCAATTACAAACATTTCTCTTCTCACCATTTCTGTATTTCTCATTCAACTGACAAATATAATAATGGCCCAAAACATTTATGCCAGTAAATGTCTTACATAGGTTAAAATGGATATAAATGCTTACTTTATCCTCTTGTTTTGTATAATCTGACGTATCTATCTAAAAAATTTAAATGCCAACATTTGCAAGAAAAACATTAGTATAAGTAAAGTTCAGAGAAATATCTCAAATGCTTTGATTCAAGATGGCAAAAAGTATTGTAATGGTTTCATTAATGAGCGTATGAATGAATTTGTGTAACACTATACATGTACTTAGTTATGTGAATAAACATGCTCTTGTATGTTCCACAAACATTTTGATGAAATGATAAATATTGCTTTTCATATGAAAGAAAACTATGCAATTATCAATTTTTTTAAAAAGACATTTAGACATTTTTTTTGTTTAAATTCAGTTGAAGATTGTCGCCTCCAAGGGCAGGCTTATTAAACCTCCAAACACGTAACCTTGGATAAATCCTTTTCTCAACCGCTACGCTACCATTCGATAAATCCTATAGATCAACGCTACGCTACCATTCGATTAATCCTATACTTCACACTGCTACGCTACCATTCGATAAATCCTATACCTTACCGGTACGCTACCATTCGATAAATCGCATACTTCAGTCAAAATGCCAACAAATGCTCGATATCGTTGCAAACACTATATTTTACAACTATGTTTGTTTTAATTTTTTCTCTGAAATTTATTTTTTTTAAAGAACTCATCATTGAGTAGAACAAAATTTTAACTGAAAAAAAGCGTGTCAATAAGGCGATTTTCCTTTTATTTACATGTATTTGAAAAAAAAATCTGATAGATATTTGGATAAAAAACTTGCTCTTATTCATTTGATCTTTTTCATTCTTTACGATTTATTTCTATCAATATTCTCTTTACATAATTTTGAGGTAATCCACTGGCTGATTACTCTCCTTATTTGCTTAATCATTTACTCATCATTTATGTGGTTGTAAATTTTGCAAAGAAAAAGAAAACTTTCCAAAATATGAAAAAATATTTTCTGACAGCTATGGAAAGATACAAAAATAAATTGACCATATGATCTTTTTGCACATACGAGTTAATTGTGACAGGTCAAATTGTCTAACCTGTTACCTTAGTTCTGTGTTACTAGAAACAATGAATAAACACTTATTGCGACATTACTGTCAGTAAGATGATACGTCAGATCACTATTTTATGACAATATCAGTCATCTAATAATAAAGATAGTGACTATCTTTGTGAAACTGCAAACACCTTAGAAAAGCTAAAAGGTGGTTGAAGAAACACAGTAGTTGTAGTACAAATGAGAATAAACGAAAAAATATATACATGTATACATATGTATGTATACGTACACTAATAGTTTATAGCCAATCACTGGACAACTTTTAAGCGAAGCTATGCCGATGCTATGCAAATCAAGGTAATTGTATTAAAGGGCTTAAATACTTAGTCGGATCGATAAAAGTTTACAAGGGTATTTAACGAAAAACCTGCTGACTAGAAAAAACAACAACAACACGAAAACAGCAACATTTACGGCGTCTACAGACGACAATTTAGCGACAAGATTGGCACATACCGTAAAGCCTCCACAGTTTAGACCCATGTCATTGTAATTCCTCGGATTTTTGTAATTAAATCTCCACATGGCGTTTCGTGCAGCAGGTTCTATCAGCCGCCCATGCCCCTTCACAAAGTCCACGTACAGACATATGGACACACAGACCAGTAAACCTCTCAATATTGTCATTTCCTTAATTCTTCTTTTAATTTATATTTTGTCTGCTTAAAGTATCAAAAGAAGAAATTGGTAATTGTTTCAATAATATTTTTTTCTCTGGATATTTTAACTATTAATTGTTCCAATTATATCCACTTATTCTTAAAATAGTAAGAGAAGATACTGCGTCAAAGATTTCGTTTAGCGTGCGCCTATTGTAAAATGCACTTGAACAATACTAAGTCATAAGGTAACGTAGCGATATATTCACACTCACAAAGGCGGGAGGCCCCGACCATATGACACAGACGTATGATTTTGAATATTTCGAAATAGTTCTCCATACAGATATTTCCCTGCAGGAAAAAATAACAACACACGAAGGACGCAGATAATTATTTAAAATGACTGGAGCGTCTTAAAGCTGCTTATTCGCATTTTATCACTAATACAGAACAAAATGTCTACAGCATTGTGACATATAAGAGAATCATTGCAAATATATTTCTTAATATATTTTTTAAAACTTTTAATAAAGGAGAGTAGGTGGAAAAGAAATATTTACAAAAGTTGTGATGCTTTTGATAAAAATATGTACAACAATGAATTATTGTTTAAAAAAAGCAACAAAAATCTGTACTCTTATCATTCTAATTATTTTGATGTTCAGTTTATAGAACAAGAAAAAACAGAATAGAAATTCATATACGCAAAGCTTATGAATAATTTCCAGAGATTTTGAAGAAGTTAATTTTTACCCATAATATATAAACGTGCAACTTAACCACCGTGAACTGCAATGGGAAAAATATCATCTAAAAACTGCGAATGTTCAGTTTAAGGAAAACAGATGTTAAATAAAGTAATGTTTTATCCAAAGTATGTGAACGAAAATTTGTTTGATTGTCCTTTTTAATGATTTTTTTTTCTTTTTTTTTTTCAATTAACTTAAATTCCATTTAATTTGCAGTTTTAGGAGAGCAGATCTCAAATAAAGATGATTTTTCGACATTATATGAGATTGTGCATTTCAAAGAAAACTAAAGTACTGTATCCGCGGATATTTGTGAACATACAATTTCAGGACATTGCATTGTCACTTTTAAGCGTGAAGGGCCTCGCCACGTCAAAGGAGGCTTTATTTCGCCGTAGTCAGCGGTGCGTTGATGAATAGGCCTTGTTATTTTATTGCAATGAAAGTGTAGATAATGTATAGAAAATGTGTTTTATATCATTTCTATTATCTTTATCAGAATATGATGCAAAATATTTAATAAATAAATTGCAAATGTACACATGTGCGTCATCGAATTAGGCGAGAACAAATTCGACATAATTTTTTTCGCACTAAAATATTCACTGACGTCACTACTGTGATTTGCATTTATAGAACTATGAATAGTTTTTAATTTTTGAATGTTTTCATGTTCTGACCCTCCAAATGTATAATTTGAGTCTTCATAGTGACGTTACAATGTCTTCTTCAGCTGCAAGTGGCCCTTATAATCAATCGTGTACGTCTGCAGAACCTTTCAGCAAAGCCTGAAAATATATTGAGACATACAAAGTGATTTCGTATACAATGTTTCACGACATATTTTTTTAGCATATGAATTCTACTGTTTTTTCCAGAAGATATTACTATTTGCAGTTCCTCTTTGTTTCATCTCACAATAACACTTTCTCTTTATTGTAGATTTCAAAATTATTCAAATAAGTAAAATCATAAATCAGTTAGTGTATTTCACAAAAGCTTCAGTCACCGCATTTACGATCAATTCGTGTACCAAGGTCACTTAAAGAAACATTTCTAGTTTGGTTAACCGAAATTCTCTTATAGACCGCAATACCTTTTAGTTCCTCACAAAAAAAGAAAAGATTTTACTAAATAAGCAGCCTTTTAGATAAATCGTCACTTTAACAACAGATGTCGCATTATTTAATGATTTAAGATTATTTAAATGCACAGCATTAGGTTCTCGTTTCGATTCTGTTTGTAAACGTCACAAGACGACGTACTCGTTTCGGACATGGTGACCTTGACTTACGATGGAGTTTTCAGTATGAATGTAATAGACACACCAAATCTACCTTCACGTGTTAACTGTACATTTACTTTTATACCGGATATAACTTAACGCTTTCAGAACAATTTCAACTCATAAATTGTCTAAAACCTGTCTTATTTATACCTTCTTCAACACTGCCGACCATTCCCTGTGAACTTACAATGTACTTTCAACAAAGTAGTTTTGAGGTTTCCAAACAGCGATTTACTTTTTTTAAAATCAAATACCCGTTTTGACAAGTAACGGAAAGACTCTTTAAATCTGTTTCATATTCTCTATGAGAGTGGCAATAACAATGATCAAATACCACTTTCGAAAAAGGAGGAGAGACTCTTTATGATTGTTAGATATGCCCTAAGACAGTGGCGATAACTTTTATTGAATTCCGGGTTTGACAAAAGAGGAGATACTCTGTTACATATTCTCTTTGAGAGTGGTGACAGGCCAGAAATCTAGGTGCGTCTGTCAATAATGATCCCCCTTAACGTAACGTGTATTAGCCCAATTATTGGGGACTAGCGCGAAAGGGTTCACCATGAGAAGTGTCAAAAGAGCAATGAAACTTGTATCGCAGAGAAACAATCACACGATTTCAAAGGTAGCGCGAGTCAGATTTAGATTTCAGAATTCGGTCTTAACCGTGAAGCTCTGAATTCTAAAGCTCAGTTAATGCCATCGAAATTTACAGGGCTTTATATGTTTGCTTCATGAAACACATTCACTTATTGAACAAGATACAACGCTGACTTACAGAAATGAGGAAAACTACAATTATCTATTCTGCTTTATAACTTCATTTCTGCTTTTAATTAGTGCGGCAGTAAACTGGAAATGAAGTTAATGGTATTGCTTCTTCAATCCAGTTTGACAATAGCAGAACCGTAAACTTGACTTAAAGGTTGCTGGTTTAAAAATAATTTGCTATTTTGAATTGTTAAACTAATAGTTGCCCTGGTTCGATTAAAACACATTAATCAAATGTTAATTACGGAAACAAGTAAGAACTCGAACATTCTCTGACATACTCGATTGTTCAAACTAATTCTATAGATAATATTCACTGAGGTCACTTGTATAAATGATTTATTGTTTCTTTAGCACGTTTGCCATCCAAAACGACCTCTTTTCCAACGTCGTGGTTTTTTTATTGACAATAATGTATCACTTAAATCACAGAACTATACATCCTTTGTGAGATGTTTCATATATGACAGGTTATAAGTGAATGATCTGAGTCAGGGGAATTGTTTTGCTTTTTATTAACATCTGTGGTAGTTATTTTTTTAAAAGAAGACGAAATCAGTATCTTGCAATTTTAACATCACATGCTATTAAAAACGCTTAGTCTTGGGATTTGTAAATATGGCTTAGAATTTTACATGGTGTACGAAATGAAACATCAAACAAAACCCAGACCAAACAAAACAAATCAATCAAACTTAGGTACTGTACTTCGCTGGGTGAGTGCGGATCATTGTACCTATATGTACATATGGAGAAACAGTATATTGTAGATTTGGATTGATTCCACGACTTCGTCATGGATGGAATAAACACATTTCTGAGCGAATACTATCAAGGGCCTTAATACACACGCTACATACTCTGAAATTAGAATGTAAAAGATTAAAGGTAAATTGGCTAAATAAATTTGTTTGCGTATATGTGTTTGGTAGACGTCTGCCTGGAGGTCTTTTACGCTCGTGCAAGTTTGTTATGTAAATCTCAAAAGTATACAGTTTGTACAATATGTATGTAGACAGTTGTGTTGTTTCTAAAAGTAAAAATTCTGACACGCCTTGCATGTCTGAGTTTTTTCTCTCTCCAAATTCTTTGTTAAATGCTCGCAAACGTCATGATAGATTATGCAAAGCCAGTCTCTTACAGATGTTTTTCCTAACGTTTTATTCATTGCTTTTTTCAGTTATTGTATGTTTTAGTTTTTCCCAGTTTTAAGATCTTTATATACTATTATACTTGGCGGTTTTATGTGTTTGCCAGGTGCCTGTCTGTCATTTCTTTTGCTCGACATAGATACCACCAGACTGTGCACGGAAACAGGAAAAGCTGGAACCAGGAAAAGCACCAATGTGACACCAGAATATATTTGAAGGAGAACCTATTATGTGATTCATGTGAGCGAGCACTTTACAAGCTATGGCTTCACTCGTAGCTTTAAACAATGAGGATTGTTTATCAAAACGATAAAACGGTATAGAAATTGTCATATTGTGACCACATGATCCAGCTGTGAATTCTAATATATAGCTGAACCATTGTTTCTTAATGGTAACTGCTGTTCAAACATATTTGATAAGATAAAGGTGTTTCAGTTCTAGGGCATTATAAAGAAAAATGCAATCACTTATACACTCATTAACTTATGACTGATGATATATTAGAACACTTAAGCAACTAAAATACATACACAATTGAAACAGATATATAAATATAATCGTGCACTATAAATACGAAGTCTCTCGTACACTCAGATAAATACTCATGTCTTATACGGAATCTCTCGTACACTCAGATAAATACTCATGTCTTCTACGGAGTCTCTCGTACACTCAGGTAAATACTCATGTCTTCTACGGAATCTCTCGTACACTTAGATAAATACTCATGTCTTCTACGGAGTCTCTTGTACACTCAGGTAAATACTCATGTCTTATATGGAATCTCTCGTACACTCAGATAAATACTCATGTCTTATACGGAATCTCTCGTACACTCAGGTAAATACTCATGTCTTATACGGAATCTCTCGAATACTCATGCTCTTTGGTTAGTGCAATCTCTTTAAAACTCAAGCTCCACACGGAGGATTTCGAACACTCATGCGCTTAGGTTAATGTTATCTCATTAACACTCGTGCCCAACACGGACGCTCTCGAATACTCATACACTTATATCCTGTACGGTGTCTTGCCAACACTCAAGCACTAAGGTTAATGCAATCTCTTTAACACTCGTGTCCAATATGAAGTTTCTCGACCACACATGCGCTTAGGTTAATCTCTAAAATAACGTACCGCATTCTATGAAATGACTTAATGATTTATGAAATCTACAAACTTGAAAAAAAATTCTGTCAAATTCAACAGGCAATTTCAATTAAATGTTTCTCCCATTATGATATGTATTTTTTTCACCCATCTAAAAAACAAACTTCCAGCTTTTGACTTTTGTTACACATATATTACTGCCTCTAATTACCTGCTTTTAGCAGCTGTTTCCTATGCAGGCTAGAAAACAACAACATGTTTTTAAAAGGAAATATACTAATTTTATGGGCATTTAAACCTTGACCTAATATTAAACTGAATTTACGTGAATAAATGGATTTCCTGATTGATAATAAACAAACTTCACCATATGCCTGCGAGCCAGAGGTCATTATATTCCATGTCTGCTTCTTATTTCTTACTTTGCTTCCAAACATATTGTTGATATGACAGTCAATTTCTGTAATAATCTATTTTCCTTCTTCTAATTTATTCATTTTTTTTCATTCCGTGCCAGTGATCAGAATCTCGAGTCAACTATATAACTGTGAAAGTTATACGTGATAGAAAGCACTTATAATACTTGTATCTACCAGAATATATCTAAATCATATATTCAAATTACATTGTATTCTATGCGCTCGATTCATATAAAAAAGACATATTAACGAAGGTCTGTCTACGTTTGAAAGGGTTTAAAACCTGTTAAACTGTTAAATAGTGAAGGGAAATCGTAACTTAAAGATAGCAGTACATTTGAAATAAAATATCTGCCGTTTTAATTTCAGAAACTGTCAAAAGATCATTAACCTGGAAGCAAAAACTTGTTCCAATTTAAGATGTGTGATTTATACTAATAAATCTGTCATTATGAAATGATAAATGATTAATGGCTAAAGTTATTAAGTGTCACTTGTTACCACTATGTTTTAAATTTATTCGCATTGAGAACAAGGACTTGTTATTCATTAATTCATGCATAACTTAACAACTAAAGGTTGTGCAACAGGATGCACAAATATTTGATTTTTACATTTGTCAGACTTGAAATAAATAACTGCAATGTGCAATAACATCAAATAGAGTTTATGAAAAGATAATTTGATATGATTTGACATGGACTGCGCCCCTCCTTCTGGTGTTCTTTATCTTTTAAATGGTGAACGTACAATAGAGACCCACAATGACTTCTCAGTGCAAGGGAGGTAATCAATGTTCCATTACCTTGACTCGAACCCCTCTCAGTAATATCGCTTTTTGGCGAATTTGCAATGATCACAGAAAATCGAGAAACCCATAACCTGACCGCACTTTGAAACGTTTTCACTTAAAAAAATAGAGCATTTTCAATTGTTGTTGATTTTGTAAAGCACAACTTGTATCGGACACATACTGGTAAACATGTCTAGCAAAGGTTGGTAAACATGTTAATAAGAGGTAAGTGCAGGTTACAAACAGGTCTAACACAGGTTTAAAGGTTCAAAGAAAGGTCGAGCTAAGGTTGATTGTTCTAGCGAAGATTGGAAAACAGGTCTAGCAACGATTGGCAAGAAGGTCTAGCATAGGTTGATAGGTAGATCTAGCAAAGACTGTTAGATAGGCCTAGCAAGGATTAGGAAGCAGGTCTAGCACAGGCTGGTAGGCAGATCTAGCACAAGTTGCTAGGTAGATCTAGCAAAAGTTTGTAGGCTGGTCTAGCAAAGATTAGCAAGCAGGTCTAGCACAGGCTGGTTGGCAGGTCTAGCACAGGTTGCTAGGTAGATCTAGCAAAAGTTGGTAGGCAGGTCTAGCAACGATTAGGAAGCGGTTCTAGCACAGGCTGGTAGGCAGGCCTAGCACATGTTCCTAGATAGATCTAGCAAAAGTTTGTAGGCTGGTCTAGCAAAGATAAGCAAGCAGGTCTAGTACAGGCTGGTTGGCAGGTCTAGCACAGGTTGCTAGGCAGATCTAGCAAAAGTTGGTAGGCAGGTCTAGCAACAATTAGGAAGCAGGTCTAGCACAGGCTGGTAGGCAGGCCTAGCACAGGTTGCTAGGTAGATCTAGCAAAAGCTGGTAGGCAGGCCTAGCAAAGATTAGGAAGCAGGTCTAGCACAGGCTGGTAGGCAGGTCTAGCACAGGTTGCTAGGTAGATCTAGCAAAAGTTTGTAGGCAGGTCTAGCAAAGATTAGGAAGCAGGTCTAGCAAAGATTAGCAAGCAGGTCTAGCACAGGCTGATAGACAGGTCTAGCACAGGTTGCTAGGTAGATCTAGCAAAAGTTTGTAGGCAGGTCTAGCAAAGATTAGGAAGCAGGTCTAGCAAAGAGTAGCAAGCAGGTCTAGCACAGGCTGGTAGACAGGTCTAGCACAGGTTGCTAGGTAGATCTAGCAAAGGCTGGTAGGCAAGTCTAACAAAGTTTGGCAAGCAGGTTTAGCAAAGGCTGGTAGGCAGGTCTAGCACAGGTTGTTAGGTAGATCTAACAAAGTTTGGCAAGTAGGTCTAACAGAGGTTGCTAAGTATGTCTAGCAAAGATTGTCAAGCAGGTCTAGCAAAAATTGTCAAGTAGGTCTAACAAAAATTGTGAAGCAGGTCTAGCAATGGCTAGTAGGCAGGTCTAGCAAAAGTTACTAGGTAGATCTAGCAAAGGCTTGTGGGAAGATCTAGCAAAGATTGCCAAGCAGGTTTAGCAAAAGGTTTTAGGTAGGTCTAGCAAAGCTTGGTATGCAGGTCTAGCACAGGTTGCTAGGTAGATATAGCAAAGGCTGGTGGGCAGATCTAGCAAAGATTGTCAAGCAGGTCTAACAAAGGCTGGTAGGCAGACCAAGTAAAGATTAGCAAGCAGGTCCAGCAAAGATTGGCAAGAAGGTTTAGCAAAAGGTTTTAGACAGGTTTAACAAAGACTGGCAGGAAGGTCTAGCAAAGGTTGTTAGGTAGTTCTAGCACAGGTTAGTAAGTTAAGTTGGCAGGTCTAGCAAAGATTGGCAACCTGTCTAGAACAGGTTTGTAGGTAGGTTTAGCAAAGGATGGTAGGCCGGTCAAGCAAAAGCTGAAAGGTAAGTCTAGAAAACATTAGTAGGCAGGTATGGCACAGGTTGGTAGGTAGGTCGAGCAGGTCTGTCATTGGTAGGTAGGCATGTCTAGCATAGGTAGATAAACAGGTTAAGCAAATGTTATTAGGTAAGTCTAGCACAGCTAGGTAGAAAGATCTAGCATAAGTAGGTGTTCCGGTCAAGCACAGGTTAGTAGGTAGATCGAGCACAGGTAGATAGACAAGTCTAGCACAAGTAAGTAGTAGGTCAAGGACTTGTAAGTTATCAGGTTTAGCATATGTAGGTGTTCAGGTCAAGGAAAGGCAAATAGGCAGGTCTAGCATAGGTAGGTAGGCAGGTCTAGTACAGGTGAGAAAGCAGGTTTATCACAGGTAGGTATAGAGGTCTAGCATGTTTAGGTAGGCAGGTCTAGCACATGTAGGTATACAGGCCCAGCATGAGTAGGTGTTCAGGTCTAGCACAGGTAGGTAAGCAGGTATAGCATAGATAGGTATACAGGCCAAGCACAAGTAGGTAGGCAGAACTAGTACAGGTAAGTAGGGAGATGAAGCATCAGTAGGTGTTCAGGTCAAGCACAGGTTAGTAGGCGGGTCTAGCATAAGTAGGTATTCAGGTAAAGCACAGGTAAGTTACCAGGTCTAGAGAAGGTAGGTAGGCAGGTCTAGCATAAGTAGGTGTTCAGGTCAAGCACAGGTAAGAAGGCAGGTCTAGCGTAGGTAAGTAGGCAGGTCTAGTATAGGTTGGTAGGCAGGTCTAGCACAGGTAGAAGGCAGGTCTAGCATAGGTATGTAGGCAGGTCTAACGCAGGTTGGTTAACATGTCTAGCACAGGTATTAAGGCAGGTCTGTGACTGGTAGGTAGGCAAGTCTAGCACAGTAAGGCGGGCAGGTCTAGCACTATATCACAGATAGGTAGACTAGTCTATCACAGGTAGGTAGACAGGGCTAGCACAGGAAGGCCGGAAGGTTTAGCCCAGATAGAAATGCAGCTCTATCACAGGTAGGAAGGCGGGTCTTGCACAGGTAGGTGGGCAGGTCTTTCACTGATATATAGCAGATCTAGCAAAGATAAGTAAGCAGGTCTTGTAGGCAGGTCTAGCATAGGTTGGTAGGCAGGTCTTGCACAGATAACAAGGCAGGTCTAGCATAGGTAGGTAGACAGGTCTAGCACTTGTAGGAAGGTAGGTAGGTCTAGCACAGATAGGTAGACATGTCTAGCACTGGTAGGAAAGTTGGGTTATCACTGGTAGGTAGGGAGGTCTGTCTAGCAGTCGTAGATAGGCAGGTCTAGCACTGATTCGAAGACAGGTCTAACACAGGTTTGGACGCAGACCATATACATACACATATATTCGGAAGATAGGTTAAACACAGGTTGGAAACAGGTACACGTATAGCACATTTTAGTAGACAGATTAAAGAAAGGTTAGTAGACTGGTATTGCATAGCTTGGCGGGTTGAATAAGTACAGACTTGGATAAAACAGGTTGGTAGGCAAATCTAGCACAATTTGAACAACAGGTCTAGCAAAGGTAGCACAGATTGATAAAAAGGTTTAGCAAAGCTAAGTAGGTAGGTCTAGCACAGTTTGAAAACAGATTTAGAATAGGTTGGCAGGAAGATCTTATACAGAGTATGGTAGACACGTCTAGCATAGGTTGGAAGACAGCTCTGGTTCAGGCAGGCAGTTAGATCTTTTATAGGTTAGTAATCAGGTCTAGCACAGCTTCGAATGCAGGTCTAGCAAAGGTTGGTAGATAGATCTAGTACAAGCTAGTATACATCTCTAGCACAGGCTGAAGCAAATCTGAAACGGGACTTGCATAGTTCAGGTGTTTTCTCCACAACTACTTTGCCAGCTGAATGTCGTCTGCTGTTTGTTATGTATCAGTGGTAGTAGTGGTGCCATCTGGTAATCTATGAGGATAATTACCGTCATCTGATATATTGAAAAAGATTAACAGTAACACGCTGATATGCAAATTTATGGTATTTAACTCTTTTTTTCGTATTGCTTATTCCCTGACTGTTTTCAGAAAAATCGAAAGCATTCAGACCGTATTCTTGCAGGAGCATCGATTGATGGTAAATGTGGATAATATTCAAATGCCACAAGAAAAGTAAGGACCCATAATGTTGTTTCTGGTTTTACGGCAACGCTTGGTACATTTTGACGAGGCTGTCATACTCGAAAGACCATAAGTTTTTTTTGATATATGAGCGAGGGATCAAACGTGTAATTCTTTTATATAGGTGCAGAACGAGACCTCTTATCCAAAGATTAGCTCAAACATTGAACATTTATTTATGACTTTACGTATGTAAGGGGAAGAAGGATTCCGTTGATAAACTGTAAATTCCATTCAATTTCTTGAGGTAATAAAGAGTTGAAGGTTACTTCAATTTAATATTTATTGCAACTTTCAACGTAGTACAAATCCAATTAAAACATTAATTATGATAGTTACTGCGAATTTTTAGGTCTATATCTGATCAAATGTCATCTTCCTCCGGTAATTATAGCTTCAAAGCTGCGACCAACACAATCTCTGAATAGCTACAGATTTATTTTACGGGAGCTTATGTGCAAACGTGTTTATTTCCAAATCGTTATCAATATGATAATATATCATATCTTATATACTTAGTACATTGATGCATTTATACTTTTCTGTAACTGGATTTAACTTTTAAAAAGGTAAACCGTAACCACTTTCATGTACAACTATATTCTAAAAAAAGAAATAAATAACATAATATAAAGCAATTTGATATTCTGTTATTTCTGTGGTTCAGAGCGCCGACGCAGATGATTCCGAAAAGTAATAACAATCCTTACGAATTGACTTCTTAAGTCAGTTTCGACAAAAAAAAAAAAAAAAAAAAAAGAAAAAAAAAAGAAAAAAAAAAAAAAAAAAAAGAGAGCGAGAGAGAGAGAGAAACATTCTGTTTATGAATGTCTGTTCAGTCGACTGGACACTGTTTTGAAAAGAATAATGAGAACACTGCATATATAATAATGTATGTAAATTATAAGGTCATCATAAAACCAGGTGTCCCAGGAATACTTAGGCGACCTCAGTCTGCGTCTTCGGTTAATACCACGTTTCTAAGGTCCGCACAATTTTATATTGACGTCAACGTCATTCTTTGTTTGAATGATAGTTGTTGATCATGTGCATACTTCATAACTTCGTATCTAGAATGAATTTAATTTTCCAACATATGCCCTTTCGTTGGTATCTGCACTTTTTGTCATTCAAATAGCGCGAAAGTTTCTGTTACAAATACTTTTCGATGACGTCCGAGTTGTTTCTCAAGGATGTCAAAGTTATTGAGCTGGATTTAACAATCGTAACAACTCTGGATTTAACAATGCTGGATTTAACTGTAACTGTGCCATGGTTTCATCACACAGCCATGATAAATAAAAGGACAATCAAAATTACATCTCTTGCATTTGAAAATCTTACAATAATATTTAAGTGAGCTGTGCAGAACTAGAGAGAATTATTTTTTGAAAAATTACTTTCAGATTAAATTAAAGCACTGAAAATCCTATAAGGATCGTTATTCTGGGTATGTTAATATAATGTAAATTCCCTTTTATTTATTTAAGCAAATGAAAAATAAAAAAAATGAAGATGCTGATCTTGTTAATCAAAAGACGCAAATATTATTCAAATTAGTAAAAGTGATTGCTTTTATATATTTAACATAAACTCAAATGGATCCTCTCTCTCTCTCTCTCTCTCTTACGATCAAGAAAAGTGCTACATGTTACCCCGATATTTACCTAAGCATGTTTACTTTCTTGCAGATTGCTCTTTGAGCTCAGTAAAGTTATGGATTCTTTGCAAATTGGTTAGTGTTCTTATATATATAAGAAATAAACAAAGACAGCCTGGACTAGAAGTGCAGAACATTCACGTACCTGCAAAAACACGTTGACTGGATACTAAACGAAACGATTAACGTCCTAAAACAACGAAAACAACGAAAACACATTAAGAGAGACTAGACAAAAAGCGGCAAAGATTTCGGGATAAATAAAGGACTACTTTTAGCCAAATGGACATGATTCAAAATCGATTTCTCCGATTGGGTACTTTCACTATTTCTGCTTTAATACTAGTGACTTATTTTTTTCACAGTCTCATTTTAAAAGATCCTTCCAAGAGCAATTTTACTCTTGGGTATTTAAATAAATGGAATGTTATTAATCTGGAAAGATCCGTGAAGCTAGAAACAACTCAACAATCAATCAATTTTACACTACAGGCATTCAACAGAAGCCGACCAATCGTATTTCTTCATATTTGCAAAAGTGGTGGCACTTCTTTTGATAAAGCTTTAAAACCTATCGTCGAACAACTTAAAGGGAGATATGTTGGAACCATGCATTTTGACTGGTCTTATATCGAAACCATTCCCAATGCAGATGTTGTTGTGATGTTACGGGAACCAGTAGCACGTGCTGTGTCGTTTTACCACTACAAGAGGGCATACTTAAAGAATAAGCTAAACACTGGTCCTTTAAAAAACTATTTACATAACCCCAAGAAAATGCTCGAGACTCAAAATTGCTGGTAGGATGGTCAGGCGTCTGTATCTTGGCTCACAGGAACTCAGGTAATAACATGGCTTGGGGTTAAGAGCGATACAATACCAGCACGTGAGCGCAGATCCTTGAATATCTCAGAAATGTGTTTGTTAGCTGCTAGACGGCTTGAAAATATTTTCTGGTTTGGAATTATAGAAGATATAGAGAGATCACTGGAACTGTTGAAGTATCAGCTAGGGTGTACGCAGAAAATAAATTTTCCAAAGTTAAATTAGAACAAACATTCAAATGCCACTGAATATGAACAAGATATATTAGCCAGTTTAATGCCACAGGATATTTGGCTATATCAATATGCAAAACAACTTTTCGAAGCTCGCTGGACTTATTACAAGACAGGTGTTTACAGACACCCTAATATGCCACCAACTCCTACTCTGGAAAATGTGCCTTGTATTTCTACGCGTTTTATCTTACTTTGTAGAAAGGGGCCATTAAGTCCATTGTATTATGTACAAAAAGATGCACCTTTAAAAGATCAAAGGTTACCGGACAATATACTTTTCAAACTTAAGCTTGATAGAAACTTTTTACTAAGAAATAGCCTATCATTATCTTTAACTATGCACATATAAACATGAAGAGGAGACGATTGACTTAAAAATCACGCCTTCTTATAGTAAACTAAAGATAATCACAAATTGCCATGCTGCATAAATGCATTAGTTTAATAATGAAATTTTACAGAATTTGATTTATTGGTTAAGTAGAATATAAATTTTACTCAAAATAGTTTGACCAGCTGTTTTAAAGGAATGTAATAATTTGAGATAGCAGCGACAGCAGCAGCTGTACGTGTATAAATCAAAGTTCAGAAAACCACTGGTGAATCGATTGTCTTTTGATACGCATTTAATTGCCTGTAAACTAGCCTCAAGTCGCTTATGTGTTTAAAAGTTGTTAATCAAACAATTAATGAACTGTAGTTTTAAAGACAATCTGACTTCCTACACAATGGCGGTTAGATAAAGTTCTCAGTTTTTTCCTGGATGTTTTTAACAATTTTGCCCAAATCTGTGCATTTTTGCTGGAATCATATTGCTTAGTTATTTCTTATAGTGTGGTACCAGTTTTAAGTCCATATACAAACAGAATAGATTTCATGATAGGAAGTTGTTTCACATGCCCCAATCTGGCCCACAATTTTTGTTAATCAGTTTATAGGTAAGTTCATGGGAGCAGAAATAACTTTCTTCTTTGAAATATGACCCCCACGTTTCTCCTATTTTTTAAGAGTACATATGCAGATCTAAAAGAATATGTAAATGAAATTATATGAATTTTATATAGAATAAAGAAGAATTTTTAGTTGTTTCACACCAGTACAACGAGTGTTATTCAGAAAACTATTATTTTTTTGAAGGTGGGGGGTGGGGGGGGGGGGGGTTAGCGTAGTTTCTTTTCACTACTAGGGGGTTGGCAATAGCAGTGGGAAAAGGAAAATAAATTAAATGTGAAGTTATCAAAAGCAGTAGGTAAACGTGAAGTTGCCATACATTTAATTTTTGGTGGTAATCACAACCTTTATCGTGATGTTGGTGTATAGCGGTTTAAAGCGATGTTTTCATGCTCAAAATGGCGGAAAGCGGGTGATTTTTACCGGAAGAGACAACAGTTAATTGGTAAGTAATTTCTTTATTTACCATCTATCGTTCTTGAACATGTCTGTTTGATAGCCCCATGAATGAACTACAATCAACTGATCTGATTTAGAATGCCAGGAAAAGATCGAAAAAGTTAGGTCGGCCAGCTTTGTTTTGATTTTTTAAAATTTGGTTTCCTCCGTTTTTGAAACGCCAGTGCCTTATCCTTGAGAAAACTTTTATGTTTACGCTAACGCATTTATTGTTTCTAACCACAAAAAAAAACATTTCCATGCTATAAAAAAGGTTTTTTTTTTTATTTTAAGTCCCATCAGTTTGTTCATTTCCTTAACACACGTTTTGATTTTCACCGCGTATCTCTTCGATATGCGTTACATTTTCCTTCCATCCTTAGCACAATGATGAAACCAATAATAATAATAATACTGACGATGATATTGTTGCTGTTGATGATGATGATGTGGACGATGATGATGATGACGACGACGATGATGTTGATAATAATACTACTAATAATAAAAAGTAGTAGTAGTAGTAGTAGTAGTAAAAACAAATAATGATCATAAATCTTATGATATCAAAATAAGTTAACTCATACAAAAAATGTAAGGAAAGTTTACTTATTTTCAACGTGGCCTTCAAATATTAGCAAGATAATTTTAAATCAGGAAAACATTCAGCCAATATATAATGTAATAAAAACAAAAATCACAGTCTTTCATTCTACAGTTAGTGCTTTAACACACACACACAACATCCATTTAACCATTTTATTGCGTTTTATCTTTTCATCTTTAATATTTAAAAATTGCATAAATTTCATTCAAACCTTATATTTACTACTTGTTACCGGCAAATACAAAAATTGAATATCGGAAATTACTTATTGAACATGACACTGTTAGGTATATAAATATGCAACGAAGTCTGTCGGTTTCTGATACCGTAAATATGTAAGTCGTAAATGTTTTAGGATTTATGGTCATTTCCTGGTTACATGACGTCATTTCCTTTGATACACAAATAAACTCGTCGGAGCAGTTGCATACTCGATCGTTGTTTTTTGATCGAAAATATCGGTTCTCTAAAGCATGTTAAGGCACTAGCAAAATCAAAAAATTGTCAATAACCAGAGAAGATACTTATTCTCGTATTAATAGTCGTATTTTTAGATTTAAAGCGCAAATATGATGGTGTCACAGCGACCCCGTAGGACCAGGGAGTTTACTGGTCCTACTCCAAGTTCTGTTGCAATTGTAAGTTCATTTTATTGTCTTTTCCGTTTTATTATTTTGAACAGCATTGAAGGAATGATCCATGACAAGCGTTGGCTAGCTGTCATAATAAGTACAGTATAGTGTCTTGGGTGCACTTATTTTAATGGTGTCAAAAGTTAAAGGCAGGAATTCCATTTTTAAAGAAAAGGGAAAGTTTGTAGTGCTTATCTTTGTTAGATTCATGGCAAGCGCTATCTCTGTTGATAGAAGTACAGGCTAGTGTCCTCAGAATCCCAGGTTGATTCCCACATTTTGTGTCTGTTTGTTTACTATTTAAGTATATTATTGTCAAAATCAAAACCTAGCAATTACAGACCAATATCACTCAAATGTATAGCATCAAAACTAATGGAACACATCATTGTTTCAAACATGATGGATTACTTTGACAAACACAACATACTTTGCCCACAGCAACATGGATTCAGGTCAAAACATAGCTGTGAGACACAGCTCATTGGCTTCACACAAGAAATAGCTGACAACCTTGATCAAGGTCAACAAACTGATGTCATAGTCATTGATTTCAGTAAAGCTTTTGACAAAGTAGACCACCACAAACTCATACACAAGCTGAAACACATGGGAGTTCATCCACACATCAGTTCATGGATACAAAACTTTCTCAAAAACAGATCACAACAAGTATTAGTGGAAAACAAGGTCTCTGACAGGCTCCCTGTGCTTTCTGGTGTCCCGCAGGGATCGGTCTTAGGTCCATGTCTCTTTCTAGCATACATCAATGACCTACCAGGAAGTGTCAGGAGCCGGGTGCGTCTATTTGCCGACGACACCATAGTTTATTTAACAATTAAATCACAAGCATCTGCACAAACCTTACAAAATGATTTGCACAACCTTGAAATATGGGAAAAAGAATGGTCAATGGAATTCAACCCTGACAAGTGTGAAGTTCTCAGAATACACAGGAAAAAGAAACCGGTCATCTTTCCTTACACCCTACATAACACTAAACTGAAAACCACAGAAAATGCAAAATACTTAGGAGTTACAATAAGTAGCAACCTAAACTGGTCATCCCACATAAACAATATCACAAACAAAGCAAAAAACAGCTTAAGGTTCATCAGACGAAACGTCAAAACACAAAACAAACAACTCAAAGAAGCAGCATACAAAACATATGTAAGACCACAGGTTGAATACTGCTCAACCATATGGCATCCATGGCAAAAATATCTCACACACAGAATAGAAATGGTCCAGAGGTCAGCTGCAAGGTACGTTCATAATGATTACCACTATACAAGCAGTGTAACAAACATGATCAAAGAACTAAAATGGTCAACTTTAGAACAAAAGCGAAACCATGCCAGCCTGGTCATGCTACACAGAATAAAAAAACAATCAGGTCAATGTTGATCACAATCACCTTACAAACACAAGAAACAGCAAATTCCTCATTCCACAATCAAAAACACAACATCACATAAACTCATTCTTCCCAAGGACTATACGACTCTGGAACGAATTACCGACCGAGATTAAGGCTACCCCAACTGTGCCAGCTTTTATCAGTGGACTAAACAAGTTTTATAGACTTTAAAGTACTTAAAATAAATGTTTAAGTAAGATCTTCAGTTAAATCTTGTTTTCTTTGTTATTAACTTTTATAATTTTAAATGTTCCTGACATGCGCCTGCCTAGTATAGTCAGTATTGACTTTTGGCAGTATTAAGTTGAAGTTGAAGTATTTCATTGATTGTAGCGTTAAATGTTTAAACAGTGTTATATATAGTGGAAATTTCAGAGTAATATGTTACATATGAAATATCCAGATTCTAAGAGTAAATTCCACTTGACAGCTGCTACACACATTCAGTGTGTGGTATGTCCAAGGTCGCTGGATAATTTCACTCCTTGTGGCAATCGAAATAACTTCCTCTAGATTGAGAGTCAGGCATTGAAGACTTTAATGACAAAGAATACTAGAGGAGTTTTTTTTTTTTTTAAAAAAAAACAACAATATTTTCAAAATCAAATTGAGAATATCCCATTTTTTTCAAATATCTACAGATGGCCAGGCCACCAAACAAAAGACCTCCAGAGCATCTAATTTTAGAACGAAGAAAAAAGGAGGACATGCTGGCAGAATATCAGAAGAATACACAGTATATTGGACTAAATGACTTAAAGAATGAATGGGAAAGATGGACGGACAGAAAGTACAAAATAAATACTTGCAAAAGGAAAGTAGAAACAATGATGCAAACAAATCAGTTCACAGTTGAGGACAGAAGAGAGAGGTAATTAAAAGTACAGTACAGTTATTGCCTTTTTATGAGGTCACTATGTGGATTTATGGTCATTGAAAAAGCTATGCAGACCAAGGGGATAGCTTCAAGTTTGCAAGCTTAATAATTCCTTATAATAAACTAAACTTCAACTACTTTTACTAAGCCATTATTGTTTTCTTACTTGTGACGCTGGAAGAGGCAAAAATGACAAATTCTGTGTTCCACTGATATCATTTATTCACTGACCTAGTATAAATATTGATTTTCACCCATTGCAATATCTTTTGTCTCTGCCTTTGAGTCAGTACCAAAATTATAAAGTCATGAATAATAGAATTACAGAATTGAATATAGACAATTGAGACAGTTTATTTTTTAGATTTCAAAATAGTGATGAGTTGTTTATTTCATAATCATTTAATTGCCAGTATAGCAAGCATTGTTTCTTATTTTCTGAAACCTTAAATGTCAAAATTATGTTGTTGAGAAAAGGTTAGAATACCGGATGTAGAGCCAGTGTTCTACATAACTGGGGACTGTAAACATTTCAGTAACACAAGGAGTTATTTGTCATTGATCTTTTGAAAAACTTAAATTTGCTCTGATATCAACTTTAAGTGATATCAGACTTATAATATTTTGTTAGAAACAAAACAAATACCCAATTTTTCACATCCTTTGCCTAGCCATGTAATACACTTGACAACAAAACCTTTTGTTCTCAAACAGAAATATAATTTTTTGCAGATGAAGCAGAAACTTCAGTTTTCAAGTGTTACAAGAAAGAGATAAAAGATATAAAAGAAGATCATTAATTATAGATATGTAGAGTTTCTCCTTGTCAGCTAGTTGAAAATTTGATAGATACTGAAGCTATGCTTTCCCATATTCTCTTGTTATGAGCATTTATACATATGAACATATCATTTAGATTGAGGGAGTTGCTTAGACAAGAAGAAGAACAGTATTTACGAGAAATGGAAGAGAAAGAAGAGACGACTATTGAACGCCAGGCTAAAATGAGGGAGAGAGCTCGTGCACTCAAGGAAAAACGTGAACAGGAAAGGTTAATGTTTGTCCAAGAAAAATATGACCAACAATTCAGGTGAGTTTTTAGCTGATCTGAGCCTGTGATAGCAAATATATGCATATATGTCATGTGTTTAGTTGTCAATCATTGGACAGTGTAGCATTTTTGTTGTTGTCCATTGTTTGCTTTAAGCTTTATTCTTAAAAGCTGCAAGATGGAGAGACTGAAAGTTTGATATGGAAAAATGTTCTGTCAAGTCGAAATGTATTTATATAAACAATTCCAAGAGCTGGTAAGCTTTCTTAAAGTGTCATGAATTCATAAGCAAAGCTCAGTTTAAGCAAGTAAACAGTCTTGTTTAGATTTAAATGTCTGTTCAGACTTAAATGTTAAATAACTTAAAGACATATATTTTTAAGGGTTCTGAAAAGGCTCTAATACTGCTAAAATGATTATGGCGGTGGTGTAAAATTATGTAATTCTTAATTTAGGAACCAGTGTGAAGAACTGCGCTCAACTCTATCAAAAAGACAACAGGATGAGGTATGTGTTGAACGTTTGGAGCAGATCCGTATTAGAGACGAAATTGAGCAGGAACGTAAAGAAGAAGAACAGATGTATGCACGACTCTGGGAGGAAGACATGCTGGCGAAGGCTGCGAGAGAGGAGCGTGATGCTAAGGCAGCTCATGAGCGTAATGCAGAGGTCCTTGCTGTACTCAGGAAACAGATGGCTGCTCTTGAAGTCGTGAAAGAAGAGGCAAAGAGACTGAAAGAGGAGGAAGCAGAGCTTTTGGTATGTTGACATATACGGTACATTTCTTGAAATGAGATCCTGAGAAGTTTTTGAAGGAACATTGTAGTAATAAAAAAATTAGATAAAAAACTGGATTTTTTGTTCATACCAGTAAGCTCATAATCAGTAATGAAATGATAAATGTATATGTGATTTAATAAGAGCTTGAAGCTTCATCAGAATTTTTTAAATGTTATTTTATTAAATAGCTAGTACAAGGAATCATTTTGTAGTATTTTTGCTTTGAAACGACGTTTCAACAAGTTGATTTTAGAAGCTTATTATAGGACTGCTACAGAAATTGTTCTGTTGTATAATAATAAAAGAAGTAGACAGATCTAGCATAGTAAGCACATTCTGCTTCACAGGTATGTTTTAAAACATTTATGAATTCTCATAATATCTGGATTTTTTGAAAACATTTTTAGAACAATAATCTTTGATTTTATATTCACGTATTTAAGTATATTTATCTCTTGAGCATTAAACTCAACAATAAATTTGAAACATAAGCTAATATTTAACATGCTAGATATTTCTGTTATCAGAGAGAGCAGAATGCATTGAGAGCTGCAGAAGAACAGCGTAAACATGAGGAGAAGATAAGAAGCCAACGACAAACCAGGGAAATGTTAGACTTGTCATTACAGGTACGAATATTGAGTACCTTAGTTTCTTTGTCACATCTTACGTTATGTTATGTATTAACCAATGGAATAATATTCCTTCTTGACATTAGCATTGTTATCTACCCTTCAGTTTATTAATGGTTCAATCTGAGGTCACTTGTCTTGACCTTTAAATATCATCTTCCTGTATCCATAGTTGAGACTAACAAGAAAAAATAGGAATAATTTTGTTATTCATTTGGGGTATTCCTTATGTTAAAATAAGAGAATATGCAAAATGAATAATAAACACAAGTTTTGTACATAAGTGATAAAAACTTTGTTTACATGCAAGGATTTATTTAGCTTAAGCCCAGAAAATTCTTCAGTTACTGAAGCAAGCCAGGTGTCTCTTGGAAGCAATAGTTTTGAATGAATTATTTGTATAGTTGTATATTTGTTAAATAAGTGACCTTCACCTTACAGTTGAAGATGAAGAAGAAAGCAAAGGCAGAGCAAGAAGAGCTTGCATTTGACCTGAAGATGTTGGAGCAACTTCTAGAGGAGTCCAGGAACGAGGCCATGGAGCAGATGCAGAGAAAGGTAGGTTACTCCCTTCCTTTTAAAAAGCAATGTTTGCTTGATGATTATAAAGTCTTTACTAGTCAACTTGCCAGATATTGGGACCCATCTAAAGAGAGTGGGATAAAGCTATTGTAACTACAAATAAAACAACATAAAACACAATATTTTTGTAACCATCATCATATTATTGCACTATTTCTTTTGAAAGTGAAATCTATTGTCATAATTCCATTGAAACCTTCAAAATACTTGCTTTACATACGTTGTCTCATTTTCCCCCAATAAAGACAACTGATACATAGTTCTCCAGACTTCTGTGTAGATTCTGCATAGAAAAAGTGCTGCTTAAATTCCATTTTTATAATCCCTTATTAATTATGGAACAATTCTTCATGCATTGAAGATTTTAAAGAAACATGTTATACTCATAGTGTATATCGGCTCATCTAATTAACCTAATTAAATTTTCCTTGCTTGTTCAATACATTATTAATAAATAGTTTTAAAGCATGTGATCAGTATCTGATTTCCACTACTAAATGCATATATTATGGTTTGGATCTTACATTTTACAAAAAAATGACGTCCTAAAATGTACTGAAGAATAGTAAGAATTGAATGAGTATGGAAGAAACATGATTATGTACCTTGATTTTAAAAGTCTCTGATTCTTTCTTCTTGTTCCAAATCTCATTCATATCTGTTGTATTATGATAGCAATATTTTTATCTATTTGCTAACAGAAAGAGTTACGAGAGGAGGACCGTCGGTACAGGGAACATCTGAAACAGTTGTACGAGGAGGAGAGGATACGTGAACGTGAGTTAGAACACCTCATCCAGCAGGAGGTAGAACGTATGTGGCAGAAACGTCTTGCTCAGTGGAAGCTGGAACGTGAGGCTCGTAAGAAACTAATGCAGGATGTCCTTGCAGTACGTGCAGAACAAGTACAGGACAGACGTGAGTGTAGTTCATTTTTATCTCTTTATAGGGTGAATGCACTTCCGTAGATTCTATGAATTTATGTAGCCGAAAAATTAGGTACGTTTTGGCCTCATCGTATATACGTGCATTTCAGTACATATCCTTGCATTATGATTTTTAAGCGATTCTTAAGAGATTTAAGCAAGCTGAGTTTGATTTTTCACTCCTGCAGTATATTAAGTCAGTTACATGTTTATGAATTAGTTTTTCTTTCTTTCTTAATAAAAAGGTATGTCTTACTTAAATAGTTTGATCAGAATCATTGTTGAATACCATTGAACATGCCAAAATAATTAATCTTGTACTGGAAAACAAATGGTTCTGAAATGGTTCTATTTGTAATTATAAAATTCTTTTGATAATTTTCAAAAATAGTGTAAAATTCACACAATGTATCATTAATTATTTAAAAATTTCATGCTTACAGTTCGCGCCAACATGAATCGCCAACAAGAGGCTGAGCAGGAGCGCCAGCAGCTACTTAGAACAATAGAGGAGAACCGTCAACATGAGGAGGAGCTGGCGAGGAAGAACAAGGAGAAACATATGACGTACCAGCGTGACCTACTCGGACAGATTGAACACAACCAGAACCTCCATCGTGCCCAGTTTGAGCGGGATGAGGATGAATATATGAAAGGAATGCAGGCTGAACGTGAATACCAGTCTCGTCTAAAGGCATGCTTAGATAATCCCGAATATGACAGAGTTCATCCAATGCGACGTGCAATGGCACAAAGAAATGCTTGAGTCATATCTAATGTGACAGAACGTTCAGGATTTAAAAATAAATAAAATTGATGCTTGCTGTTGTTTATAATCATGTCGGATTTAATTTTATATTGGATTTAATTACAACTTGCAAGCATTCTGTGATTACAATTTTTGAAAGGGGAAAAACATTAAAGCATGTTGGCATTATATGGCATCTTTGATTTGTTTGATATGCCTGTTTATGCCCAGGGATAAAAGAGATACATGGGGTAAAAACTGCCCCCTGTAGTGGAAAAAGTTAAAATAATCGAAATATTTTATAGACTAGCTAGTGTATAAAAAGACTGTGATATAATTTTTACCTTAGTTTTTCGGTATATGTGATTCTTATGCTTTGCTGTACAGCAGTATAACTAAATATACCTGATGCCTAGATAATTAATGCTGAGTAAAAACAGACGATAATCATGGACCGTGCCAGGGATGTGTAGTTAGCTCTAGGATATTTGTCTCAAACTATTTAATTGTGCTGACAAGGGTTAATTGAAAATGTATTCTGACGTGACTATTTTTTTTTGGTTTAATCTTCACAAATCTTTATAAAACTGTATTCTTACAGTTCATAATTTTCATGAAAACTACAGTTATAACTGCCAAACCGATTATGGATAAAAAATTAAGGTGTTTGCCCCTTTATGGATTCATGAAAAAAATAATGTGTAAATGTGTCAGTAGGTTGATTAATTTTGTTAAATTTGATTACATATTGTTATATCTTTTTGTTTTCATTATGCATTTACGATGTTAAACTATATCAGAGTAATTCTTTTTTAATTAATGACCTTGAGAACGCGATCAGTTGTGTCAACCATGTACAGTAAAATTCGTAGAGAAAGCTAAAAGATTATATCTACTTCTTCATATTTTAAAACATACTCTTGTCATTTGCCTTCTCCTTTTGGTTAAAAGATTTTTAATCAGTCTGGCTGTAATGGTATTTATTTGATGAAGTGTCAACATAATGAAGAAAGAATTATATATAAATGAACTTATTCAGTGTAAAAATCTGATGAGTCTAAAATTAATATGGGCTTTAACTGAATAAGACCTTTAAGTATTAATCAGTTTTACAAAGCATTATATCGTAAATTATCTTGTTTTGTCCTGTTAAAATGTGTTATTCTAATATCGATAGTTGTAATGACCAAAAACGAAAGTATAAATAATCTGTAAGTATTATATACACGCACATTTCACCAAAACACATAAGGACTTATTTTACAGTGAATTTTGTGCGTGAATTTTCAGTATTTTTTAGGAACCAAAACTTCTTGGGTCATGATTTTGATCACACTGATTTTTTTATTATCGTTATAACATTACTCTTGTGTCGTAATATCTAAAGATAATATTTATTATGTTCAGTGAATATTGAAAATGATACGTGTCTTGTTTATCTTAACGCTACATTATTGGAAATATAGATGTGCTTAACTTGACTTGTTTAAATGTCGGTCCGGGAATCAATAAAAAAATCATAGAATCGTCGGAGAGTCATCAGAACTTTGACAGTCCCTACATTGATCGTTATCTGCATCAGAAGTTTGAAAAAATGTGATGCTTCCATATTTCATTTAAGGTTAAAATCATTTGTTGTGTTTGTGGGTTTATTTTTTGCAGACTGTGTCCTAAGTGAGGGTTAACACTGAATTTTACATGACTTATGTATGTTACTGCTACAGCTATTACTTATGTCCCTTTTTGTTGAGAAACGATGACTATACATGTTACAATGAATAAAATATCTTGATCACAGTCTTGTTTGGGTTATCTTTTAAACGGTATCTAGATATCGACTGTCTCCATGTTTTGTTTCAACAGCAGTCAAGAAAAAATACAACCCGACTTTAGGATAAAGTATCTGTCTTGCTGTGGTTAGTAATCAGAATATAAAAGAACAGTGTCAGGGAGAAATGTAGTAGCTTTTTAGACTATCACATTCATGGACGTGATAGTAAAATCTTTAATTTCTTCAATATAGTTTGTTAATTGAATCATATCTGAGAAGAAGGCTCGTAGTTAGAAAGGGATTCAAATGCATCTTCAAAAATGCACTTCAGGCCTGTAGTTGGCAAATCGGATGTTCATTCGAAAATGCACTTCAAGCCCGTAGTTGGCAAATCGGATGTTCATTCGAAAATACACTTCTGACCTATAGATGGCAAATCGGAGTGCATTTGAAAATGCTTTTCTGGTCTTTGACACGAAATCGTGAACTCGCCTACAAAATTTGATAACATTGAAGTAAAGTTAATATTTGAATAAAGAAATAACCAAAAAGCTGGGAATGGCTTTTTCAGTGAATTTTGTATGTTTGAATACTATAAACAATTGTTCGTAGCTTTTGGCTTTCAATAAATAGCATATATTAAGTATAATATACATTTTTATAATGTATTACCTAATTACCAACTGATTGTCATTTACTAACATATATATCAATAAAGAACACACATGGGAGCGAATGCAGTATATGTAGGATTTACCGTCCTTAGCTAAATAGTAAAGAATGCAATAAAGTTGATATGTGGAAAAACACATAACATCAAAGGTTTAAGTTAATCGAAATACACAGTAATATATCTTATTTTCGAAAATAAGGTAAAACAGAGAAATCTTTTATTTTTTGTAATGGTAATTATTATTACAAGATTCTTATGTATAGCGTATTGGAAAATCATGGAAAAGTAGTAACCCAAAACTATCTAGTAAATTAGTGTAAATGGTAAAAGCACACGAAACACAGTATCATCCATTTCAGAACAAGGGTTGATAAAACTGTTCTCATTAATTAGCTTGAACGAGTAACTATTGAAACTTTGGAACAAAGACGCATACATGGTTTCATGTTCTTAAACATTTAATGTAGATATCTGGTGAAAATGACAAAAGTCAAAAGCATTATCGACCATTCTTTTTTTGCCTTGTGAATACTTGACACAGATAGGTGAGCGATGTTTAGATGTTATCTTGTGAGATACAACTACCTGTTCGGGAACTTCATTCACAAGTATATAACTCCAGTCGTTTTTGTCACATTATTAAACTAAAATAATAATAATAAATAAATAAATAAATAAACGTTGTTCATGTAGAAGCCAATGAAATATTTAGAGTCCCGATACATGTTTTCGTAATTTTTCTGTAACTTAACAATAAAATAATTGCACATGAACCCTGACATATTACTGATAGGATTTAAAAAAGAACATCGGTCATTACTTTGTAATGGATCGTTTATAATATAATAGCATATGTAATATATCATATATCGAGAAAATCAAAACAAAAATACATTGGTGAAAGTTAGAATTATAAACATCCTACATGTAATAATTGAAACGCCCATTCGTGCACATGAATTGTTTACAGTAGCCTGCATTTTCGTCAGGTGGTAAGCTTCAAGAGTTTTTCATTCTTCCACGATTGATGTTGAATACATCTGAGTCAAGCCTAAGCACGATTTCATGAAACGCCCTATCGAATCGTTTTACTTTCTGCTCATTTCACTTCCGCTTCCGTTTGTATGCATGACTACGTCTTTTTTGTTAGAACTGATAATTTGCCTTGTACGAAAGTTTTTTTTTAATAGGAAAAAAGTTCCGTCTTCATATTGTTACGCACGCTCAAAATGTAGTACTAAACCTACAGTAAAATAGGAAATTTATATATAAATACAGAAATCACAGTGGAAACAGTAAACGTGCTCATTTGCTACATTATCCGACTACAAACAACAGCTTTTTTTCATATAACACTCAAAAGAACCTTGCCTTTTATTAGCAACGTTAAAAAGTTATACGGAGTGGGAACTCAAAATAAGGAGGAAATATTAAATGCTATATGAGATATTTTTTCTGTCGTAGGAATTGATTTGATTAAAATTTATTTGTATCTTCGACTGCAAAGCAAGAAAGCAAACATTTAAATTTTATCACCTTTTTCCTGGGATTGGGGTGTTAAAAGTTGGAATATAATTTTTTTCTTTTATTTAAGATACATTTTTGCTTGATGTTTGTGCAGGTCGATTTAAGACCCATTTACATGGTGTTTAAACAAACTCATGTATTTTTAGCTCACCTGTCACAGAGTGACAAGGTGAGCTTTTGTGATCGCAATCCGACCGGCGTCCGTCCGCCCGTCCGTAAACTTTTCATTCAAACGACATCTCCTCTGAAACCACTGGGCCAAAGTTGATGAAACTTGCCATGAATGTTCCTTGCATGAAGTTCTTCCAAAGTTGTTCAAAGAAATCGATTCCATGCAGAACTCTGGTTGCCATACCAACCTAAAGGAAAAACTTTAAAACTCCTCTTGTCTGAAACCACAAGGCCTAGAGCTTAGATATTTGGCATTTAGCATCCTCTAATGGAACTCTACAAAATTGTTCAAATTATTTCCCTGGGGTCAAAATTGACCCCGCTCCAGGGGTCACATCATTTTACATAGACTTATATAGGAAATCTTTAAAAATCTTCTTCTCAGAAACCACAATGCCTACAGCTTAGATATTTGATATGTAGCATTGTCTAGTAGATGTCTACTAAGTTTGTTCAAATTATGTTCCCTGGGTCACGCCCCAGGGTTCTCTTGGTTTACATATAGTTATATAGGAAAAAATGGAAAAATAATTTTTCTCCGGAACTAATAGGACTAGACCTTAGATATTTGGTGTGGAGTATTGTGTAGAGAACCTTTACCAGTATTGTTAATATGTTGGCCCCGGGGTCAAAATTGGCTCCGCCCCGGGGGCCCTTAATATGTAAAAAAGGCAATCTTTAAAAAATCTTCTTACTGGAAACCTCAATGCCTACAGCTTAGATAATTGATATGTAGCATTGTCTAGTGACTGTCAACCAAGTTTGTTCAAATTATGTTCCCTGGGTCAAAATTGGCCAGGCCCGAGGGTTCTCTTGGTTTACATAGATTTATATAGGAAAACATGAAAAATAATTTTTCTCCAAAACAAATAGGGTTAGACCTTAGATATTTGGTGTTGAGTATTGTGTAATGAACCTTTACCAATATTGTTTAAATGTTGGCCCTGGGGTCAAAATTTACCCCGCCCCGGGGGCCCGTAATATGTAAAAAAGGAAATCTTTAAAAATCTTCTTGTCTGAAACCACAAGGCCTAGAATTTTAAAATTTGGCATAAAGCAAGCTTTATCAAGCTTTTTCAAATTATTGGATTAGGTTAAAGGTGATGGAGGCTAAAAATAGATTTATCTACTGTACCTCATAGAGCCTTCGTTTATAGACCAATATCTTCCATATTCAGTATATAGGTTCCTTGCATGGACCTCTACCCACGGGTAGGGTTTGAGGTCACTGGGTCAAGGTCAAGGTCACCATAGCTTAAAATAGATATTTCTACTTTCTGTCATAAGGCCTTTATTTATTGACTGATATTTTACATATTTGGTTTGTAGTCACTTATATATTTTCAATTAAAAATGATATACTGCTTAACAGCAAACCTACAGCCAATGTAATCAGGTGAGCGATCCAGGGCCATCATGGCCCTCTTGTCTTATGTTTGCAGGCCTCTGCTGCATTGTTTTTTCGTTAAACCCGACAGAAAATACCTTACACAGGAACTGTAAGCACACATAGATGATACTGAAAGGTCATTTTAAAACGTTTCCTATTTACATAAAGACGAATTGACTTACGTTTCTCCGATTTTTTTGTTATTATCGTTTTGTATCTAGGGCAATATTTGAATATATGAATATACAATATAATATCATTTTTAATATTTGTATTTGTTGCTGAAATTATCTGAAATAATTTTTCTTTGCAACAAATAATAATCATAAGCTCACTTCTCTCCCAAATCATTTCCAAGCAAGTATCACCATTCTCAAGCAAGTCTCATCATTTCCAAGCAAGTCTCATCATTTCCATGCAAGTCTCACCATTCCCAAGCAAGTCTCGCCATTTCCAAGCAAGTCTCACCATTCCCAAGCAAGTCTCATCATTTCCAAGGAAGTCTCACCATTTCCAAACAAGTCTCATCATTCCCAAGCAAGTCTCATCATTCCCAAGCAAGTCTCACCATTCCCAAGCAAGTCTCACCATTTCCAAGCCAGTCTCACCATTTCCAAACAAGTCTCACCATTCCTAAGCAAGTCTCATCATTCCGAGACAAGTCTCATCATTCCCAAGCAAGTCTCACCATTTCCAAGCAAGTCTCACCATTTCCAAGCAAGTCTTACCATTCGCAAGCAAGTCTCATCATTCCAAAGCAAGTCTCATCATTCCCAAGCAAGTCTCACCATTCCCAAGCAAGTCTCAGCATTTCCAAGCAAGTCTCACCATTTCCAGACAAGTCTCATCATTCCCAAGCAAGTCTCATCATTCCCAAGCAAGTCTCATCATTCCGAAACAAGTCTCATCATTCCCAAGCAAGTCTCATCATTCCGAAACAAGTCTCATCATTCCCAAGCAAGTCTCACCATTTCCAAGCAAGTCTCACCATTTCCAAGCAAATCTCACCATTTGCAAGCAAGTCTCATCATTCCGAAGCAATTCTCATCATTCCGAAACAAGTCTCATCATTCCCAAGCAAGTCTCATCATTCCCAAGCAAGTTTATCACTTCCAAACAATTCTCATCATTTCTTAATACTTTTAAATAAGGGTTTTGTCTTACACGTATGATTTGACAGAAATAACTTTGCATTTTTTAAATATTACCATGAGGACTTCCCTTGTTGATTCTTAAAGATATCTTTAAATTAATTCTTAAAAGAACGAATATCTAAAGACAGGCCGAAATAAGGAAAACAAAGTTTCCATGGAGGTAGAATCTCCTTATGTAGTTGCCAAGAACATTTTTGTGAACAAAATTAAGAATGTCATTGTTGCCGAGATGATAAACAACAATAAACATCATATATGATACATTCATCTTATCTAATTGAAATGATAACGGAACCTAAGAGCGATATTGATGTGTTTACAGCAATCATCAACATACAGTCTAATTCAACAGAAATTGAAAAATTGTGGTGGGCGTTATTTCTTTTTACTTCAACTGACTCAGATATGTTTTGTATAATATTTCATACAGTGTCCCTTGGAAAATAAACATTGATGGCAAAGTACTGCAGAAGTTTTATCTTTTTTTTTGATACGATAGTATAATTATGATTCTAAGAAGTTATATACAGTTTCAGAATATTTTGCATTTATCAGCACAAAAACTTTGAATTTGTGTTTATTCTTATAAAAATACCCACGGTTAAACTATTTATCTCTGGGAACCTAATTCTGACAAGCTAATATAATTATAGCTAAAACAATGAAATGTAAAATACTCACCTAATCTTTGTATTAAAGAGGTTTATACTTCTTAGAGAATAAATACTAGAACGATATGATGAAACTGTACTGACTTAACGTCATTGATAGATATAATGATATGATGAAACTGTACGGACTTAACGTCATTGATAGATATAATGATATGATGAAACTGTACGGACTTAACGTCATTGATAGATATGATGATAGGTTAATATGATGATTATATTGATAATGCTATGATACATTATTAAACAACAATAAAAACAACACCAAAACGACTACAATTTTTTGTTTAACATTCAAGTCAGAGATGATGACTAGGTATCACAAAGAAATTATGTTTATCTCACTTATGTGATAAAAAGAAGAAATAAATGGGAAAAACATACTTCGCTTTTAATTTACATCATGACCCCCTTATACAGAGATCAAACTTTATGTAATAAACACATCGGATATTGTTTCTATTTATCATGTAATATCAAAACTAAAGGTGCTTAACACAAATAGCAAGTGTAACAAGGCCCTTTTAACGTGTTATTTATGCCTTCAGAGCATGTTTTCAATGAATCACCGAAGCGATGAAACAACGAACCATTAAACTTCATTAGTTTTTAGACTGATTCGCATTCATAAAAGGTTAATCTTTGGTCTTTCATTTTTGTTTTTCTTTTGTACCAGAAGAACGCATTTTGCGCATTAACAAAATGCCATTCCGATGCAAAGCGCACCCCCCTGATTACTGTATGGAAAGAACCGCGGTCAAAAAGTAGTACGGATTGAGAACTTATCTGTCATCCATACGATGCAAAAGCAAAAGTTTAGAAGTAAATGTTTTTTTGTTTCAAAAGAGTCCATAGTAAAGAAATTCAAGAATATTTATTCCCGCAAAAGCAATCAAATGAAGAAAAAATGACCATGTGACTTTAAACGTTGTTATACTCTACTCTTTAAAGAAGGCATTGGATTGACAGGAGTACTTTAATGAAATGCAAAGGTTAACGAAGGTCAGTGCAAATTTACATTCTGAGCGGACAGTAAATAACTCACAAAAAGCAGCAAACAAAAAGATAAATTTTAGATCAAAATATTTTTTTTTCTTCCTTCTTCTCTTTCTGATTTTCTTTTTCTAAGACTTCAACAATTTTATCCTTAAAAATATTTGTCAATATAAAATCAATCAATCAATCAATCAATCAATCAATCAATCAATCAATCAATCAAATGAGTGAGTAAACAGAAGAACAAATGAATTAATGAATGAACAAATGAATGACTGAGTGAATTTCACATAATGAGTAGTTTTTGTGTTAATTCTATATTCTTATTAACGTTCTTCAGATATTAACATGTCCCTGACTTGAAGACTATTCATTCCAATTAGAGGACGGATGACCAAAGCTAGACTTGTGACATATCATATCCACCGACAGTCTCTTTGCTCCTTTAAAGCTTTGATTTTATGATTTTATGATGAACTGCATGTCACGAGCCAGACATAAGGAGAAACAACGGGTACCTAAACCTGTATATTGACAAGACTTATCAATAACAAAACACAAGAATTCTAAACCAATACTATAACCGAAAGAATTATCTTAACATGATTATACAAAGAATGGTTACAATTAAGTATTCCTAACATTTAGTTTTAGAAACTTTGTGTAAATAAAGTAAGCTTGTAAGCCCATGCTGTTCTGTTCTGTTCTCTTTTTTTGTTCTGTTCACTAAGTGTTTTAGAAAAATCTGCCAGAGGACAAGTGTCAATATGTTTACACTGACTCTTTTCAGATTTCTTTCATTTCTAACATTTGTTTTAACTATCTTGCTTGGAAAAAAATGAAAATAGATCCAGGCATTATCTAATTTTGTCAGATGATTAGTATTCAAAATTTCCAATTCATTTATGATTGATTTTGAGTGCATCTGAATCAAAACATAAGTGCCGTTATCATGATTTTATGAAACGCCCTGTGCTTCGTTTTTATCATGGCTCATTTCGTTTCCAATTTCGTTAAAGTGCACACATTGAAAACGCCTTTTTTTTGTAAATACTGATAACATTGTGCACCACATCAATGGACATAAAAACAGCATTCATGATTCATGACACATGATTACACCGAAACAAAAGTACAAACTTGAATCACAAAAGTCGATTGCAGAGACTTGCGGACGGAAGAAATCCTTAAAGAGCAATGATGCTAAGTAAACAGTCATATGAAAACCCTTTTGCACGCAAAAAGAGTAAAAATGTTTATGAATAATTGACCGGTAATATCTACCTATTAATACTTCCTAGGAAAGTGTAATGGACTATCCTACTTGTATTTTATTTTCGATTTGGTTGGATGATATATCGTAATGTATTTTCTAGTCATTCTTAAGAACCATTGATGGTCACTATGATAGTTTAGATATCTTACGTGAAAAAAAAATCATGTTTGACTTAATCAAACATTGCAAACTCGTTGAAAGGATCTGATGAGAACACGTCAAATGTTTTATAAAAGCAAATTTTTCAAAGAGTTAGCACACGTTTTTATCTTATTATTTCAGTGGTCTGTTGCACCTTGTTACTCATAA
Organism: Cyclina sinensis; assembly: GCA_012932295.1. Classification (NCBI taxonomy): domain Eukaryota; kingdom Metazoa; phylum Mollusca; class Bivalvia; order Venerida; family Veneridae; genus Cyclina; species Cyclina sinensis. The sequence goes on from JAAONU010000017.1 coordinate 25,827,682, forward strand.
CAAATTGATAACACTTTACCCAAGAACGATATGCACATCTTGATAAGGTTATTGAGGATCTAATTTGTCACAACCATTTATCATAACATCATTAAAATCATATAAACATACAGATTCATGGGTATTTCTATGACTTGCTTTGTTATTTCAAATCTACATACGAGAACAAGTTTGAAAGACAAGTTGTGTATTTCAGTATTTCATTTTCAAATAAGTAGAAGGAACTTTTGTTTGGATAAACACTTATTCTTATTTAGTGTTGTTGGTGAACGTATAAAATGAAATCATTTGACAAGCGACGATCAAAGGTAATCACAAAGTCAGCATGAACAAAACCTCGATTTACATTTTTTAAGTTTCTCTTTGTTTACTTCTCCTACTATTTGCTGCCAGGCTTTACCCATTCTACAAATACTTTTTTGACGTAGAATAAAGTATAACGATTATAAAACATATTTATGCTTATCCTTGCTAAGAACATTTCGATGTTACAGAAGGATATCAAAAATACTAGAGTTATTTAGAAATAATTTAGTTTGTGGAATAACTTTAAACTCTTGTCAGTTTATATTTCTCACTTTTAGAAATTGCACTTCACCTTCAAAAGCGATTGGAAAAAAACAAACAATGGGAGATATCATATTTTGAAGCAACATCAAAGTTAAAGTATGTTTGAATTACGAATAATTCTGGTGAATATTGTACACACCCAGACATGCATATATCGAGTTTTCTTTCAGCAGGATGCACTTTATCAGGTAATATATTTTATATTCATTTAGACCGTCTATGTCAGATACGAACGCCACTGAAATTAATCTGAATCAAAGCATGCACAATATTATCTGAATTTTCTATAACGCCCTGTTCATCTTTTTCTCTATGAGCTCATTGCACTTCCGGTCCTCTCGAGTACAAGGCGTAAGAACGTATTCTTGTATGTATTGATTCACTTCTATCATGCACACCGCCTTACTTTAAACATGAAACTAAATTATTGTTTTTTTTTTTTTTATAATAGCCGATTAATATTGCACCGTAACAGACAGTAATGAGGATACAATCTGGATATTTTACAATGCACTCATGAAAGTTTTAAGTAAAAAAAACTTTTCAGCAAGGCATGTGAAAAAGACTCCAATTATTTTTTTACCTCAGTTAAAATGTTTGAATATGTAAGAAGAGGAAACTCACAATAAAGAATATACAAAAACAAAAATAAAGACTTTTTGCGTTTCAGTTGTATCATTTTTCACTACTTTAAACTTTTATGTTTATACTTCAAATTACCCAAATATATATATTTTTATGCAAACAGCCAGAATATTTCAAGTTATTGAAATACATAATTTTATGCTAAATTACATTTGTACCTGATAAGGTCTAATGCATGTCAAAGAACAATACTGCACGGTATCTACATATGCTGTATAAAATACAAGTCGGTTGTTTACATGCTGTGATATGATAGTACAAGATAGTGTACCTATCATCACATCACAGCATTTTGAGGAATTTCCTGTTCGCAAGGAGGAGTATTGTAACAATAATTCATATATATGCACTCTTTTATTATTATTATTTTTTGTCATTCTTTTTATCTCTAAGTATCATATGATGCCTCTGTTTTAATTGAGATCAAATTATTGTCCTTTTTTCTTTGATTTGTTGTTAAAATGTGAAATGAATATTTGCCAAGGACTGGCAAATCATGTGTAACATAATCTCATCTCACTTCTAGTTTCCCAAGTAATAACTGCTACTGCTACAATGTACTTATAAACAGTGTCTGTAGTAGTGATAAGAATGTTATTACCGTATGTAATTCTTAAACTATGAGATACTGTAAAGATACAGAAGACTACAGCATAGAGGCACTGCAGATAAAGATCAGCTTATCTTAAAGTCTTTTATGTTTAATATATGAAATCTTTTATGTAGCTAACAAAAACACGTTACTATGAAATTTCCGCTTTGTTCTTCCCATGTAAGACGGCAATTAACTTCAGGTATAATGCCTGTTACTTGTGATGAAATATTACTAGACAAAAGATGCGACTGATACTGTTGTGTTAACAGGGTTATTAACATCAAGTCTTATAATGAGAAATTCATCTTTTTTTCTGGTAGTCATACGTTTTCATAGGGCGTCATATGTTCATGTCAGTAATCATATATCCCATAGCAATGACAAAGCAAACCCAATATACATACCACTATTTGTGAAAGCAGATCACGAAATTCGAATAAAAGTTTTTCTGCCAATCGAACGGCAGAATAGAATTTGTTAAATAGCTCGAGTAAGGATGCATTCTATCACGGAAAAAGTGTCACATACTTCATCTGTGTAACTGAGATTTGAGAATTCCAAAAAGCACTACGCTGTTTAAAAGCGGCAGTTATTTCAACTCATATATGACAGTATAAAAGCTACTTATATGGTGAATTGTCTTCAAGAGATCCTAGTTACTAATCGAAAGTAAAAACAATCTCAAAGTACTAACTACTGATCATACCCGAAATTGGATACAAAACTCCATAACTGTTTATTTTTATTATCTTTATTGGCGTAATTTAGATGATACAGACAGTGTTGTAAACTGAAAATGCGTGGTTTGCTCTGCTTATGAACAAATTCTATGTATATCAGTGGCCTTAAATCTTCCTTCCTAAACCTGAAAAGTTAATTGTCAGGAAAATGCGCAGATGTCCATTTTAAAATGCCCAACAAATATTACACTGAAGCAGTTCGTTACGTTTTCAGAAAGAGGTCATTTCACACTAGTATTTCCGTCAAGTTCTTTAGGTCTTGACAAATATTTCTACAATTGTAACACCACTCTTTGTATTGTATTTGCATCTGGTCGTTGTTAACAATTCTCTGGTTTTACCAGTTTAATAAAACTTACAGTCGTTAAAAAGTTTGTGAAGAACCCATGGCTGTAACAATTCATGTCACGAATATTTGATGGCTGCTATGCATATCAACTTAACTAAATTTAAACCTGTCAATCATTAACAGTTTTTCTTATAGTCCTTTTGCACTTCTTAAATTTCGGGTAAATGAACTTCATCTGTCTTACTTCCTATATTACAAGACACATCGCTTAAAACTGACTACATTTTACCACAATATAAGATACAATCAAGCAACGACTTTCATATCAAACACATGAACTCAAGAGTTAATCCTTTAAAAACATAAAACACTTCGAATTATATAAACTTTTGGTTATTTATAACAGCATGTTCATTTTGATGTTTAGATTTGTGAATTATTAGCAGGATTTTTAAATCGCAGCGCAGATGAAAGTATCTTTTGCTAGTTACTCACTTTGGTGATAAAAACAGAGGTGTTTATCTAAGCTGGAGCCTTTCCCAAACCTGACAAATAGGGCATATGTTTGATTTTAAATCCTGAAGGTACTTTTAAAAAACTTACCTTGTACCACGATGCAATTAAAGGTTTGCCGGAAATGTTCAGTAGATATTCAAGTAAGACCATTAATCTAAGAAAAAATAATGCAATTGTAATCTTAGCAAAGACGTTTTTAGGACAGACTGACTGTCAAATGTTAGTAATAACCAAGGCTTTGATTTTTTTTCTACCTTTTCTTATTTTTTCCTGTGTTTCTTAACTGTTTTACCGTATGAAAGCAGTGTGCCCTTTCGTTAACCCTTTAAAGCAGAAACAGTAGGTTTCATCTTCAAGAATTGTTCACATTCTAAATATAATGTATAAATACATGGAGTTCGCCTAATCTTTCAAATGCCTCATATCTGATAAGCATTTGTTTTAAAGTTATATTCTGTATTACATTACTTGCACTAAGAATGTCGGTTAATGTTCTTTGTAAACCAGCGTTCATCGAAAGGTAAATCTTTGAGTTTTTATTCCTGCATTATTTAAAATTATGTAATTTCTGTTGAAAGCATGGCTTATTAGATTAACATGACAAATGTTAACAATACCATGGTAACAGTTGTTGATTTTTTGGTCATATAGTCTGCTTATTTTATCTTATTATATCAGCCGCCTGTTGCACTTTATTACACAATAACATTGAAAATAGCTGACTCAACAACTGCATGCACATCATGATCACCGAAATCAACATTTTGAAAAGTTTCCTATTTACATCGATTTTTGATACAGCTACGCCGGGAAAAAAACCCACCCCACATAGATTCAAGCTCTTCTTTAAGGGGTATGTTTTTTGCACAGTCAAGTGCAGTAATATCTTTTTAATATACAGTAAAACAAACTGTTCAATAAACTTTCAATCTTCTTAGTTGTAAAAAACAAACGTATCTGTTGAAAACGACAGAAACATTTTCTTGACATTGAAGAAACAACAAGGACTTATTTATGTAAACAATTTAGATATCTTATAAACATGTTCATTTTTGTTTTCCATTACAGCTTATTTAAGAGATTACCAGGTCTTCATTTAGAGTCAGAATATGCATTGTCAGCACTGTATCATTTGATCCTGAATCATAACATATATGTCGAATAAAAATCTTTTGATAAGAGAAAAATAGTACATCAGTTAAAATCGGCTTCGATTAACCCTGAACCTGCTGAATTTTTGTAATGGATTTGCCTAGCTTTGAATTTGGAACAGTCCATTCAAATTTTAAGGGATTTCAATATCAAAACAAAAAAATGAGCTACCAACAGTACAGAGCCTGGTCAGACTGCACGGATGTGCAGGCTGGCCTGGTTCTATGCTGGTGGCAAAGGCTAATCACTTTTGGTTCCAGCAGGTTAAGGGTTAAACGATATTTATTGATAAAGCATCATGGTTCAAATCCTCAGTAAGATTATAAACATTACTTGTGTATGTTGAATGCTACTTTTACTTTTTAAAGAAGGTATAATATAATGAGAAACATATGCTTTCTCGTTTAATTTGCGTTATGACCCCTTGATACAAATATCAAAGGTGAAACAATAAACCCAGCAGATTCGGAGGCTCATATAAAAGCAGATTTATAGTTGCCTGTCAGAAACAATGGTCTGTAAACAAATATAACAAGTTTAATCAGATAAGCAAAGATTGCTTAAATAAGACTTTTCCCGTCTATATTATTACTGAAGAGAACATAATGGTTGGATAAGAATTTGTATGAATCTTGAAGTTTGCACTTTTTGGAGATAACCTTTAAACGTAAAAGCGAGGCAGCAGTGTACAGCAAACGCTTTAATATCATTTTTAATAAACAATAAAATAAAAATTTGCATCCCAGAAAAATTGTTTTTCGCGTCCAGATCAACCAAAAAAGAAACCGATTCAAAACAACTCTCAGCATATACCTCTCCGTAAAAACTGCGATGCTCTGTTATTACAGGCAAATAAAACCAATTTAGTTATAATAACACCACTCAGAATCGCATAAAGTGTCAAAAACGTAATATATTATCAAGCGAATCTTGATTGTTTTATCAATAAAGAATTCTGAACCCTTGTTGAAGTTAGCTTTACTAACACTCGAAACAGCATGCATCAAGTAAATGAATAACTATAAAAAAGTATATAGTTTTGTTATCTCTGCCTATTTGGTGAAATTAATTTGATGGTTACAATGATAATCATCTTGATAAACAAACCCTTTACTGCTCTAGTTTTAGTGTCAAGAAACCACATAATCACCTTTTTATTCAACATGTTGTTTTTATACTCAGAATGAATGTTTCTGAGAGATATAGAGGCTTTAATAAAATTCTATGAATCTATATCTGTAAAGTAGCATCTGAGTTACCACCATTCTGTCTTGGTCAACTATAAGGCAGCAAGCACGTCTCAAACGGATAACGCCGGTCATATGAAAGAGGTTTTAAGCAATTTTCACAGTCTCTTTAGACCATGAAAAACTGAACTTTTAAAACCTTTGGTTGAGTACAAATGCATAGTCGAGCTGTTTTAACGTAGAGCAACAGATGAAGCTTCAGTAAATTACTTTTAATACATATGTAGTAGACAGAGTAGTGCTTGTGTAAACTGGAGTTTTTTTCTGGAACCTTGAACAAATTTCATTTGTCTGATGCTGAAAGTCTTTGTAATTATTTCGAAAAAAACAACAACACATTTTACTACAATTTTATGAAACTTTTGTAAGAGCACAACCATAGACAAATCAAAAGCAAGAGCAGATGGGACACTTACTTTTGTTTTGATTTATTTTGCGGGAAAAACAATCTATAAAACAAATCTTGTATACGAAACTATACCATTTATTACATTATGTGACTTACATATTCATGCAATACATTATTTAAAAAGAAAAATAAACGTCTTTCTCATTATAACTTATTATAACTTAGATTTCAATGAAGGCTTCGTAAAGCAAAACAGCACATTTAATCTGAATATGCTGTTATATTTTTATTGAAATATATCATATAAAGACGAAATACATGACAATAACAAAAATAATATACCTCATATTGAGTACTGAAAAAAGATTATCTAACAATAGTACTGCAATGATACGCAAAAAATATATATTGTAAGCACAATTTGAGAACGCGTACTGAGTACAAAACATGCAAGAAGTAACGAAATAAGAATTTGATGTCTAGATAGAAGCAAGAGACGAACAAACTGCATTAAAGAACTAAACTAAAACTACCACTCAGAGATTGTAGCAAAACCGTCCCCATGTACAAAATGTGTTTTTTATTTATTTATTTTCTCGCAGTGTTATTATGATTTAAACTGACATATAAAATGTTTCTTTTAATTTTATTTTAGCTATTCTATGCTTATTTTGGCTCATTTTCGAGGGGAAGAAATATGAGAAAAATAAATAAGGTGATTGAGCTGAATAGTGCTTTTCCAGTTACTTTTGTCTTTTGATTGAAATTGCATTTTAAGCCAAAAATTGTGTCTATAATTTACAAATGGCAAATGATACAAAAAGTTTTATTTTTTTCACCCCTTTATTTTCTTTAAAACTTGCTTATCTCACATGCTGTCCGCACCAATATATAAAAGGGTTTGAAAGGTAATAAGTGCATCAACAAAGATCGGTTTTCACGTGTTTCATCAGAAAAGACGTAAACAAAGTAACAGACACCTAAATACATAAAAAACCGTAAAGATGTTTGCTCTACCACTTTAGATAAATCAAACTCTAAACTTTGCCCAACTGGATTGTACAAAGAAGGCATACTGGTCAATTTAAAATCATATAATTAAAGAACATAGACTGCGCACAGTGTGAATATATTTTGTAAAATTACCCCCTTAACAAAGGTATGTGATTATTTTGAAATAGATATGTTTGATACGTTCACGTAACTGTCAATCTGAGCGAATAATGATTAGAAAAATCACGTTAGGGTTGAAACCATCCGAAACAATATGTGATTCAGCAAGTGTCTGCTACTTGTAAATGTAAATCCCCTTGTACAAACACACTTACAATAATAAAAGAAATCTTAAAAATCTTTTCATCTACTCGTATTTTAGATAATCAGATATCAGGTTATATATGAATGACCAATTTATTGTTCTATATAATAATAACAATAATAATAATAGTCCGGGTGTTTGAGTATCAGATACGCCAAGTCACGAAAATTTCGTGTGTGTAGTTATCAATCGACTTAAGTTAAAACTGAAATTGTTATTGGCTAACCTAAATACACATATTGATTAAAAAGTTTATGAAAAAAACTGAATTAACTTTCAAATACCTTTAGGAGTGAACTGTTGAATGTGTGAGTTCTATGAGACAAATCATGAGGCCATGATGGCCCTATATCGCCCACTTGAGTACCATTAGCTCTTTACAGTAAGGCTGATGAAATACCTTCAACTAAAGTACTACAGCATACTCAGAAATGCAAACTTTATGTTCACGTAACTGGAAGTTCGTATCACCTAACAAAAGTTTATATTGTGTGAATATCATTTAGATAAGTAATACGTGACCTTGAACAGACCACTTTAAAATTTCTTTTCTGTACCTTAAACGAAACAAGAAAGTCACAAATTCAAGGTTAGCCTATAGAGACGGTCCAAATTTCATAAATGTCTGAAATAGAAAGTAGGTCAGTTAGTCAATGTCATGGTCACCCAAAGTGAAAGTTGAAATGTGCAAGCAAATTTATGCAAGAAGTTAGAATTTCAATGCTATCGCTTAGAAAACAATGAAGTAAGTCAAAGTAAAGTTCATCCAATTCTGAAATTGAAATCTAGATGCAAAACAAAAAGTTGATCACACGAATGTCAAGGACAAAGTTAAATATTAAGATTCCTCACAAAAAATCACTGTTGGTCCCAGGGCCATGAGTTGGTCAACTTTGGTACATGACCAATCTACAGTGATACACATAAATTATCTTAGTAATCTCTTTAGGTTTTAGAAAAGATTCTAAAAAATCCTACATAAGTAAAATTTGTGACATTCAAAGGTGGGCCACCTCTGACAACAGGCTCTGATTTGAACATTTTTTGTGGATGGCCACGACACAATGCCACGAGCTATATATTTAAGCGCTAGGCCTTGTGAATTCTGACGAGAATATGTTTAAATTTTCCCTATGTAAGTTTATCTAAAACATGTGACTCCGTCACCGTCACTAGTGGACTCCGCCACTTGACGCCGGACGGAGTGTGATCAGAAAAAATGCGAAAAAGTGAAGAAAATCCAATCGAAATTTATCTGGACATGAGTGTTATTTTTTTGTCATTTTGATTTAATTAAATCTCTAACATTTTTCATTTGACTTCAAACTAATTGAGTTATTTTTCTGCCTCCTTAGGATATGTATGAGTTGCCATCTGTCTGGCATAGACACCGTATTACCATCACAAAACAATCTGCAAACAGACATAAACAAGTAACGCCAGCAATATCAAACAATACTCTCCAGAATTTATTATTCAGCCTTTAAAAACCACAAGAAAAGCTGTGAAGTATATAAACGTTTGGTTATTTATATTTGCATGTTTGACCTACTGTTTAGATACGTAATTTTTTAAGAAGAATTGTTTAATCAGTATTAAAAGCAACCGTTGAGAAAAAATGTCTGTGCTTGTTTAGCAGAAAAAAATGTTTGTTTAAACGGAGCCTTTTCCTGAACATGGCAAATGGTCCGTATGTTTGATGTTTAAGGCTGTAGGAAACCTACTTGAATAGAAATCCTCATATTCTTTATTTAAATTAAAAAGGTTTTGCATGACATAACTTACAAAATTCCTGAAAACTGTCAGATCGACGCTGTCGACAGATGAATTCTAATTCAGACCGACAAATCTATACTATGAAGAACTCTGACAGTCTGGTTTTTTATGGGATTTTGTATTTTCGTTCATTATCTTCGGAAAGTGTGTATTGTAAAGACTTCGCAAATAATCCAGCAGGACAGAGACAATAACAATAGATGAATATTACGAAGGCACGTTTTCAAGCCTTGCACAAACTTTTTTAGAAGTGTCAACATTTAAGATGTTAATACAACAAACTGCAGCTTTGCTAGTTACATGACGCATCTGGGTTTTGCCAATTTCACAACACAACTTCAAACAGTTTAATTTACCATAACGAAGGCAATATGATCTAAGGGAGACTCTAAGGGCAGATTGAATTCAAATGTCTACAATTACTGATTGAATAATGATGGGTTCCCTTTCAAATAGATACAACCCTGTAACTGTCAATTTGAATGAACAGTAAACTGAAAAACAACTAGAAAGATTAGAGATAATTGCCCCAAACCATCCGCTACAATGTTAAGCAGGCGCATGAAGCACAAATAAATTCCTATGATAAACACAATCTGAGGCTGCTGTAGAATATTTGATTTCTTAAAGGTGTCGCTAAATCGTATATAATCTTTTTGACTGTGCAACAAAAAGATGTTTATGGTTCAAGTTTTGTAATTTTAGAATATAAATGACCTGTGAATGCTATGGAATTCTTCTAACTGTCTGGTGAGTAACTTTCACTGTATAAAATAAGTCATGACAGTTGAAACTACTTTCGTATTAAAATATTTAAACACTTTGTTTATCTTAAACGAGATTATTAAAAGTCAAAGTTTTTATGAGAAAGGGGAAAACATTGTTTAATGTTTCATTCTACAAGCGAATTGAAATCTTGCACAGTCACTTGAAAAATGATTCAATTGGTAGTTGAAGCTATAGAAAAACTTTGAATTTCATAAATTATTTTGAATGCAATGATCGGTGGACACGATCTGTGACATTCGAAACTGAAAGCTTTTTTTGTGATTTCAGTATCTCAATTCTTTTTCAAACAGATAAAAACAAACGCAACAAATAACATCCCAATGAGGAAATATTGTTCGAAACAAAGCAAGCATACGACATAGGGATAAAAATATATATAAAGAAAGTCAAAATGAATGATCACTCTTTAGATTATGAATTCATTATGATAACATTTACATCAAGACTCACATATCGCGTTTATTTAGCGTGGTGCAACTTTCACGGATAACAGATAAAAAAAAAGAAAAAAAAAGTTTTGCATTATTAACGTGTGATTTTAACGCAGCTAACTTATTTCTAGGAAGGATCTTATCACGATTTCAAGAAACGCCTTGTGCTTTGCCTTTCATCAAATCATTTCGCTTTCGCATTTTTTAAAGTGTATAAAGTAACGTATTTCTGTGGGCACGAATAGTTTTACCAAGCACTGCAGATTATCTGGCATCAGTATTCTATTGTGACTCGTTAAACAATAAAAGTAAAACATGATTGACACTGCTAAGTTAAACCCGTTAGGACGATTTTGCTGTAATAGAGGAAGATTAAAATCATAGATGAAAATCGCGAAAAATGAAATATACTAATCTATCAACAAACTAAAGTGCAAACATTTTCAGCAAAACATAATTTACAGCTAAAAAGGCAGGATGGGATTGGGTGTGGGATGAAACGGGGAACAATGAGAAAATTGAATTTTCGGATGACAAACAAGCACTTAAAAGTTATTTCATTCGCTCTAAAATAAAATCTGGATTCATTTAAGAAAAAGAAAAACCCACAGAAATTATCTTTCAGCAAAATTAACCAGATTGCCGGTACATTTTTTCTTAAATGTCTGCATACCACACTTTGCACCCTACTATTCCATTCGTCTGTCGTAACTTAGTCGTTCAAAACTGAAAGCACCTCATTCAAGAACTGCATGCACATCTTGATAAGACGATGACAGACATAAACCGTCAACCATGCTTTCATTCCAACATTGAGGATAGTTTGCGTTTACAGACAAGACGAGTATTGTAGCAAATTCGTATGCATTTTCTTGATATGTAATTGCATAATTTTTTAAAAGATTAATTTTAAATTTGAACAACTTTTATGTTGAAAGGTACAATGTCTTTTTTACAAACCAGGAACTTGTCTTTTTTTTCTTCCTTATTTTTATTTTCTTGCTTCCGAAGATTTAGAGACAACATTTTGCGAGCAGCTGCCAATCACTTGATATTATGAACTAATTTCTTTGTGAGTTACTTCACCAAAGAAACTGTTACTCAGTACAGGTATTGTCCCATAGTACAGATGATAAACTGTGATCAATTCCATTATCAGCCTCTGGTTCTCTCTCTTATGCAGTTGCCAAAAATGTTATGCTTTTCTCGGAGTTTCTTGTCTTTGTTTTGAAGATTTTAAACAACAGTACTGCTTATGGTTTTACAAGCTGAGATGCAGTTTATATTGTCTTTGTGTTAGCATGATAGTCAATATCTAGCCAGGTGCATAATAATGTAATGTAATTGATTTATTGATTGATTAATTTAAGCATTTAAGCATTAACACCAGGAAGTCATTATAATGATGCTGAGTAATTGAAAGAGTAAATAAAATTTGTCTTATTCATATTTATAATGAAAATATCATATACTTTATTATCAGTTTCTGAAGAATCTTTATCCTCTAATGAATTGTTGAAAACCTGATATCTCTACGTTTAGACCATGCTTAAGTATCAATACGAAAAGTCTAAAACATAGAACGGAACTTAGTAGTAACGTCAGTTTCTGTATGAACAACATGATCGTAAATATTGAATAAAACATTATGTCATACTGATACTACTGATGTATATACTTACAAAATTTATAACTTTTTATAAGCATTCAAACTTGTCCAAAAAGTTGCCTTTTGTCGAAAATATGTTTTAAAATGTAGAAAACTAACATTTCTGACTGAACATTTTATTAGTCATCTCATCCGCTTGATGTATTGCTTACATCACATTTCTTCTTTTAAGTGAGATTTAATGAAACGTCTTTAAGGGAAGAAAGTAGTTTCCAATTGTATTATTATGCTTTATTATTATATATTTCAATTTTAAAAGTAAATAGTACACAATTTTTTGTGTCGTTCAGTATGCTTGTTAAAAGCTGTACATAATCATTTTAAAGATTGCTGTATAAGACTTTTCGAAAAATAGTGTAAGAGGTAATTAAAAATATTCTTGTTATCTATCTTTTCCATAAGATCTCGTCGCATCCTTCTTTGCCTTTTTAAATTGACTTATGTTTCATAGGTCAAGCTAAGAGACGAATTATAGATCAAATGACTGGTTTTTTTCTAGTAGAGCTGCATCACCTTGAAAAAAAATCTTTAAAGATCGCGTGATTAAACACTGAATTAGGTCCTTCAATTTTTATTAATGCTCTAAAAATAACTGTTCACTTATATTTTCACTGAGAGAACGTATAGATATTTATGTCTTGAATAACGTTCTCGAAATTTAAGGGCGGTCTTTGTGAGCATTTTGTTTCGTCTGTAATTATTTTAGTTTCTCTTATAAACCTAAACCTAAATCTTTTTTTTACATTTCGGTACCTTTTCGGACACCTTTTATTCTCTTTAGCTCCACTTTCAATGTAGTATGTTTTCCCGCAACAAAGTATTCATTCATTCTCAAAACAACGTGTGCTAAATGTTTTTTAAATCTTCTTTATCTGTAGTTTAATTCGTGGAAGATTTGTAATGCATTACCATCAGCGAAGATTTGTAATGCATTACCATCAGCGAAGTTCTTACTTTGTTGTATTGCTCTTTCTGCACTTGTCCCGGTATTGTCATGGGAATTCTTATCAGCAGAAATATTCTAGAGCACTTGCAGCGAACTGGATTATTCATTCAGTATTTAATAACAACCTAGGCAGGGATCTGATTGCTTGAACAAGATATATTTCAATGATATGAATAGTTAAACCTGTATAATATACACAAGATATTAACATCAAAGTTGAGCACATATTTAGGACCAGATATATTGGACTTACCATAATTATACTTAAAGACAATGTGATTTTAAAGAAATGATAAGGAAAACAATAAAGACATAAAGTTAAACTTGAGTGCACACAACTTGTGCTAAAAACTTTCCGAATCAACGGAATTCTTTCTTTAAGTCGCACCAGCCTTTTAGAATCACACATATGCTTATTTCACCACTTAACGTTACATATCAGTTTGGTAGTATTGAAACATTGACTCCGACTTAAAACACTGCTATCGTTTTAAAAGGGCACGTTATTCCAGTCGCCGTATGCTTATTAACGATAGTTTGAAACGTATGCTTAATCCAGGCCTAAGAAAGCTTGTTACACTGTCTCTCATTATTTTTCCTATTCCATTTACTGCTGTCCATTTTGATCGCGACCTTTATTTTGAGCTTCTGAAAACTTAATTAGTATTGCGTAAGCTATTTCCGAAAGATAAGAAGCTTAAATGGAATAAACAGTAACTGCTGGTTGTTTGGCATCCCTTTTCGATTTCTTGTAGAGGGTGGAAGTCAGTAGCTTGGTGCTTAGCTTGTAGTTGTATAGACGCGAATTGTTAAGTTGTTAATTCCAATCTTTGGAAGGAGGAAATAAAAGGAAAAGAATGCGCAAGATTTCTTACTGAAGTTAAGTGGATGTTTCAGTTAATGTGGTCAGGTAAGGTACACTTTGGTAATTCTTTCTGATATAAATATCTTCAATTTTCAAACTTACGATTAATGGTTTTTTGTTTATGATCAGTTTGAGTCGTTCAGTATATGCACGCTGTTTTACGTTTTGTTGATACAAATCAAGAAGGGCATGATGATTTAATTGCTGAGTACTTCAACCTTTCATCCCTTTTCTGAAATAATAATGGTCAAATATTATATGTAATACGGAGATTTCCTTTCTTTTAGTCAGTGTAATGTATTGAAGTTCCAATATCCTTGAGATTAAGATTGTTACGACAATAACCCTTACTCGAATTTCTTGTCACTGGGTCAAACATTTGTCTTCTTGTGTTCACAAAGTTTTCTAAGTGTATTAAGGTCTCATTCAGTTTGTAACAACTAATATCAAAAGTGTTAAATTTAGATATTTTTTTGTAATTCATTCTGTATTTAACTAATTCTCGTTATGGCAGAAAAAAATAAAACAAGTTTATTCTGATTTATTTCACCTTAAATGAAAATATATTTCTATGTTGGATTTTAGTTCTTATACCTTTTTGGTTTTCGATATAAAGATTCATCTTAAAGATCCAGCTGTTTGCAAAAGAGAAACTACAGAATTTAGATTTTTTCTACAACTATTCTTGGAACGGGCATCTAAATTCGCAACGGATATTAGGCATTTATGATAAATGTACAGATCTATAAAGGGTCTCGTGACTACCCTAGTGATTGGAATAATACTGGAAACTATTCGTAACAATACCCAAGTAATAATTTCTGTAAAAACGATTTCGTTTCTTGTCAGTTTATCGGGAGAGAGGTACATAGTTCTTGATCTAACGGTCGACAAATCTTTATCTAGATGCTGAAAATGATTACTGTTCATGTGTTCTGAAGAAGGTATCCGACTACCTCTCTCTGACTGTTTGAGTATAAAACAAATGGCTTTGATACAGCATGTTACATCAGATATATATAAAGATTTTTATTTTGTTGCAGTAAGCTGCTTGTTTAAGAGATTCAGCTAAAATAAAAAAGTTTTAATGGATAATTTGAGAGATTTAGATAATGATGTAAGATTTACTGACCATGTGATGCAAAGTCACGCGGCAGCGTTGAATGTGAAATTTTACATTCTTATATGAAACCTAGGAAAACCTTTGGACCTGAGTTACTTCTATCAAGTGCATACTATGTTGGCAAACTAGCACGCTAATTGTAAAGAAATAACAACCGAACATCTAAATCAGTTAATAAGATAAGATTGCTGGAAAACTTCTCTTTGAACGCAAGACAAGAGTTATACCCAATACGATAACATATAGCATGATATCTATATATTTATACTCATGTTTTTATTTCATTTTTTAACAACATTAAGTGTTCTCAGAATAAAATCACAGAGGAGCATAAAAGGTTGGCATTAAATGATGAAGATAACGGTCATTATAATGGTAATATCTGTTGTATATTTGACTTTTATTTATTCATATGCATTTGTACACTATTAGCTGAAATAATAGTATTGTGGTATTGTGGGGTACTATTAAAGAAATGTGCATTTCCTTTAATATTCGAGGTTATTTCTTTAAAATAAAAATGAGAGAATACTCATTCTCTCGTCGACTTTGAAATGACTTAATTTCCCACAGGCGTTGAAACGTGTTTAAAGCAAGATAATACTTGATCTTAGTGTTTTTATCAACCACTGTGCCAAAGTGATGTGCTTCAAGATTTCATATTCTATGATTTATTAAGAATTAAAACATACAACATTATGTTCAAATGTAAATGCCATTATAATTTTGGTTTAGAGCAGCTCTTGAATTATTGTCAGTGTTTTTCGATTTCGATTTTGCATTAAAACTTTCACCAATATTCGAAATCATTCAGGTTTTTAATCTTCTAAATAGCTAATCATTTGATTAGAGGCGGCATGAATTTTATGGTATGATCCAAGGAATACAAGATCAAAACAGCATTAGTCTTCCGAGCGTTAGAAAATATCAAAATAGTGCACGTGAAACAAAATCCAAAACTCTCGACAATTCTAAACAACTGTTGACAACTGCTGCAGGAGATCTCGTTTTTCAATAGAAAGAATAATATGAATTATCGTTGTAATTGGGTAAGTCATTAAGAAGTTTTAGGGCAAATAGCAGACTTCGAACTATGGCTCAAACAACAAGGTAATGATTTTATTACACTTATTGATGTAATTGAGGTAACAGTCACGCAGATGGAAATAAATCGTTTCACCATAAATATTTTTATCTGGTTTAGAAGAAATCAATGTAAACATTTATTAGGTTCTCTTGGGTTAATTTTTAGTAATTTTTTTCCACGTAAGTGGAGTGTAATTGTTTGCTAGATATGGAACATATATTTCACTTAAAGGTCAGCTCGTCTTATAACTTTTCTAGGTAAAACATTTTTCCAGGTATTAAACAGTGTTTCAGTGCAAATAATCTAACTATGGCGTAGATGTAAAGAAAAAAAAAGGCTGTCAGATAATCAAACACGATATCATGACAAGACATGCTGTCTTTTCTCGTCTCTTCTGCCTGTATCTTAGCCCTCGAACAATCGTTATGTTTAACAAAAATATAGATCTTGCTAAGGTCTCAAGGCCATTTAGTGCATTTAGTGGATGTATCTTCCACTTAGTGAAACTGTGAAACTGTTAGTGGTTTGAAAGTTTGATGTGATTATTGGTCTACGGTAATTCATTTTTGTCATAACTTAGAAGTCAATTAGTTGGTATGAACGTTTTGGTTTGCGATGTTAACAAAATATAAACAAACATAATCATATAAAGTCCTTCAAATTTCGAGGCAGATATTCGACAGTTCAGTCACAGGAAAGAGGGTAATGATATGTTTACTTTTTGTGACACACCAAGATTTCTATGTTTTTTGCACTTGGGATTTTTTTTTAAAAAGCTTAAAAAGCAATATTCCAAATAAGCTTGCATCCCCTTAGTACTTTAAAAGCTTGCCCTTTCGTTTCTGTTTCATATCTCCATCCAAAAGGGACGACGAACTGAATAGACAGTTTGCAATGCTATGTTTGTTCTACTCAGCTGAAGCCTTATTGTTACTTGGCATTACTGCCTGAGTCTTACATTGTACATCAGACTTGTTTTTAAAGATCTCCTACGATTATCAAAATTCATCAAACTACACCCAACGGTGTAAAAACAGAGTTCTACAAAGCGGGTAAGGGTCAGTTTAGCAAGTTAATTTATATTTTTTTTTATTTATTTCATTCTGTCTGAGTAAGTATTGTGACAACAAATAGACAAAGCTAGACATATATTAAGCGATCCAGTACGATGTCAATGAGCTCAAATTAAAACGAATTCCTTAAAAGAGAAAAAGAATTTAGCCTGTCTATTTGTAGTTCATAGTGTCGCCAATTCACTTCCTTCAACAGATTATCTTTGCTTTTGTTTCAGTTTCATGATACTATAACTCTTTTATGGATCTTTTAAATTATCAATTATCTTCCAGGATTTTTTCTTTGCATTTTCTTTATTTTGTAATACCAGAAAGAAAATTATTACGGGCCGTCAAATGATCCTGCACCATGTCAACTTTCAGCAAAACATTTTCAGCAGTCCCTGTTTATTAACTCTCATTAGCGTTAGGTTAAAGGTTATCTACATCTTTTGCGAAGGCTGCCTGCATTATATCAGTTCACAGCGTTTGTTAACTAAACGGATGTTTAAGGCGGTGCAGAAGTTCCACTGAAATTTTGATTTACTGTATGCCTCTTTGTGCACTGATATCAACAGAATTATCTTGAGCAAGTCATTCAATATAAAAAATACCAGAGATATAATATTATCTATCTATCTGTATACTCGTTATATATTCATACTGCTTCGAACAAAAAACAAAGTGAGACAACTTCTCTGCCACACACGAGTGTATTGAAGTGTGATTGCAATGCCTATATGTAATTAACCAATGAGACGAACACGTTGAAATTTATTGTAACAAAATAACTAACGTTGTAACCAAAGTCCCTCAGTTATTTCAGTAAAATGACACTATTCACAAACTTTGTCTAAATTCTCCCACATCTACAAATGTCTAAATAAGTCGCAGTATAGTTTCAAATTTAAGAGAAATAAGTCATATTTCAAAAGACATTTAAACTTCTGTTTAAATATCACGCGAAGCAATGATTAATAATCATCCTCAAAATGGATAAAAGGTATTTATTCTTTTACACATAAACAAACTAATATGACTACATTAAATCAGTCGCTATACAAGTTTTGCAAAACTTGGACTTTTGATAAAGCTTAACTTTTTTCTTTCCTTACACAAAATCACCGCCGAAAAATTGACTATCTAAGGTATGTCCGTCAATTTGTCTGTTTAAGTGTTTAACCCAATGTTTGATCCATTTGCAATCCTCTTTATCGATTTTCATTTACAAGGAATCATCCATGTTATCATTACAGACATTATTTCCCCTATTAAACGAGTCGTTGTGACTTGTGACATTAGGCTGTGGCCTAATTATTCTAGTGCAAATGATGATGTTCATAGATTAGGGAAGCTTAGATAATAACCCGGTAAGATATCGTTTGAGAAAGATAAGGTTATGGATGTATGCTGGTAGTTTTTAAGGTTAGCATTTTTTTATTGTTATTTCAAGTTTATTTCTTTTTTTAAACCTCTGTCTCACCTTTAGGTTAACTTTATTGTCATCATAAACTGTAATAATCATTGGTATTTACATTTGTCTCAATGTTAATCTGTTATTGCGCATATTATTCAAGACAATATTTACAATACAAGCACAAAATATTATATTGTTCATTACCTGTTAGAAAACAAACTCAGTCAAAGCAAAGAAAAGAAGAACTATATGTTAAGACAAATAACATAAATACAAACTGCATCAGTTATAGATAATATAATCTGAAAACAGTACGATGAGCCAGTGTGTGCAACAAATATAGCACATTACTGTGAGCAGAAATATTTTTACGCTTGCAGACAGGGTTACACATTATATATACAGATAACGAGCATAATCATGTGACTAAATTTAATAGCATAACAAGGAACTTATGTATTTTTAAATATGACACAAATAATTCTTGAGAAATGTAAAAAAATTAACGTTTTTACATCTATTACACAAGTATTCTTTAAATCAAAGATAGGGACAATGTTGTTAGTTCAAGGAAGGTGTAAAACATTTAATCTTGTTTATGATGTAAATGAATACCCACTGCAGATAAAATTAAACAATAAAATACTGCAGATGATCCTTACTGTAAAAAACAACAACAACAAATCTGAGTTAACAATTTCTTAATAAACAGAAATGTAGGTACATTAATTGCATGATGGTCAAAATTAAACATACAGTTCGAGTACAGAACAAAGCTGCATTACAGTTATAAACGGCCTGCTCTACAGTGAGTGTAAGAATAAAATTTTATGTTTTAATCCCCTGAAACACGATGACACTAAAGGTACAATTAAACGCATGAGAGGCATGTAACTGGTACTGAAGCCCTCCCACTCCCGACAGTGTGTCTTTCTCTGTCGCAGTAAAATTGTCATTTGAAAATTGTTGTAACTTACATCTCTACCTTTATAAATTGTCTTATTTAATATATTTTAATATATTTTATAAGAGTTGTTGTGTCCTTGTGATCTCTGAGCATAATGTCAGTTCAAACTAATATGTCACTATTTAGAAAAAACGTTTTTTTTTTCACACGCTCCTATCAAATGAAAATATCTTATTTTGGTGAGATTTATTTTTCTAATGAATGCGAAATATGAACCAGTAACTTGGTGGGGCGGTGATAATATAATGGGAAAGAACCAATCTGCCTCGTAATGTAATTATGTCCGTATGTCTATCTCTCCGTCTCGTTGCAAGGTAAAAACGGAAATCAAGTTCTTTGGCCATCGCAGTTATTATATAACAAGGTGAAAGTCTTTATGATCTGGCAGTATCAAATTGATCTTAAACAGGCAGCAACAGACAACAATCTGTAAAAATTTCAACGGCATTGAAAAAGAAGGGAAAATATATTTCTTATGTGCAAGGAGGGAAAGCAGCTGTGCTACCTAAGTTCCATTCGGAACACCTCGGGCGACTTCAATAAGTCATCTCGGAAATAATGTGGTAGGCGTCATATTAAACTATTTTATAATACAGGTGGTGTCTGCTAAATTGAAAACATTTCTTTAAGCCTTTACCTGTTTATACTTTAAATTAACATTTATTTTCATTTTTTTCTAATGCATAAGACAAACACTGATTGAGTTCTGCCATGTTTGTTTATATTTTTATTAAAGTCGGGGCGAATTACCATTTGGTGTATTCATACACTTACATACGAGGTCTTTATACGAAGTTGTCGGAAAAGGCCGAGTTGTTACGATTGCCTAAGTTCATCTCTAGAGACACATTTGTAGAATTCGTTTCATTCAGGCGTTCTTATTCTGAAATTGATAGGTATGTCTAATAAGTAAATCAAATGTTTTGGTCCAGAATCACTCAGAAAACATAGATATTAAAAACGGTTCACCAAGAACTGTAACTCGCTTTTTAAATCAGAATTGATAAGCATGGTAACTGGTTAGAAAAAAAGTGTCTGTATCATACAAAGTAATAGATTTTATCAGCTCGTTTTGAAAACAATACTACGGCGATAATAAATGTTATTTCTGAGAATGTTTAAGTGATAAACCTAGATAAAAAAATAAACGGTTTAAGTAAGTACCTCATTTTTCCAAGCTTCGGGTGGTCTGTTGTCAATTATGAAACACTTCAGAAAATAGTATCCTAGGCATATATTTATCATGCAATGCACTTTTATGTCTGAAATTAAGAAAGACGTGACTACAAAACTCGAAGCGGTGTATAACATTTAGTCTAAAATATGAGAATATATGAAAGTGAAAACAGGTTAAGTTTTACATTATAAAAAAATTGTGTTCAGATATAGTTTCTCACATTGTTCGAATAATTTAGTCAGATTTGGTTCTCAAAGTGTGTCAGTAGTTTATTTAATTAAGATAGTACCATGTCATCGCGTGTTACGATAAACAACTGTCAAATTAAAAACGGTTTAGCATCCGAAGTTAAAGCCTATTATGTTGAAAAAAAAAGATATTCCGGCCATATTATCACTAAGTATTTAGCGACTATACTGAAAAACCTTCGCAAGTTATGAATCACAATTCAGCCCTTAAAAATCTCGTAACTATTAATATATACAACAATAACACTGTCTTACAATAATTCACCCCTTTGACATTGTGAACATGATAAAGTTTCTGCCTCAACTTCTGTTTTGACAAGTTTGAGAGAAGTTAAAAAGTTAATCAGCGTTAGATGAACAGGGGGGTTTTATCTTTTCCTTAAGATGTTAAGGATGGAGACAGGTTAGAAGCAGACCTGAGGAAAACTTACCACAAATAATCGCAGTAAATGAAATTGCGCTGCAGAAGTTTTATGAGTCTGTCTATTCGTCTGTCACAAGTCTATGTTCTTAGATCTCTAAATTTATAAGAGCCTCTGCTAAAAACGTCATATAGTGTGAAGGTTTACCAAGAATTTAAATTGACTTTGTCCCTTTTCAATTGTCTTCCTTAATCAGACTTATATTACACATTTTTTTACAATACTTTGTTGCGGCTTAATTGAGTTCAAATGACGTATTGCTTTTACAGTGCAAAACACAAATTACTTTAATTGGGGCATTCGAAATAACTTAACGAGTTTTACACATAACTATTAATCTAATACCACAGCTCTAGATAAAGCACCAGAGTTTTCCGAAGGATCAAAGACTAGTCAACATAGTTAGATGAAGCAGATAGGATGTACCGTGTAATTTCGTTAGATGATATGCTTATATAACATGACGTAGTAATCGTGATAAGTTGACACTAATTATGGATATGATTTCGCAATAATTTATACTATAAATAGTAAAATAGTACTACTCGGATACTTGCAAACATTTGTTTGCCTTATCCAGGAGAACTGTGTCTGAAATATCAGTTTAAGCATACAAACCAGAAAAAAACAACTAAATAAAGTACACTGTGGAATACTTATACTTAATAGTATGACCGACTGTTTAAACTACAGGATTGCATAAGGAAACAGTCTTTAATCATTGAAGTATGCAAGAAAGCTCAATATCTAATGTATTACATGCAATTATTTGCACTGAAGACTCTACGATTACAAATTTAACTTAGTCACAACATTAAGCGGTAACAGTAAATCATGAACAGTAACAACAGCTGTGTTATAGACAGAAAACATATAACTAGACTACACTTATAATAAGTTTCTTTGATTATCAATATCAGTTTTAATACAGTTGTAAGATAACGTTATAAGACAAAGACTTGCAAACGCAAAAAATACCCACACGCTTTTGTCAAACACTTTTTATTTCGAAAAAAGCAAATTTTGAGAGCAAATCACCAAAAAAATCTCTTTGGAATAACACAAGCAACGAACTCCTTGCAATAACACAAGTAAAAAAAATTAGTCTAGAATTAAACAAGCAACAAGCCCTCTGAAGTAACAAGAAAAAAACAAACTATCTGGAATATCACAAATAACAACTCTCTTAAATAACACAACATACTTTCTGCAATAACACAAGTAACAAATTCTCTGGTACAGCACAAGTAACAAACTCACTGGAACAACACAACTAACAAACTCACTGGAATAACATAAGCAAAAATATCTCTGGAATAACACAAGTAACAACCTCTCTTGAATAACACAAGAAACATACTCTCTGCAACAATACAAGTAACAAACTCTCTGCAACAATACAAGTAACAAACTCTCTGGAACAACACAAGTAACAAACTCTCTTGAATAAAACAAGTCTGGAATAACACAAGTAACAGACACTCTGGAATAACTCAAGTAACAAACTCTGGAATACCACAAGTCTGGAATTATACAAGTAACAAACTCTGAAATGATGTACAGTGAATACTCTCAACTTGACGTTCAACGCACAAACGACAAACCATACAACAAAATAAATAAAAGTACCAAATACATACGGTTTAATGGGCGTTCTTACTCACGAATGAAATAATTAAGTTTAATGTGTTAAACAAATTGTTCATGAACAAATTTCAAAATATACTTATAACAAAAATATTATCAATTGCACGAAAAGAACTCATCATCACAAACTGGCACACGTATCAATTATAATTACATTTGTATTGTTGTACGTTAAATGGAAGATCAGTCTGAAACGACACTAAAACTACAAATTGTACATTTTGTTTTTTTATAGTTGCTAATCATTTCGTTCTTCAAAACAGTAAAAACTAGGATAATAAAAGTCATATCTGAAGCACATGTAGGTGATAAACTGGGATAAAAAAATGGATACTTTTCAGTATTTGACGCATTTTTTCGTATTAAACGCATTTTTACGAATTTCGAACTGTCTGTTGTCAATTATGTTATAATTCAGGAAAATATATCATATATCTTTACATTTGTTATATAATGTATTTTTTACATAAAACACGATTTCAAGATTCAAACTGCAATAAAAACGAATGAAAATAATCAGATAATATGCACCAGAAATTCCGTGACATTGCGCAGATATGCTTTGTTAACAAGTCACATCTTGCTGCGCCATATATTAAAACTCCAAAGCAGTTGTTACCAGAGTAACCTTTAAACACAAAATATGATAGCACAATCTATAAAGTCAGATAATGAAAAGCTTAGTAATACATGATGGCAACATTTGTTCAATTCGTGGTATTCTGTAGGAGATTTTTCACAATAAATGATTGACAAAATGTGTCAGTTATATACATGTAAACGTGATCTAATCTTTTCGTCGCGTGCTGCGATAAATTACTGTCAAATTAAACGGGGTTTAACATCCGTCTTCCGTTGTTAATTTAAAAGCAATAATATTGAAGGAGATAAAATATCCAACCATATCATTACATTTACGGTGTAAAGCGACAGGAAAGCTAGCTATCCTCATTAAACCATTGGCAAAGTTAAAGTTAACAATTCATCCCTGTTTAAAAAAACAAACTTTTAATTGACCTAACCCCATGATTGTGAAGTTGAAACGCTTTCAACCTTTGTTCAGAGCTTCTTAAAAGTAATCTTGCACAATGCTGACTCGGAGATTATCTTTTCTGTACGTTAATTGGCTGGAATGAAATAAACACATATTACGGACTATTTATTAATGTTGCGTCGTATGTTCTCCAGTTTTATTGTGCAGGCATGGATGTGTGTGGCTGACAGTTTCTTGCGGTGAGGCTTGTGAATTGTAGAACTTACACAAGTAGAAAATAAAAGGTAAATTAAATGCAAACGCTTTTGATACAGGTTGTTATACATTTGGACCTTTCTGTCAGATGCGGTAAGTTCTGTTATATATGCTGTGTAACATTTTCATGACTTTAAATGTGTGGACTTATTCCTTGTTCAAATTACAGGTGATGGTGATAAAGTATTGAACACTCTCTTGGGTTGTAAAATGATAAAAGGTTTTATTTAATCGAATTGCTCATTTTATACATTTTCTGTGCACAGTAAAACATTATAAAATATCTGACTATGCGTACTATTTAACTCATTTTGCAGAAAAAACCACTGTATGGTTGTATATCAATTATATTAGGAATTGCACATATAATTACAGACTATGGTATGAGTAGGCTTCATTGATTTCTCTCATGTTTGATTCTTTTCTCGTTGAGATCTAAGATATTGCATTGTTAATCAGCTTATTAATACTTTCACATACATACTGTAGAAAATCACATGATATTCATTATAGCTAGCAGAACACTTTCTGACGAACGCATTATCATTTAAGTCCAGTTTCGGTCTTACATCTAGAAAAAAACATGTTTTATATCTTATTTGTAGACATGCTAAGGCAATTTACGACATCTATGGTGTTTTCGACTTTAAATCACTCTAAATTACTCTATTCAGTTTAGATATTTACAGCATTCAAGTTCTATATTTATTTGAATAAATGATAAACGTAAGCCAGTTATATGCTAAATAATTACACTGTATCAACAAAGTTTTCGAGCAATATTAATAATACTACATTCGAAACAATAGGCGATAAATTGTTGCAAACGTTCATAAATTTGTGCTTATCTGATAATGTACAAGAAAATTGCACATGTTGTTGTAAATATTGTGCTAAAGACTGCCATGTCTTATTATCTGTAGTGACAAAAAAACCGAGCGAGAAAGTGAGCAAGATTATTTCGAAGAAAATTTGCGCACTATCCCCTCCAAGCTGTGTTTCATCTGTTCTCATTCTACAAACCTAAGGCGATAATTCATTCCTTATGTTTTACTCGGTACAAAGCCACTTTTCTCTCCGTCCTGTTGTATGATAATCTGTGGACAAACTTGTTTTGTTAGATGATTGATAATATTTTGGACAAATGGTCAAAGTACTCTAATTTGTAAAGGTATAAGTGAAGTGTTGTAAATGTTGCTTTCCTTGTGTTTAAAGAAAAAACGTGATATTTGATGTAAACATTGATGATGCATTGTCGAACAAGCAAAACATCTGTATAAACTGACTCAGGGATGGCAAAAGATGTGAGAGATATTACTTTTCTCTTTAATTCTTTGCCTGATTGAACTAAATCTTAAGATTTTGATAAAAAAAATCGAAAATAACTGAAACTGTGTCATTCACAATCCACATAAACAGGTTTAGATGCGAAATATGATAGAAAATAATTATTTGTAATAACTATATGTAATTGTATATGTTACAAAAATAATGAAAAAATTAACTTATCCAACGGAGGAGAAATATATATTTAAAACAACACAAACATGCTAATTTTAGATATCAGTAGACTAGTTTACAAAGAAATATAATGAACAGGCATATCTTATGCATGCGCCTTCCCCCACAGTCCTACTATACTCTGCTTCAGCATGATCGTATAATAACATAACAATATTGCTGTTTAATTCTGCTTCAAAACTTAACAGACCAAGGGATCTCTGTCTTTTACTAGATATGGTATCGTTTTATACGGAGTCCAGCTCTTTCGATATCATCTTTTATATTTGTTCTATATGGCGAATTTTCAGCTTGTGCGTTTTAAAACTTTAAAATATGTTACTTTTTTGCCTTAAGGACTTGGAAATTTTTAAAAGAACTAATTTTAACATTTAAACTTTATGTAGATTTTTTTAAATGATTTTATTCACTCCCACTGAAATAAAAATATTGTTGTGTAACGTATTAATGCTTCAGTAATTATTACACCATTAATAAGAAAGAACAACAGTTCCATGCTTATTTAATTTATAATTTCATATATTTTTAAATGTATAATTTTACCTTAAATATTCTAAATTATAAGGTTATTGATGAACAGTATTTTTCAATTGAAATAAAGATCCATTTTTACTTTCAAAGAAAAAATATATCAAAATAACAAAATTTACATGCTAAACAATTAGTTGTCTAACGTCCATCAACATTACTGGCATTGGCTTTTCTTAACGTTTGTAATAAATGGCTCTCGTTACTACCCACGTGACCGTAGCTTATCTGGTTTCCAAAGTAGAATTTCAATGAAAAGAAGGAAAAAAAAAACATATTACGTTTAGTAGAAGTACAGGACTTAAATTGTAAAATTTTAACAATATAATCGACTAAAAAAATAAACGATCGATATCAACAATATTGATAACTGTTAAAAAAGCATTAGAAAGTTTGTTGTCATGATGATTCGCCTTATTTTTAAACTACTTACAAACGATGTAAGAGGGTCAGTATAGTCTTCCGTACATTCCCTTAGGTTTTATGCAAAAATTACTTAACCTCGTATTTGCTTTGACAGAATATTTGTATGCTGATATATTCGAATAATTTTATTTCTGTAATGAATGATATGCTGAACAAGTTAGACCAATTACAAGTTTATTCAAATAATCAGTTGATATGGTATATAATGTTGTCTCCCCTAACGATTTCTAGTACTTCAAAATGAAATACCAAATCTAGCCTAATTATTACATAAAAGAAAAATACTTCACTGACTGAGAACTAAAATAATCTTATCTTAAAAGCACTTTTGAAATAAACAGAATAAACAAAATTGGGTTTATAATGGTATCATTTAAATGATGCGATATAATATGTCCGACATTGTCTTTGTAATAAACATGATATGTAGAGCTTAGATACCTTCAGACTCTAACGTTAAGTTTCCACTCATCAGATTAGAAAAATACTTTGTCAACAGTTCATGACCAGTTTCATTTTATTTCATAATATCACTAGGTAATACTTATAGGCATGCTTCTTTAGCTGTTGTATTAAACTAGGCGAAAAATAATATAAATTTGCAGCAATATTTTCTTGGCAACAACATGAAAGGAAAAAATTAGGTAAAAAAGGGTGAGAAATAAGATCATAATTGTTTATGTATTTGGAGGTGATTCATTACAATTGCAAGGAAAATTCATTGTTTAGAATTGTGTGAAACAATCGCCATGGGAACCTAGAAAACATATAAATACTGTAATTACATCTCCTATAGCTCTAAAGAGGGTAAGAGAATGACATGATACAGCAGAGTGCCTCCTAGAAAAAAAAGCAGAAATATAACCTTGCCTTTCCCTGTGTTCTGTTTTTCTTCAGTCATCAAAGATATCTATCAGTATCCACAAATCCACAGATCTACAAATGACATTCAAAGGCAGAAACACGTTATGCAAAAGTTACTTTTCACCAAAAGAAAAATTGAAAATTGTGATTTCGATTGTTTTTAAATGCATGTAGGATCTAATGTTTCAACGTAAACGTTTTTAATCAAGATTTTCATAAGCTGCATGATTTGCATAATTATGGATCATGTGGTATTGCAATAGGTGAAAAACTGTCAGGTTTTTTTTCCAAACTAGCAATATTTGTGCATATTTACGCTTACTGCAAAAGTAATCTGTGAGATTGTAAAATATTATCTTTGCCATCATGTACAGTCAAGTGATATCCAATATATCCAGAAGAATTTGAGAATTTAGAGTACTATCCATCTACAGTGACAAAAGTGGTGTTAAACAGTTTGTATATAATCAGATTACACTGAAGCAATTTTTTTCATGATTTTAGCAGAAGTAAAGAAAAAAAACATTGTATTTTATTCTTCTACAGAGCATTGATATTTTAAAGACACAACAGAGAAAGTTTTTGAAAGAATTAAAGTGGAAACAATACACTAAAATAATTAAACCAACCTGATGTAAAACTTTTCGTTTGTATTTTATCTATAAAATTCTAACTTCTAAATTTGCGCCACAGTGCCTTCTGTGATAGATTAAGCATGCTCCATTTGCACTTTCTGTTGAAACGTTCCTGCAACAAAACAGTTCATTCATTCTCATAACAATGCGTGTGAAAGGTGTTTAAGATCAATTTAATGATTGCCTGCGTTATATCTGTTCTAACAGTTTGTTTATATAGTGCATGTTTCTGGTGGTGCAATACTTTCACTGAAGCTTTCGATATTTTGCAGTGCCTTTCGTGCACTTAACATTTTATACAAGCCAGGCAATACGTGTCAGCAGAATATCAGTGAGGAATTACTTTGAACAGAATTGTTTAATAGTTTTAATACTATAGTGGGAGTTTAAAGTATTTCAGAAAGACAGTACTTTTACAGACGAAAACAATTACTTATAAAAGTACAAGAAGCTTAAGGTTTATTTAAAGAAAACGTAAGCTGTATACATGCAGTAGGAACTTCTAGGCAATGTGGAGAAAGCATTTAGAGACGAGCCATATTTGATGAAAATTCTTGACGAAAACGTTTCTGTCAGCATATTTTAAATCGGTTAAAAGAAATAAAACTGTGTAAACCCAACAAAAGACTAAGACACTTTATTAAAGGATAATACATGACATAAAACAACACAACTCTCATATCCGTTTAATTCATAACTTGAATACAACATAATTGGGATGTAACTTGACAAATGTTACGAATTTTAAGATACTATGCAACTAAATGATAAAAAGTTCTTCCGATTAAACTAAAAAAATCGTATAAGAATTGTTTCTGTAAGGACATGTCTCTTACTCTCATGTCATGTAATTCTTTTACTGTCATGTAACGTTACTATCTCTTTTGTTATTTCTCTTTTATTGTTTCATTAGTTTGTTATCTTTGAAGTTAACTTTCATTTTTGTGTCATTCTTTTTATCCCACGTCTTTTTAACAGTAAAACTAAAATCAAAATTAAATACGATGGACGCAAAATTACTTACTGTTTTCTTTTTTTGACAACCTTTTTACTACAGTTATAAATACATTTGAGCCCATTCCATTGATATGTAAAAATTTCAACAAAAATAATATTTGCGTTCTGATATTTGAAATATAAGAGCATATTTGAAATAGGTGATGTTTTACTGAATCGAAATGAATAATATATTTACTTCATTCAACATAAAAGTACTGTAAGATGGCATGAGATTTTAGAGATAATTTGTTATCACTTGTTCGCTTGAACAGACGAACGGATAAAGAGATTCAGGTAACAGACATAATATACTGACAATATGATACAAAAGCCACACAGCAGGTATAGATGTTGACTGTGATATAAGATTGTTGTTTACAATAATGTGAAACAATTTTACAGGATGAAGATGATAGAAAACTAAACTCGTGTGTTTTTTAGAAAAATGCCATAAACTGTTCCAAAGAAAACGATATCACTTAATAGTAAAGTCATGATTTGATCTCTACAAGTCACATTTCCCACAAAGAAGATGTTTTATACAATATGAATTGTAAAAGAAAAAGATTTTTTTTGTATTACTGAAAATATATTTTTTCCCGTATGGATTTCAATAAATGAGTCATTTCCCAATCCAAATTCAATTGAAAAGAAATTAAAGATGTCTCGGAATGCAGTTACACTAACTCAATTGAAATAATGTCTTTGCCAAATAGGATCAGAGTTAAGAATAAGTTACAGTGAACCTGTATTTTAATGTTTTAGTCAAAGTATCAAAGACGTTTAACAGTCAGGAAGAAAACTGCTATATCCTTGCAATATCTGCAGACAAAATCATGTTTGAAAATTGCTCCTTATATTAACCACCTGCTGGTATAGACGTGTGCTCTCTTCAGTAAGTCTGTTGATAAAGTTCGAGGCAAGATGAAAATATTTTTCTTTGTATTGATATCGTTTTCATTTCAAAAATAACAAAATGTATATTGAGTATCGTCTTTGGATTGTTGAGGTTTATATTTATAAATTAGGTATACACATGTAATGAGGAAAACTGATATAAAGTCCCCCCGACTATCTGTCTCTACTGTTCATTTTGATTTTTTTTTTTATAATTTTACAGTGGTAAAAAATAAATGACAAGCTAATATCCTTGGAAAACCTTGTGAACACTCAAGAGATCACATTTTGTACCCAATTATCACGGAACTTGGTCAAATATGGCTATTTTAATGATCTCTAAGATAGATTCGAAACTGAGTTTCTTTGGATTTCAAAAAAGTTCACCAACTGAAAAATCAGTGGTAAACCTTGTGAACACATGTTTTGCTCAATATTCATGATTTTGGTAAGAATGGATGTTTTGATGATCCCCGGGATGAAGGCGAATGTCTGTCAAAATCTTGGTCACAAACTTGGATCAGAATAAAAAGAAACATTATGGTCATTCAGGAGTTCACAGTTCGGCCCAATCGTCTTGTAACTTGGTCGGGATGTTTGTCTTAGTGATTTCTATAAACTGGGTCATGTAAGGTCATAAATAAGAGTACCAGCTCAGATTAATGGAAAGCTCTCTGAACATTTCAGATGTAAATGTGTCAGACTTGATCACTATTTTTAGGTAATCTCTTTGGAGATACTGGAACATAGTCAAGCGGGTTCAATATTGAAACTAAGTCACATGGAACTAAAACTATGTTGCCTGACAAAAATCATGATATGACAGATTTTATTTCATCATTATGTTTTCAGTTAGAACAGTGGTACTCAAGTAAGCGATTTTGGCCATCGTGATCCTCTTGTTTTAGTCATTACAAGGTATGGTTTGTGAACATCGAGCCCGCTAAGAGTGTTTTGACTACAATAATGTATCTTATTATTTCATCTACCTACATTAATGATAACGGCAAAAAGCAGCCCTCTAGCACTCATGATAATAATGATAGCATCTTTATTTAAGCCGTTTGAAGTACCCAGTGTATACCCTCTGAAAATGAAATCTAATGTGGGAATAAAATGCATCACTTTTAAAGTCAGAGATCTCAGGATGAAAAATAATGAGTATTTGGATATGAACTCCTGAAAAAAATAATTCAATGTGGACATGGCTGAACTGTTAAGATGGATTTACGAATGTCTTAAACTTACCTTTTCACGAATCAGTAAAAAAAAACAGAGTAAAAGTTTTCAAAATGATCTAGTAATTGTTAAACCACATACTGTCCAAAAAGCATTTGTTTCTTTTCTGTTGCCCTCTTCTGAATGCTTTAACTTACTGACAGTAAAGTCTTGATGAAGAAACTGAAGATAAAAATAGTAAGTCAAAAGCAAATGCAAGTCTATTAGATAATTCTAAATGTAATGGTGTTTAAACGCCTTTCACAAGTTAACGGTTCCATTACTTTTTCAAAGAGTTTTTTGAAGGATTTCACTTGAACAGGAATAAAGTTTGAAATAACTGCTAGGTTATTAAAAAAGGGCAATTACTTTATGATTTATTTCATTATTTTTCAGTAAAATGTAGTAAAGGGAGAAGGATAAATTTGCAAGCATTTCAATACAAGAAGGTTGAAACAAAAGATAAGATTTGATAGTTATAATTCGTGTTTACGAAAGATATAGGTTATCGTTAGTTTTACTCAATACAAATCTTGTACTGATGCGATTATATGTTTAGAAATGTAAACATTTTTTTCTACATTAATCTTCTTTTTATATACCGAATGTAATAGGTCGCAACATAAGACTATGCCAAACTTCAGTTAAAATATTCAGTAAAAAATCACATCACTTTTGGTTACACATGGCATTTATTTTTTATGTTGCTATATTTGCATTTAAACCGGTGATCAGATGTATTACCCTTTGAACTGTGTTTTAGGTAATTTACAATCCTGTCTACTCATACAGTGTATAGGAATGTCTTAATGTCAACCGAACTATACATAAAACATTTATGACATTTAATAATAAATACGACCGCCACAAAGACAGTGACAGTTTATTACGATAAAATAAAAGACATGAGATGCAAATGCCGGTTATAAAGTCCTCCCACATTCACAAGTTTTTTTTGTTACAGTACCGTTTCAAATTAAGAAATGTCATATTTTGCTTCTGTTTCACGTTGAAGGTAGAGAAATACAACACATTTAATGACTTGAGTCATAGTTTTTCCGTGACTTTACCCTCTAAAAGTTCAAATAACTAAGTAACAAAAGAAAGGAAGGACGAAATAAAGGCAGATTTCTAATGGTTCTGATGTTCTACTCTGCAAATAAAATAATATCGTGGTTTCTATAACGATTTGTGTTTTTCAATTTTCAGATAAAAATTTCAATAACTAATGTATTGTAATTAACATAAACAGGCTGAGAGATTGCATGGCATGGGATTAAGAAAAACAATTTTCTTGCTAAAACTAACTGATTGAGAAGTAATAACAATTTTCTGACATTTTGATACACAAGCCACACAGCAGATACAGGTGTTGAATATTATCGAAGATCAGTGTTTACAAAAGGCATGGGGAGACAGTATGCAAAATCAGCAAGATGTTAAGACACACGCCACTACTGCTGAATATAATGTTATACGGGAACACGAGGAAAACATGAGAAATAAAGAACCTGGTCGTAATGAGATGTTTCAGTTACTCGTTCGTGTGTAAGGAGCATGTAGACGTTAAGAAAGTGCATTTTATCATGATGAAACGAATTCAATAGAAAACAAGAGCATTATTGAAAATAGATAAAAAAAGGTCTTGAAAATGTAAAACAAAACAAAAATTATAATAAAAAAACAAGCAAGAACAGAACAAAAGGCAAAACTAACCCCCACCCCTAAAACAAGCAAACAAAAACTAAAACTAAAAAAAAAATCAAAACAAAACAAATCAGTAAAATCAATTTAACAGTTTATATAAGGTATGCTGAATCTGAGCGTAATTATCTAGAGAAGAGTAGATCCAATTTGGAAGCCATTAACAATGGTTGTTAAGATTAATCTATAAAAAGTATATCACAATGAACAATTTTCAGTTGAAACTGGCGTAAGAGTAAATACAAGAAAAATGTTTTTTAAATAGTAATGAGCAGCACTTACTCAGTCTTGCATCACCGTTCGTTATAAATTTGTATGTAAGGCGTTTACTTAATCATAAACGTAACTGAAAATATATCTAAATCGTTTCATAAATGAGAAACCCACCCAACAATAAATCTAAGGGACTAATTAAACACCGTTTATATAAATTAGAGAAATTCTTAGATGAGATAGGAATGAATTGAATCTGGTTTAGACTGCCAAAATGAGATGAAACCTTAGTTATTACTTCAAGTTAGATTAAAAGAAACAAACAGGATTCTAGTACTGAGCCTAAATGACTATGCGTACAAAAATCATGATGTTGTTCAACGCATTTGTGCTTTTATGCATAAAAATAATCGGAAACAAAATTTGCAATACCCTTTATGATATTCTACTAGAAATGAATGTGCGTTATTGTTTTATTCGATATACAACTTATTTTATTCCGGATCAATTAACTCAAATTTATATCAATAACTTTATCCTTAAAAAAACAAATGTATATCGATGCAGTTATGTCAGTCAAACAATCTGATAGTGAGTCAGTCTGTGAGTCAGTGAGTGAATCCATCCATCCATCAATCAATCAATCAATCATCAAACTTGAAAACTGTCTCGATTTCAAATAGACGGAGGTGGTTCAAGGTATGAATTTTGTCCCGGTATGAATCTTCCTGTCCTTTTCATTCGACAGTATTTCTGTGAATGACAGTTTCAATATCAGTGACTGGCTGTGATAACTAAAAAATTACTGTATAAACACAATAGAAAACTGTTTCTCATGTTTCTCAGAGAGAGACAGAGAGGCAGAGAGAGTACGTCCATCTGTTTACATTCACGGTTTCATAATTATTTGATGAGTCCATAAAGAATGTCTACATACCCAAAGCACTAGAACAATTACATACTTACATTGAATAATAGTTACAGATTACTCGATCAGATTTCAGTATATTTACTTATTGGTGTTTTCAACTATGTCAATAAACACTGGAATCATAAAAGTCAAATAACAGAACAGTATATTTGACTTTAATGATCCCCAGGTTCTAGTCCAACCAGGGGTAAGAGTCTCCTGTGAAATTCCAAAGTCCTCACGTTGAGCGCGAGTACTGGTTTGAACCAAGGAACCAGTCATTGAGAGGGATTGATACAAATTGCAAGAACTTTCTTCTTAATCGATGTAAAATAAATAAGTTTAAACTAAGAACAGTATATGAGATAAATAGAATAGTGAGTACTTATATTCTCGCTGGTCTGTCGTCAGTCATGTTTTATTTCAACATCATCTGTAAAGGCAGATACACATTTGCCAAAAATGCATTTGATGCTACAATTTACATAACAAAATTGTGTCATTAAAGGGAATGGAAATCAGCTGTATCCTTTCAAACATATCCTGACAGCTTCTTGCATATGCTGTAATGTTATCGGAGATTTTCCTGAACAATATACGTGGTAGAATTATTTGATAGATTTACAGTACTACTTAATACGGATACTTCTATGTAGTTACAATTTATGGCCACTTCAGCGGAAAAAGAAAAACATATGAAAGGAATAGTTTTGTTAGCGCAATTATTTTTTCACGTGTAACGATAAATTACGTTCGAAATAAACACCGGCCCTTTACATCATGTTAAAGCAACGTTCACCTTTACTTGTAACATTCAACCCGAGTCCTATTCCTTCAAACAGTACGATTTTTACCGTTGTTGTGAACATAAAGCGCTCGGTGTTGTTTAGATCTAGAGCTTCTAAAGAGTTAACAAGCATAACACTAGCCTGAAAGTTTATATTTTTCTTACGTAATTGGCTTGGATGTAATAAACAAAAATGGCTGGCTTGGATTGAATAAACAAAACTTACTTGCTATTCATTACAGTAATACCTCGTTTTTCTATTTAGAGCTGGACTTTTGTGGCTGGATGTTGTTAAACTTGAGGCTGTGATGAAGTGCCGTTATCAAGTGTCATCTGTTACTAGTAGGAAATAAATGGGAAAATGCAAA
Source organism: Cyclina sinensis (assembly GCA_012932295.1). Classification (NCBI taxonomy): domain Eukaryota; kingdom Metazoa; phylum Mollusca; class Bivalvia; order Venerida; family Veneridae; genus Cyclina; species Cyclina sinensis. The sequence goes on from JAAONU010000017.1 coordinate 25,863,038, forward strand.
AGCTTTTATTGGGAGCGATTATCCAGTGGATGTTTCTATTTCATGTGGTAAGTTCAACTGCTGTAGTTTTTATTGTTTTATAGAATATAATTGTATTTAGTTTTGTTTGTTAAGTTTACTTGTATTATACTATTACTGTTAATACTATATATATTTATTTATTTATGTAAAATAAGTTTTTGGTGCAATAATCACATACTAGTTAACGTGCAGTCAAATTATACATGCTATTTACTTTTCGAAAGCTTTATAAATATTCCCTTCAATTTGTAAGCTTCATGCACTTCCTACTCGTTCGGACACACAATCTGACATCACAGCGACAATTACGTGAAACATATTAAGAAAATAGCATAAATGAAGTAGTTTTTATTTTTCACATGCTAATCAAAGTCGCCAATAGTATTTCAACACCAGGTAATGAGAGCGTATCATTCCAGACGAATTAAAGTCAACTATCTTTTGAAGCATAAACTAGTTTAATGTTTTTTGTAACAGTCGAAAATTACAATGAACATTATATAAAGCAACACAAACATATCTACTTAGATCAAAATATACACAATTTGATTAATTGATTCTTCTATTTGAATTGACATATCTGAAATAGATAAGAAAAGTAAAAACAAACTTCAGATAACTTCGATCTTTTATTTTACAGACACAAATGTCGCCTATTTAAAGCCCCCATCCCCACGCCCGCCCTGTCCCGCCCCGCCCCTTTTGGATTAATATAAAGCCACCAGGACCAAATATGATTTCGTTTTGAAGATGCAAAAAAGCATGTGCTTATATTTAGGTTTTAAGGCTGTAGTAACTAAGATAGTATAAATGGATGTCCACCCAAGATAAGTAAAACAGCAACTTTATATTAACAAAGTAATATATTGAAGCATGCAGTTAATTTGTTAGACCTTAATACTGGGCAATAATTCATTCAATATCATTCATACTTGATTTTGAAAAAATTGAAATACTAAAGAATTAAGGTGTACCTTATTAAATAGTTTGTGTAATGATACATATTATTAGAACTGTGAAAAAAAATCCTTAAAAATCAGTTAACAATATGTTACTCAGACTCAATATTCATTATTCAAAGGTCGTTACATCTCTCTGTGGATGTTAGAATGTTCTCTATCATGATAACTTAGAATAGACGCTACTGTACACCAGAGAATGTGCAAGTTAATATGTGATTGTGAACTATGGCATATGTTATGACATTAATAACACTATAGCAAATAAGAAAAACAGAAACCATCACAATTTATGAATCAAAGTTATAGCAATAGTTTTTATTTTTTCTTTATTTTGAAATTTTTTTTACAAATGAATGAAACAGATAATTTTGAAAATTGAAGTGACAACATAGTCAATAGGTTGTAAAAATATCTTTCATGTAGGTGTATTTTAAATAGTTATATATTTTTCTCAATATTTAATCAAGATAAAGCGTTTGAAGTTTGCCTTGTAATTAGAAATGAATACTCATATGTGTGCAAATAGTTCTTATATTTTGCTCTGAAACAGACATTTTACAAGAGAACCGATCTTAGGTTGGCATGGAAATGGATGAATATTTGATAATATTTGGTGTTTGTGAATTTCGAATATAACCAATGACGTTGGCCAGCGTTAATGTCAAATCATTTTTACGCAGAAGTATGTAAGTAAGAACATTCATAACGTAAAGGCAAGAGTCCTGACCAAGTAGAAGCTGTCCAAATTTGGCATGAGATAAAATCAGTTTCTTTTGGCGTATGATAATCATTTCAAACACATTTTAATACGCATGCAAATCCGAGCTTATAAAATAACTGAACCAAGTTTTTAAGAAAAATAGGTATAAACTAACGTGTTACACTTTGATGTCAATTTAAACAGAAATGTCAGAGCAACAAATCCACCCAAAGCATCTGTTCATTGCACAATTTAATACATAACTTTAGTGAGGCTGTTGAAAACCTCCCATTACACGTAGCAAATAGATTAATTCAGTACGATTACAATTTGCAAGAAATATACTGGCATTTATTACTTCCGACACGGACTCTCTTAAAACAAACCACACTCAGCCTATCAGAAAGATTATTCAAACTGTTGCACGAAACATACATAATGATTTGTTATAGTCGTGGTTATTTGTTACATTAAACATACATTTAAGTCAGCAATTTATAATTTGATGGGTAATATAACATTGGTACGCTGATAGTGTCATGTCATAATTCTGTGCTAATAAATCGTCAGAAACGTTGCCAGATTAATATCAGTCTTTGTTTAACAGAGAGCCTTTTATTGTCATTTCATCTTGTTTATTAGTTAAATAGTCGTATCAGTGAAAAATGAACAAATCAAATTTGATGTTGAATTTTTTAAAAACTTTGACAATTTTGAACTGGTAATTACTTGCCTGTGGAATAATTTAATGATTTCAGAATTGATTTGAAAGGTTTAAATAAAAAAATACTTGTTTGACATTAAATAAATTCATTCATTTGTTGATTTTCTCTCATTAGTATATTGTGAAACTGTCAGAATATTTCTTGAAATTTCGAAAAGGTTTTCGCCAGTATGAGTGATGAAGAAAAATAGTTACCAACAACAGAACCGTTGAATTTCATCGAACTTTTAAAACTACATTAATCTGAGATTAATCTGAAAATAACCGCTTGAAAACTCCTAAGAAAATAAAACAAAAGAACCGGCCTTTAATATGAACAAAGGACAACCGAATTGAGTGAAATGTTTAAAATAGCTTACATTATAGTAAGATGGACATGCTAGAAGGACAACTTATCATAAAGGGATAGGTAACACCACAGAACTCAAACGAATTTACTGTCTAAACTAAGTACACAAGTAACTTTCTTTAAATTGGGAATTAAATACAAAGAGTAAAGCTAAACGATGAAATTAAGTGTCCAGTACTTTGAAAAGGTCATGTTATTCAAACATTTTAAGTGGCTAGCAACTTTGCTTATTATATATCTTGACCAAAATAGCCAAATAGTTTTCAATTAATGTATTTAATTACAAATAATATCGGTTTCTTTAATAAAAAAAATTGATGTTTTTTGTAGACTGTTTGAGATAACTAGGATTTACATTGCCCTTTTATCAAAACATGAGGAACAAATAACAATCGAGATGTTGTACACGCTCAAGAATAGTGCAGAGTAATCAATATATTAATATTTACCTGAATGTTTATTACAGTTAAGAACAAGATAACCATTGAATTTGTTAACTTCAATATTACTAAAAGTTAGTGTTATGTTCCTCATATAATTTGTAAACGCCAATATTACTAAAAGTTAGAGCTATGTTTCTCATATAATTTGTTAACGCCAATGTTACTAAAAGTTAGAGCTATGTTTCTCATATAATTTGTAAATGCCAATATTACTAAAATTAGAGCTATGTTTCTCATATAATTTGTTAACTCAAATATTACTATAAGTTAGAGCTATGTTTCTCATATTATTTGTTAAGTCCAATATTATTAAAAGTAAGTGCTATGTTTCTCATATAATTTGTTAACTCCAATATTACTAAAAGTTAGAGCTGTGTTTCTGATATAATTTGTTAACGCCAATATTACATAAAGTTAGTGCTATGTTTCTCATATAGTTTCTTTTACTTGAATATCACTTACATCTAATGCTATATTTCCCATATGATTTGTTAATTCGAATGAATATAACAAAATTACATTTGTACCAGATTTTGAAAGATAAACATATTACTTCTTGAAAGGAAATGCCTTACTTATTACGGAAATAGACACAATAAATTACTTTTTCCATCAAAGATGTTTTAGCTATTTGGCCAGATCAGTACAGTAAGAAGATATGAAATAATTATGATCCTTATCTACTTGATATTGGTGTAAATCTAGGAATAAGGTAAAGGACCGCTATAAAGTGGCAAGAGATATAATCCTACTGAGAGTGCTTACTTAGCAGTACTTTTTTAATTATGGTTTTTATACGGCTAACTTAAAGAAATGTTTTATTCGCATGCATTGAGATGTAGGAAGCTGAAAGAATTTTATCAGCCTTCATAGGATGAGTATCAAATTCAAACTTCCCGTCAACAAATTCTTGTATTAAGACATTCACTCCGAAGTCAAAAAAGTATGTTTTGTTTGCACCAATGACATACCCACCAAATACAAACTATGTAACTAAGAGTACAAAAGCCTTAAATCTGAAATAAGTGAGTATCGCAAAAATGAGAAAAAAAACTGTAGAGGTTGCCTAACATGATGGACGTAAATGCCCAGTAAATAATTTCAGAGTCAACTTTATCCTTACGTTATTCGCAGGAACGTTAAAAACATAGACAGAAATCTGTCACTAAAAGAAACCAAGGCTTAAGTGTGGAAGTTAAAGAATAGTTATTTAATGTTCATAGACATTTTTCGATAAATGTTATTAAAATTTTTTCTTCATGCAGTTATTGTTAAGGGCGCGAAAGGCGTATAACTGCCCTGGTCCAATACAACAACTACTGTTTTTAATGTATCAGTAATTTGTTTATCGACTTTAACTTTTCACATCCACAGAGACATCGAATAACTACCTAGTCTGATATTTAGTATTATCGTTTTTTATCTTAAACTGATACTCAGAATATGTCCATTTGTCCATGTGATTTTTTTCAAATTTTACTTTTTTACGCACGCTGCAATAACAAATGTTTTGTGCGCCAGTATTTTAACATCGATTTGTTTTGTCAGAGCTGCTAACGGAAGGAATATCTTCATAAAAGGAGCCTTTTCGATATATCGAAGATGTATGGTTTAGCTTTTGGCAAGTACGTCTGACAAAAATACGAATGAAGCTAGAAACATAGGTAACATAAAATAAGGATTTTTATCGCCTTATTGTCCAAGGATCACAATTGCAAGTACAAACATGTTGTTTTATTTTACCAAGGTAGATGTCTTACAGGTGGAAATTATTTTTATTTGTACCAAAACCATTACTAACTTTGAAGCAATGAGCATATTAGAAATATAATGCATCTATATTGGCAATGAAATTGAAAAAAAAAGAAAGGGTTTCTCATGAAGAAATGACCAGAATACAAAAGATAAATATATATCAACATTGCTTTAGAGTGAACAGAACATAGTTCAGTCATTATCCTTTCAGTGTATTTATGTTTTTATATCAGTAAAATCAAAGTAATTCTGGGACTTTAACAATCTGAGGTATGCATAATCGGTAAACACAAGCTAAAGTACCAAATGAAACGTCGCAACAATTTAAATCTTTAGACACCGAGGATTTATTTCTTTTCAAATATCACGTCCTTTTTTATTGGGGAACTTTAACATCAATCCGTTTTTCATATACATTTAAGTGACCCTTATAGAAATTCATTTTTGTATGCTTAAGGAACGCTGTATAGTTTTCAGACTGTGTTTGAAATTGTTGATTTTGTTGGTTTGGATACATGTTTCAATCGGTTTACAATAGAGTAATAGTGATAGATGCCTGCAATGCATTTAAATGACAGTAGCCAGACACATGATCTAAATCCTTTGGGATTTAGGCTAATTTCAGTTTTTTCAGGTACTCAAATATGATTACACTCTGAAGAGTACAAAAACATTTGAAGTCTTCGTAAATAGCTTGCTGGCTGTTGCCTAAACTGGGACGTTAAACATTCCTAGCAATTACTTTTTGCGTTATGTAAAGTGGCATTTCGTTTAAATGAACCAGAGTGGGCCTAAGGATGTTTATACTCATAGACTGGGTTGTTCTTATCCAGAGAAAAATGTTTACATTATTACGGTTTCTTTCAACTCCATAACAATTATCTTAATTGCATTAATACAGATAACAAAAACATTAGATAAGATTTGGAGCCATAGTTCAAAGTCTGCGTTCTAAGAAGTGTAACTGTTGATCTGCTATAGTTTTAAAGCCTGTTATTAAATAAACTGATTGTACTTGCAGACTTAATTGAGTTCTTATTAGATAAGATATTATGTAGCTTTGTCTGTTTCTTGTTTATTGAAAACTTTCTTGCATCTAACTCGAAAGCGCATCAATAATTTCTTTCTACTGCATTATTAAATTTAAGTATCGCTAAATCTTCATCCCTTAAATTCAGCTTCAGATATCTTTATTATAATCTGTCTTGCAAATCTAACTTATGATATTGACTTATTATATTTTAAGACTTTACCCTCAGTACATCCAAGATTTCAAGCCTTTTAATAAGTATGAACAATACTCGTAATTTTCATTATGACAGAAACAGTCGGTTATTATTTAGATTTTGGGGTTGGGGATCAAAATTGTCAGTGTAAACAGAAACAAAACATCATGAAAATGAAGAACCTGACGTAACTGTCTATAGTATTTTTTATCACCGAAACCCATGCCTCTCTGATATCTTCTTTAGAGGCATTTTTATGCCCCCGAAGGGAGGCATATAGTAATCGCACTGTCTGTCCGTCCGTCTGATCGTCCGTCCGTCCGTCCGTCCTGTAAAATCTTGTCTTCGCTTCATCTCCAAAACCGCATGAGGGATTTCATTGAAACTTAATAGGAGTGTTTGTCACCAAGCCAAATTGTGGATATCGTGAGGAGATCTTGCTCGATTTATTTTTGGCAGAGTTATGGGCACTTAGTCATTTTTTCACTCTAAAATCTTGTCCTCGCTTCATCTCCAAAACCACTTGAGGGATTTCATTGAAACTTAATAGGAGTGTTTATCACCAAGCCTAGTTGTGCATATCATCGGGAATTTCTGCTCGGATTATTTTTGGCATAGTTATGGACACTTCTATATTAAAATCTTGTCCAAGCTACATCTCCAAAACCGCTTGGGGGATTTTATTATATATAAAACATCAGTAGAGACTGGGAATAAAATAATATTGTTCGTATTCAAGACCAAACTCACAACTTTCTATTTCATTGAATAATTATGTCTTCAACCTTCATATAAGAATCTGAAGCAGAAAAACATTACTTGACCATTTACCTTCAGTTCATGCTCTATTTTTTGTCTGATCTCTTTCCCACAAGCATATTCAATCATATATTTACACCAGTTTCATTTCAAAGCTACATTTCGGGGGCATATGTCAATTTCCAGTGACAGCTCTTGTTATTATATTATTTTTAACACTGAAATTTAGAATGTGTTGTAAAATATACTTTTTAATGTTAAACTCAAAATAGCAATATTCTAAAATCTTTTTTTTCTTGAGGATTTTCGCAGTATCCATTTGAAATAGACCAAATGACAGTAAAAGAGTATCAGGCAGCTATATAATTATGATATAATTCTTGTCACGTGCCGCAGTATAAGTGTCAAATTAATCATAATTTATTATCCGTCTCCCGTTTGATCAAACAATAAAATAATAATTACACTTAAAACCATTTTATTTCATTCACCAAGTTCATAAAAAATAGAGACAACTTTACAAATTAAAGGCATTGAAAGGTTAGACTTAACAATACAGTCTTGTAACAGATCTCATTAAATTTTATGTATCTTTTACCTTGAGAAACATTTTTATTTTTGTTAATTTGTTAATTGTGATCATGAAACGTTCCGCACAGTTTTGATCTCGGCCTATGTTCATAGCAATTGAATAGTTAACAAGTATTTGGCTAGCTGGGAGTTTATCTTTTCCGCACAATAATTGGCTCAGATGAAATGAACAAAGTTTACTGGCTATTTATTAAAGTTGTGTCGCATGTTCTATCGTTTAAATATGTAGGCTGTTGTCAAACTGCATGCTGCAGTGAAGTGAGTGTCATTGTTAAGTGTCAATGTTGACAAGCAGGAAAAAAAATGAAAAGAATGCGGCAGCTTATTTTGCAAGTGATTGCACTGTGGATGTTTCTTTTAAATACGGTAGGTTCATAGGTTTTTTTCCCTTGCTTATCTGTATATATTTTTTAAAGTTGTAAATAATTGTATAAAATCTTTAATTCATTTTAGCTTAGTATGGCGCGTTGTTTCCGACTGGTTGATATACTGGTGATTGTTTTTAAAAATCTGAAATATATTCCTTTTCCAAAGTATTTTACTTGTTTATTTATGCTTATGCTAAAAATTTATTTACAGTTTGAGCTGGATGAAATTCACTATATAAGAAATTGAATACTTTTCCTTCGTTTAACAACTGTTTCGAATATAGGAATAATTTATAATGAGTCTTTGAAACAATGCTGCTTTGGTTTTTCTACAGAATTAGATTACAGATTCATTGAAAATTAATAATTACGTGTATTTCCTTGGTGTATACTATGAATTAAAACTATGCTTCTGACTTGCATTAGAATGTTCAAGCAGGCTATCCCTTTACTAAGGATGTTTTTTCCTCAAAAACTGAATGACTTAATTAGATAAGAAGTAAAACTATCGATATGATGCTAAACTTGAGAAAATACTCGATTTAATTTCAACTAAAATTATATGGTAGTACTTATTCAAGATAAAGTGTCATCTTCCAACAAATGTCTGTAGTCAAACGGAATTAATATTAACCTTACTTTCAGTTATATTTGTATTTTTGGTCTTCAATAATTAAAAGTTCAAGGACATTCAGCTTAGTTCCAACTTAATGCACAGACATAATATTGCATATGGATTGCATTTCAAGCTTATAAGGAATATACACTTCACTGTTCACTTTGTATTATAAGAAGTGTATTGTATGTCTTATAAGTGGACTTCTAGTGTTTGTTTTGCCTTTCTTACGGAAAGTGTGACACTAGAACGGGTCCTTCTCAGGAACGCTGGCTTAGTATGATTGACTGCTAGAGTGCATTAAACCTGTATATTTACGTGTAACTCCTTTTAAACTAAACTGTTTTTTTTTTTTCCCTAAGATCTAAAATGTTTGTCAATGCCGTAATATTATTCCAGCAAAGCTTACGAATAACAGTGTCTTCTGTCGACGATTAAGCAGCAGCGCGTTTATCTGAAATAGACCTCATACAAAATTTGAAGGCAAAAGATGGCTTCTTTTAACTTTTGCAATCAAATTGCAACTCAATTTATATTAAAATACACAAATGACGTCTAACAGGGTGAAATCTCATTGTTATGCGTAAATCAATGTTCATGTTATTGTCCGTTTGTTGTCTTTTAAAACGTCTGTCTCTGCCGTTTTCAACTGAAATGTTATTTTAATTGGTAACCTGTACTCTTGTTTTACTTTACTGTCTTGTCAAAGCTTTTCTACAAATGGCAATAAATCTCTCTTGGTGTTTTAAAATGATAATAAATACTATAGACGCTCGATACGCGTGGATGTACTTTTCCTTTCGCCTTTATCAAGATTGCTATACATATCTGTGTATTTGTAAAAAAATACAGATTTGTGAAGTTAGCGGCCTAGCGGCCTCGCGGCGTGAAGTTAGCGGCCTAGCGGCCAGCGGCCTGGCGGCGTGAAGTAAGCGGCCTGGCGGCCTAGCGGCCTGGCGGCGTGAAGTTAGCGGCCTGGCGGCGTGAAGTTAGCGGCCTGGCGGCGTGAAGTTAGCGGCGTAGCGGCGTGAAGATGGCTGCCTTTATCACAATTTAGGTTGATCTTAAAAACAGATTGAAATCTATTTTTACAGCATATAATGTAAATTGCAGGGGTGTATAAGAAAGGTATCGACATGATTTAGCTTTTATTTTTTAAAATAAATTATTTAACAAAGTTCTAGCTTATCTGCAAAGACGACTCGGAATCTCTTTGTACATTTGCTCCCATGTACTCTTTGTAAATTACATTTCAGTTGATGATTAAGTAAAATATATCAACAAGAACTAGCTTTGATTTTTTTCAGTTTTCAAAGCCTGGCGGCCTAGCAGCCTAAACTTAATAATAATAATATCATAATTTATGTTTATCTTAAAAACGGCTTGAATTCAATTTTTACAGCATGCAATGTACATTTAAGGGATGATTAAGTAAAATATCAACAGGTACTAGCTTTGATTTTTTTTTAAGTTTTCGAAGCCTGGCGGCCTAGCAGCCTGGCGGCCTAGCGGCCTAAACTTAATATTTATAATAATTTATGTTTATCTTAAAAACGGCTTGAATTCGATTTTTACAGCATGCAATGTACATTTCAGGGATGATTAAGTAAAATATCAACAAGAACTAGCTTTGATTTTTTTAAGTTTTCGAAGCCTGGCGGCCTAGCGGCCTAAACTTAATATTTATCATAATTTATGTTTATCTTAAAAACGGCTTGAATTAGATTTTTACAGCATTCAATGTACATTTCAGGTATGATTAAGTAAACTATCAACAAGAACTAGCTTTGATTTTTTTTAAGTTTTCGAAGACTGGCGGCCTAGCGGCCTAAACTTAATATTTATCATAATTTATGTTTATCTTAAAAACGGCTTGAATTAGATTTTTACAGTATGCAATGTACATTTCAGGGATGATTAAGTAAAATATCAACAAGAACTAGCTTTGATCTTTTTTAAGTTTTCCAAGTCTGGCGGCCCAGCAGCCTGGCGGCCTAGCGACCTGGCGACCTAGCGGCCTAAACTTAATATTTATCATAATTTATGTTTATCTTAAAATCTTGAATTCGATTTTACAGCATGCAGTGTACATTACAGGGGGTGAATAAGCAAAATTTTAACAAGAACTAGCTTTGATTTTTTTAAGTCTTCGTAGCCTGGCGGCCTAGCAGCCTAAACTTAATATTTATCACAACTGCATTCTGACATATGCTTATATTAAAAATGGCTTGAAATCTATTTGGACAGCATATTATATATATTATAGGGGTGTATACCAAAAAATATCAGCACGAACTAGCTTTTATTTTTTAACAACTAAGTAAATTGTCAAAATCTTTTAGAAATTATGGAGTCTTGACATTATATGAGCATGTCGATCAAAAAATACAGTGAATGTTGAACTTTATTTCCTTCCAACACAGAACACAATCTGTTCTGTTACTGTCACTCGAAGCTCGGAGAAAAATATAACGGTATTCAAAGTTTGCCACTGTATAAAAAGTGGCGCATGTTTTCAGCAGTCACGCAAAATTTGTGGGCACATACGCAGCAGATCATTTCTTAACGAGGAAATGAATGTTTGTAGGGATTTTTCATCATGTAAACTGACTTTTAAACGTAATAGGCATATATATATTTAATGCAGGTATTTTTTACATTTCACTATAAATCATCATAATCATTATTGTGTAAAAATGTCTGTAAAAACCTCTATATTTATGAAAAGAGTGAAACTCAAAATATTTTTTGTTCATAAACATCGTTATTAATTTACCATAAATTAGTTCGTTTTCCTAAACCATTTTGTAATAAAGATTAAGCGCTCCTCTCTTTTCTCTCTCTCTCTCACTTGTAAAAACGCAAAGTGACCAATATTGAGACCCTTAATGTGTCACTCGATTTCAAACTTACCATTTGTGGAGCTTCTAAGCTGAGGTAGCTGGTTTGCACATCACGCGAGCCGGTACATTATTTCAACGTCGGAACATCATTTATGTTATAACATCATTTATGTTATACTTTACCTCCGATTCAAGTTAGCAGCCAATCTGTTGGCAGAAAAACCATTTTACAAAAGTTGAATACCCAGGAACAACGGTTAGTTGGACCTCGGGGATAGACATGTAAATGAAGCATAGAAAGGCGTTGAAACGGAGTTCAACCACAGAAAAACAAACTAAAATCGAATTCAAGCCGTTTTTAAGATAAACATAAATTATGATATATATTAAGTTTAGGCCGCTAGGCCGCCAGACTTCGAAAAGTTAAAAAAAAATCAAAGCTAGTTCTTGTTGATATTTTACTTAATCATCCCTGAAATGTACATTGCATGCTGTAAAATCGAATTCAAGCCGTTTTTAATATAAACATAAATTATGATAAATATAAAGTTCAGGCCGCTAGGCCGCTAGGCCGCCAGGCTTCGAAAACTTAAAAAAAAATCAAAGCTAGTTCTTGTTGATATTTTACTTAATCATCCCTGAAATGTACATTGCATGCTGTAAAAATCGAATTCAAGCCGTTTTTAAGACAAACATAAATTATGATAAATATTAAGTTTAGGCCGCTAGGCCGCCAACTTCACGCCGCCAGGCCGCTAGGCCGCTAACTTCACGCCGCCAGGCCGCTAGGCCGCCAGGCCGCTGACTTCACGCCGCCAGGCCGCTAGGCCGCCAGGCTGCTAACTTCACGCCGCCAGGCCGCTAACTTCACAAATCTAAAAAATACTTAATTGATAAAAAAGAAAATGTTTATAATCAAACTTGCTGTAAATTTATTTACTTTTGTTTCAGAACTAGAAATAAATTGCTTTTTTTGACCAACTGACTCAGTGATGAATTTTTATCTCTTCTCTATCTGCTTTCTGCTTGTATAAGCCAATGTTTAAACAGGTTCACATGGCCAACTAAATCACAATGGTGATGTAGTACACAAGTCGTACAGCAGGTACAAAGGTTGCATATAACTGAAAGTCGGGGCGGGGAAGTGGGGGGGGGATACAGTAGCTGTTTCACTTGTTTTCCAAGCTTAAATGCTACTGTTCAAAATAAAAGAAAAAATACAATGCATATACGGTTAGGTCATGAATATGTGAAATATAAAAGCATTATATCGTTCACAAAGTAAATGCTGTCACGTGCGCTCTTTTTCGCCTACCATAGTTTGTTACACTGGACAAATTTAAGTTGTTAAAAGGCGAAACAAAATGAGGGGGTGGGTGGGTGGCGGGGAGACCAGCAAATTAAATTTGTACCGAATTATTTTAACGTAAGTTCGAATTCCTAGTGACATAATCATTTAAGTTTGAATAGAAATCCTCTTCAAACTATCACGTTTTGACTAACAAATTCTCTGAAAGTGTATCCCTTTTCTTCATATCATACCTAACGAATCTCGATTAATGTAAATGCATCAGTTGTTACAACAAAAACTATGATTGTCTCGCTTAAAGCTGAGTATATCAAAGAACGTTTTAAATACTATAAATTCTTAAATACACTGTCAACTTACGAGCAGAAAATAATCTTCTTGGCAAATAAATTATCGTGTCTCAGAGTATTGTAAATAAAATTGTCAAAACAGGTGTTCAGTTATTTGTTAATAAATTTAAGACCGACTGAAAAAAAAAATCAAGTTAAGAAAAAGGTTTTTATGCAGACGTACTGAATCTAGAACATATTTTGTTTTGCTATCATACTGATTGAATATTTCTTTTAGTTTGAATAACAAATTAGCTTGTTAGCTTGCCGTGAACAAATGGTGTTACTTTGAGTTACTTGAAATATAGACGGTACCTTAGATGATTAAGGAAGTGAAAGATAACGCGTTCTTTCCTTTGATTGTTTGCTTGTTTAAGCCAGTAGATGGGAGAAATATAGCTAATTACAAGCTGTACGATACATATACAAGTAATATAGAAGGTATGGATGTTCTGCTAGAGACTTTATTTGTTTTTTACATTTCCCGAGGCAGGCTGAAAGCTAAACATATTAGTTACAAAATGTCCAGTCTGTCCATTTTTTCAAGCTCATATAACAATGTGCTATATATTTCTGTAAATACCATTGTCATTTCACGATTTGCAACCTTTTACTTATAAAAAAACAGATACGAAAATGATAAGAGTTTTCTATAAAAATACAGATAAATTCAGCTGATTAAAAAAATCTTAAGAAACAATAATTGTGCTTCAGACTAAGAGAACAGAAGAAAGTCATTTTGAAAACAGATTTTTTTTTTCCGACAGTAGAATTCTTAAACCTTGTATTTTTAAACAAAATTCAAGATAAAAATTCATAGAAGATTTGGCTGAATTGTATAGAGCAGTACGGGACTCTTTCAAAGAAATGTTTGTGTCAGCTAAAATAAAGAGAATCGAAAAACCATTTTCCATTTTAGTCAATTCTGACAAACATAAACAAGCCAGCAGATTGGAAATCAAAACATGATAGTGGATAATTCAAAGAATTTTAGGCAGAAAACAGAAAGACGAAAGAAAGTGACAACTTAGCATGTTTATAAGAATATATCTTACAAAAAAAGAAATATCTCAAATGTTTATTGCGCAGTTAGTAATATCATTTGGGTGAGGCTGTTGAAAATCACTGACGGCATGTCTTAAAAGATGAAATCGATAAGATAACCAACTGCATGGTAAATGGAGGCTTAAAGAATATTTTGGTTTAATTTTCAGCAGTCTAGCAGTCCAAAAACTGTTTATAGTTTCACGATCATTACTAAAAATGTTAAAGTAAAATTAGAACGAACGAATGAATAAATGAATGAATTGACGAACGAATGAATGAATGAGTATGAGCCTTAAAACAAATGCTTATGTTAGACACAAAATCGACTGACGATGCAGCGAGTATCTAAACGCCCGAGGGGGATACACTCATTACTGACACTGACTATGAAACGTTTCCAGGCCCGAATCTGCTTTTACAGAGATTGGTTGTTCTCCTGTAAGACCACCATTTTAAAGATAATTTGATAATGTTCATATCCTGGACACTGTCTCTGTTCAGGAATGTACCTGTCGGCGATGAAAATGCCGATTCGTTTTTGTAAAAAGAACGATTTTTTTTTATTTCTGTAAAAGATAGTCATAAATCTACTCAACGCGTATGGTATTTTATAGATTATATGGGCGTTCCTTTAATTATTTTGAGCAGTGTATATAAAGGGAATGGATTGATAGATATATAGATAGCATATTGATTTGCTCAATATGTTGTCTGTTATTTCTTAAAGTAGTTTCCTGTTCACCAAAAAAGACAATTGGCATGATGTTCTTAACAAACGTTTTGCTTCCTGGTCCAATGCATTTCAATTTGTTCTGCTTTAGTTTTGTGATACAGAAAAAGTTTCCAACAAGTTTGAAAATATAAGGTCTACCTTGTTGCATACACATACGCTACCTAGGCATCTCTTCAGAATCATATTACTTCGCTTTTTTCGGAGCTATAATTTTCTAAGTTTGTCAACTCAGTGCAGTTGCTACAGAAAATTCTAAAAACAAGTTTGATATTTTTTTCAACTGACTGTTCGCTTTTATGTTATAGACACACCTAATAAATCGTATCTCATTTCAGAATGAACACACCCTGTAACTTAAATAAGAAAATTTAGCTATACGACATACCAATGGTTGTTTGATGAATTTTAGTATTAAAATCCGGTTTACAATATCAAAGTGAAAGGAAACACTCGATTACTTGTTGAAAGACGAAGTGGAAATAAACAGGATTTTGGCACTAAACGAAGGCGTCTTTAGTGAACATGTTATTACTTAGTTTAGTTTTTGTTTTCAATTCTTGTTATATCTGTTTTATTCACGATTTTTAATGTATATGCTCTTTGTATTCAAGCGCGTAAATATTGAATATAACTAAAGGAGTTGCTTTGTTCGAACGTCAGGATTCCTTCTTTTCCTTCTGAATCCGTTACTAGATATAGTATAGTAAGAAACTAGAGGTTAAGGATTATGTAGTTGCTAAAATATTACAGAGTTTGCCAAGTTCATTAAAAATGTAGCAGTATATAATAAAATAAAATACCTTTTCTTTTACAAGTACTTTTTAGTGACAAAAGTTAAAGAAAGTGTATCCTATTTGCTTATTTCATATATGTTCTTAAGCATATCAATTTATGTATGTTCTTAAATTATACTTAATAAAAACTGTTGATACAAAGGAATACCTAAATTTCAGAGATTTCCCTTCTTATAAGATACAAATACCTTTGTAAAATAGTAAAAGAAAGACATTGTTAGGACAATTTAATTATCGTTTAAAGAGTCTGTAAGGAGCTAGAATTACTTCACAATTCCATGAAAAATGTCTGACACATAAGTCAGTTATCATACTTACATTTTCATTAAGTTTAACCTGCATTGAAACGTCATGCTGTATTGGTCGGCTTTATAACTACAAAACACAGTGAACTTTTTAAGCTGCTGTTTTTTTAATTAAACCATCAGATTTAGTACGTTTGTTTTTTAACCTTTATTTATTTATATCTTCTGGTTCATTTACAAACTGATACAGATAATGTACATTATGTTACAAATCTTGTGTTGATGCATGCACTTTGAGATTTTGCAGTGTTTTCTCGTATTGCCAATTAATAAACACTCGATATTTGTTTTGTTCAGTAAGAGCACACGGCTTATCACCTTTAGCGAGTTTACCTAACTTTGTTTTTTATCATTGACTTTATCTATGAAGCAACACGTTGCTGATACTTTAGCACGATCACAGAGAAATGTTTCAGCTGTGGATTATTACGAGAACATATTGGTTCTTATTCAAGTGACAAACGTTATATTTTATATATATTTGGATCTTGTCTTTCAACTTGAAACAATCATTTGTTTGTCAACTGAGTCTTTAAAAATAGTTAGTTTGCTACATCGAATCTTTTGAAATATATAAATATTTATATATGTATAAATTTTCCTCAAATCAAAATGTTAACTGTGAAAAGTCACGTTTTTTATTTGAATAGCATGGTAATTTTTAAGAAGTCTTTGGTTAATGGAAGCTAAGATAATCCCAGCTCTAATTTGTTAAAGATCAAATATATGTGAAAGATAAAATTGATTAAAGTCCAAAACCATAAGCTAGGTGCTTTTCTAAGGTTTTGAAATGACTTTACGGGAAAGAATATAATGTTGATATGATCTAATCGTTGATCAGAAGGGATTTAGCCAAGTAAGAAAATTGTATGATCTCGATTCATGTAAATTTCACACTTCTATTAAGTTTCAGCTTTCCGTTATTTAATGATTTATCAGAGAGAAGATCCAGTGTTACTTGATAGACACCTTATGTCTAACAAAAATATTTCCTGCAAAGCTATCATTTCAGTCGCTTTGTATTATAGATTGAAGATTACAGCTATAATTCTAGGAAGATGTATATAGACAGTGATAGTAAAGTTCAGTGAATACTGTAAAAAAAATTATGCTGAGGCATCGCTGTCCTGATTTGTCACCTATCTGTCTGAAGTTGTTCACCAGTGTACCCGACCTGGTAAAAAGAGACTGAATCGAACGAAAACTGTCCCCTTTTTTACATATTATAAACGTTACTCTTTATTTGTTAACTAAGTTATACAGATCCAATAGGTTTATATGTAATTAACAGTTTATATATGTTTGCATTATTCATTTGTTTAGTATACAGCGATTTTTACTTGGTTAGTTGATTGTCTAGCCAGTAATAGAACTTGAAAGACGTTGTAGTCGAAGAAGAATGAAAAGATGGTAGTTCAAAATAAATGAAGTTGTTTGCACCATTAAAGGAGGCAAAAAGACGGAAAAATAAGAGGGAAAGGCGTGTATAGTAAAAAGAAAAACATGTTATTTTTTATAGCTTTGAGATTTCTAGGAATGAAGTTTATTCAGTTACTGTTTTTGCTTGCGGATGAAGGTTTGAGATTAGATTAGAATATGAAACGTCTATATCTCCGTGTTTTATAATATATTCTATATTATATGCCAGAAAAGAGCAAAGAGCAAAATGGTTTATGAATATTGTACTTGTAAATTATAGCGGTTTATTTCTTATTTTGAGTTTTCTTAACATTAACATCTATAAAAGCCCAGTGATATTGTGATTTCATTGCTGGAAAGCTAGATTCTTCTATGAAAAATCAAAACTAAAGAAAAACAAAAAGCATCATTAATAACACTTTTTATAAACCAAAGGGATCACTAAATAAAGAAGTATCATCATTTATAGTAAAACAGTGAATGTTCGAACAAAAAGGAAGTCAAACATACTCAGAACTTTGATAGATATCAAATATAGATTTTTAGACAAAATGGATTAAAAAATCATTTGATATATACGATAATCAGATTACAGAGGACTTAATCTCTCTTACAGAAAACATTGTTGTTAGTATAAGATTAAATCGATGAGGTATGAGAGTTCCAATCTGTCCTTACTTTTCGTATTAACTGCATATTTCAGGCTATGAATTTTAATTGTAAAGATTCGATCACTGAGAGAAATCATTATTTTTTTTTGTACGTTCTACAACTTAATGGTGTTCTGCAAATCAAATAGTAAAGTTGAGTAGAGAGATTTTTTTAGTGTTTTTTTTCGTGGAAAGAAACCTAAGATACTTATTTAAGTTTTTTCTTCTATGAAACAGTAAATTTCTTGTTATTATGGAACACAGTCAATTTGGATTTATCAATCAAAATACGTTTAGGCATAAGTACAGGATTAAGAGATTGTTAAAAGATTGATTTTATATGAATGTTCAGAAATGATTGGGTAAAAAGTGGCAAATGAATAAAATATATCTTTGAAACCCATTCTGGCTCGTGAATAGGATTTCAGGACTTAAAATGAAAATGTATCTCGAATGTTGTGGAGTAAATTGATTCGAGTCATAAATCACCAAGTCAGTAAACAAGAGTTGTTTTATAGTCTTGCATCATTGTAGACAAAAATTTTAAAAAACTGTTAGATTATCAAGGTGTTTTGCGGATAAATACAGCTACATTTTACATTTTTTTCTCACTTTTTTATTGAAGTGATAAAAAACATTTAATGATAAAACTACAGAAATATTCATACGCCCTCTACATTGAAATTAATTACAGGAAAGTATCTTAGAAGCAAAATGGAACTATTTTGGAACGATTAATTCAGTTTTCTACTTTATCAAGGCAGGCAGACACTTTACGACAAGCAGTTTTATCTTTCTAATTCATGAGGCGTGTGTCGTTTCAGAGTATCTATATTCAAACTCAGGTAGCTAAAAGAGTGACATTTATAACAATATTATATTTAAAAATCAGATTCGAAATACTGAAACGCCCTTTAGTTATATATTTTGGATAATTAAACAAAATAACAACAACGGTTTATGAGCACTTTACACTGTCAAATGACAATCCTGCAGTCACTCAAGTCAGTCACTATTATTTATATTTTCTTTGTCTTTTTGTATTAAAGGGTATAAATAAATTAACTGTTTCTGTATAATCTCAGTTTCATTCTTTATTCTGTTCAGGACTGTTCTATTTAATACGTATAAGAGATGCCAGACAATCAAATATAAATTGGCAGAAGATTTTTGTAGTAAAATGAGATGTACTTTGAACAGATTATATGCAAAGAGCTAATATATATTGTTTTCGTCGATTTTTATTATCGATACCTTTTTGCAGTATTCTTAAAATTCTCTTAAGTGAAGGTTGTGTAAATCAGTTAATTTAGGACTGATTTTCAAAGGAGAATGAAATCTTGAATCATCTGATGTTTGTTGATTAACATACAGTGGCTTCCTTTTCTTTTGCATCCTACATTTTTCATTCGTTATCTTCTAGTTTCATTCACATTTTCATTACTTTATTTTCAGAATCATTAATAACTGCTACAGATAGAGCATCCCATTTTTATCCGTCTTGAGATGTTATAGGCACTTTGAGATATTGCAGTGTTTCTCGTATTGCCAATTAATAAACACCAGAAATTTCTTGTTCAGAAAGAGCTTAGGCATTATGACCTTCAGCAAGTTAATCTGCCTTTGCCTTTATCTCTGATTTTATCTGTGATGTAACACGTTGCTTGTAAGTTTATAATGCAGCATGAGAAAGGTTTCAGCTGTGCAAGACAGCGTATGATTTACGAGTTATTTCTTTACTGATATTTTAGCAATACGAGTTATTTTAGCAAAACGAGTTATTTCTTTATTGATATTTTAGCAATACGAGTTATTTTTTTACTGATATTTTAGTAATACGAGATATTTCTTTACTGATATTTGAGCAATCGAACAGCCCGATTCACTTTACGACATGGTTCTGTTTTTATTAAGATGGATTGTTTTCATTGTTAATGTGTGTTGTATTTCTTGGTTTTATATCAATCAATCAATCAATCAATCAATCAATCAGTCAGTCAGTCAGTCAGTCAATTAATCAATCAATCAATCAATCAATTTGGTATTGTTAACTTATGTTTTTTAAGAAGTTTAAGATGATAATGTTTTCTCTGGGTTTTTTAGGTGATTCACAGTGAGAAAATTTAATGAGGTTGCATTGTTTTTCAATTCATTTATTTGCGTTTAATTAAACGTTGTTTTCAGTCATAAGGATGATTGTATTTTACTACAAAATCTGATAAGAAGAACAAAGACATAGCTATAATGCACGAAGCCGTCTTTACGTTATACTTGTACTGTTAAATCAGAGAGTTCTTATAGAAATATTACACATTCATTGAAAAGTGATGAAATAAACTGATCCAGTTTGTGTCTTCTTGCTTTTTTCATTCATGGACAAACAAAAATATCAAGTAAAAGTTATGAAACATCGACCATTTCATAGGCAAATGAAACAATAAGTGTATTGACAGAACTGAAAACCTTATCAGTGAGGTGCCTGGTTCATTTGCTTTAAAAATATATGCCATCACCCTGTTAAATTTACTCATTATTATAACCAGCTTATTTGCAAGGTGTAATTATATCACTGTGCCAACTTTTACTTTTTATCAAAATAATAAAAAAAGGAACTTCATAATTAGATGCACTAAATGCCTATTACAATCACGCCGTCATCCTGTTCTATTTTAGGCACAGCAGACTTTCTGTACACATTTTGATGTCTCGCATAGTATTCTGGACACAAATATTTTAAGACATTACTTAATAACTGTTTTGCAAGGTATAATTTTTTCAGTGTGCCAGCTATCACGTTTTACCAAAATAAAAGAAAAGAAATGGTATGGCAAAGGGACGAGAAAGTCGAAGAAAGTCCCTCGTGAGCAGAAAAATTAACAAAATTAATGATCTCTTTGGTTTATTAAGTGGAACAAATGGAAACGTTGTAAAATGTATGGTTTGATAAAATTATGATAATTAAAACGCAGTGAAGCAAAGAAACAAGTGTTTGCCAGTTTGCTTTTGTAGACGTAGCAAATACAAGTAGAAAAAGTATATTTATGCCGATTTACAGCAGCTTTCCAGGAGTAACAATGACATGGGGTTTGTACTGTGGGCTTGTAACCTAATGTTTTGTTTAGATTTTGTTTTATTATGCCGGACTAAAACAAATTCCAAAATTAAATTTCTTTTCAAGTAACAATTGCATGCCAATTGTGTATCCATGTATGACAACTTGTAGTTAATTTCTTTTTTATTGTTCTAATTATCTTAATAAAACAGTTTGGGTTTTTTTTTCGTTTTGAAATGAAATCCTTTTTAAGTATTTATGAGATGCACAGCCAAAGAAAGTCAGTAGGAAACTTGTTTTCGAGTTTACAAACTACAGCTATGTTTTAAATAACATATTAAATCACTAATGATTTGATTTTTTTGCTCGGCTTTGGTCTCTTTTTTTCAATAAGCCAAAAACCCTTTTAATTTTTTATGACGAAAAGTATCTTTAAGAACTGAACTTGACAAGTTTCTAACTTAGATCTAATCTGATTTAATCTTTATAGTTGTGAGGTTTCTTTTTGTTTAAAAGAAGTCTTCAATGGCACCTGACATAAAAATATTTTTAGCAGGAAAGAATGTGTTTGTAAAAATGTGATTTTTTATTTCTCAATGACAATCTTACGAACAAATGACAAAGAACGACTTTTTTATATCCAGAAATTTCAACTGCACGAGTACACACGCATGTTCAAGTAATTGTTGCCACTTGCTATAGTTATCAGATTCCAAAAGAGCTTTATTTCAACTTTAATAATATCAAATAATCATTTAACGTATATAAAAACGAAGTTTCTATGTTTATGATGTGGCACGTTGCCATTGAGGATACAAAAAGTTCAGGAAAGGTGAGTCTTCCAGGAGTAAAGTTTATTTCATGATTAAAGTCTCTAGCTGATGAAAGTAGGAGATAGATGAAAAATGAAACCTCCCTATCATGTCAGACAATAAAAAAATCATGTTTATCGGGATTAATTTTGTTAAGTTACAATAATAAGTAATGATGAAATCTACTTACAAATGTTGCATCGTTGTAAAATTTTTCGTTCTCACTTACAGAAGTGGTTTCTTTTGGTATGATGAATATAATAGGAAAATATTGACAAATATTACATACTAGTGTGTAACAAAAAAGACTGGTATGTTTTGTGTTCACTTTTGCAATTCATGTTTTACTTAACAAGCATTCATATTGAAAAAAAAAACAATTGTTAGTGTTACTCACTAAGGAAACAACGAAATGTTTCATGGGAAAATGAATTGATAAAATCCCCAAAACCTGCAATGTTTATCACATACCCAATATATCTTATCTATATGATATAATTGGCTCCTTTGATCTGACTAATTTACGTCCACGATCACATTCTGTTTGTTACAAATTTCAAATCGTCTTTGCATTTTTTGAGACATCTCAGACACTTTGTTTCCTTGCAATATGAAGGGAAAGTCTTACTGTTATATACAAACCTTCAAATGCAGCCTTGTCTAGATTAAATGGTGCACAAGGTCATATTTACACTAATGTATTTTAGTCAGAAATGAATTTTTTTCTTATGATAAAACAATCTTTAGTAAGATATAAATCTAAGGGTATTAAAAAGAATACCTTTCAAACTGTGAACTAACATTTCTAAAATACATGTACTGTAAATTGAAAATTAAGAGCGATTATCAAAGCGAAAGGTTCTGGACAAGATATCCCAGTGAGGACTTGTTATTTGTCTCTAGGCAAGGACATTTAAGACACAAGTGACTCAGTTGATCCAGTTGTGTTTACAAGATGCAGCACTAATAATGAGATGGCGGTTCGATTTAAGTTCGTGCCTGTCCCGGTATGACCCTAGTTGTTGACAGGGACTTTTAATCTGAATGCACTCACTCGTGCAAGATATGATACTATATTATGGTGTGTAAACCGGGAGATGCCAGTCAGGTATCATAGTGTACAAGAAATGGGAAATCCATTTGTCAGTAAATCAGAACTAGATTATAATCTGAT
Organism: Cyclina sinensis; assembly: GCA_012932295.1. Classification (NCBI taxonomy): domain Eukaryota; kingdom Metazoa; phylum Mollusca; class Bivalvia; order Venerida; family Veneridae; genus Cyclina; species Cyclina sinensis. The sequence goes on from JAAONU010000017.1 coordinate 25,886,019, forward strand.
AGGGCTAACAGTTTTGCCATTTCATGAATGGCAACAAATTCTTTGTAGATGAGTGCGTGCTTATGCAGTTTTCATGTCAAGGCAATAGTTTGAACATACTAAGCAAAAGCTAATTTTTGATCAGACTGCATGAAGAGTGCTGCGAAGCGATATTACAATCCATCGTCTCTTCATCCTAAATACAGTGATTATACGTTGAGTATTTTATGACTGTAGATCGATCGTGTAATTCACATTCTTCTTTTATTAACAGCCATGACTATAATAATCTTATTCCAGCAAACTATATGTTATACTCCCATACTTCATTCTTCATAAAGAGAAAATATCAATGATAAAAAGAACAAAACTGATAATTCATAGTCGTGAAAATAATGTAATGTGTAATAGATAATAAGCCGATGTAGGAAATCATAAGAAACCGAAATCTCAATGTTTGAAAAGTATAAAGTATGAACAGATATGTCCTGGCAGAAATATAATGAGGTATTTTAGATAACGTCATTCGAAGTTTCTTGATTCTTTTGATGTATTTTAAATAACGTCATTCGACGTTTCTTGATTCTTTTTGGGGTATTTTAGATAACGTCATTCGATGTTTCTTGATTCTTTCCCCGCTTTAACTTTTTAGCTCACCTGGCTCATGGTGAGCTATTGTGACCGGACTTTGTCCGTCGTCCGTCAACAATTTCATTCAAACGACATCTACTCTGAAACCTCTGGGCCAAATTTGATGAAACTTGCCTGAGATGTTCCATGCATGAAGCTCTACCAAAGTTGTTCAAAGAATTCAATTCCATCAAAAACTCTGGTTGCTATGGCAACTTAAAGGAAAAACTTTGAAAATCTTCTTGTCTGAAACGACAATGCTCTGAGCCTTAAGATTTGGTATGTAGCATTGTCTAGTGGACCTCTATCAATTTTGTCCAAATTATGCCCCTGGGTTCAAATTTTTGCCCAACCCCGGGGGTCAATGGATCTAACATAGGCTTATAGAGTGAAACTTTAAAAATCTTCTTGTCTGAAACCACAAGGCCCTCAGCCTTAAGATTTGGTATGTAGCATTGTCTTGTGAACCTCTAACAAGTTTGTTCAAATTATGCCCCTGGGATTAAATTTGGCCCCGCCCCAGGGGTCAACTTATTTAACATAGTGAAACTTTTAAAATCTTCTTGTCTGGAACCACAAGGCCCTGAGCATTAAGATTTGGCATGTAGCATTGTCGTGTGGACCTTTACCAAGTTTGTTCAAATTATGCCCCTGGGGCCTCGAGATCTAAGATTTGGTATGTAGCAATGTCTTGTAGACCTCTACCAACTTTGTTCAAATTATGTCCCTGGGGTCACATTTGGCCCTGCCTCGGTGGTCAACTCATTGTACATAAGGAAAACTTTGAAAATATTCTTGTCTGAAACCACAAGGACCTGAGCCTTAAGATTTGGTATGTAGCATTGTCTTGTGGACCTCTACCAACTTTGTTCAAATTATACACCTGGGGTCGAATGTGGCCCTGCCCCGGGGTCAATTGATTTTACATAGGTTTATATAGTGAAACTTTAAAAATCTCATGTCTGAAACCACAATGCCCTGAGTCTTAAGATTTGGTACGTACATGTAGCATTGTCGTGTCGACCTCTACCAAGTTTGTTCAAATTATGCCTCTGGGGTCAAATTTGGCCCCTACCAAGGGGTCATTTGATTTTACATAGGCTTATATAGTAAAACTTTAAAAATCTTCTTGTCTGAAAACACAAGGCCCTGAGATCTAAGATTTGGTATGAAACAAGCTTTATCAAGCTTTTTCGAATTATTAGATTGGGATAAAGGTCACCGAGGCTAAAAATAGATTTATTTACTGTACCTCATAGAGCCTTCATTTAAAGACCAATATCTTTGATATTCGGTATATAGGATCCTTGCATAGACCTCTACCCATGGGTAGGGTTTTAGGTCACTGGGTCAAGGTCAAGGTCACCATAGCTTATGATAGATATTTCTACTTTCTGTTATAGAGCCTTTATTTATTGACTGATATTTTACATATTTACATATTTATATTTACATTACTTACATATTTTCAATTAAAACATGAAATACTGCTTAACTGTAAACCTACCGCCAAAATACTCAGGTGAGCGATCTAGGACCATCATGGCCCTCTTGTTTATCATCCAAATATGAAACGCTGAAGCTGATAATTATATTTATCATGTATTTATTTATACAGAATCTTTTTAATTATACATTAAAATCAAAGCTCCTCGTCAGTAAATTGTCTGCTTCTGTTCCTTACCCTGAAACTTCATTTTCTGTTCAGTTCATGCGCCTGCTTTTTGCTGTGTTGAATAGTTTAATGTATTTTTCCTAGTAAATATATAGATTGGGAAAAAAGTTTGAATTCACTTTTATTTCAATATTAACGCGGGATAAAAATACTCGTTTTTATTATAAGAACGCGAGTGTAATTAGTTTACAAGGTTTTATCATATATTCCACAGTGTTAACCAGGAGATGTCAAACAGATATCATATGTTATCAAAATAAAGTGGAAAACTCATTATCACTTAGTCAAAATGAGAGATCATGAAAAGTGAATACGACCTTCATATTTTTTAATTAATATTGCACATGACAGCAATTTTCTCTGTCGACACGCATGTGTTTGTTTACTTTATATATCATATAACATGCGATTGATAATAGTTGTATGATTTTGTATCAGTTGCATTGTCAATAATATGTTCGATTGATTTTGATTTTATAGATGATCTAGTTTTACAATATGCTTACATACAAGTCTTTAATCTCGCCTTTACAAAAGTTTCTGGGTTGGCTAAAATGACTTTTCTGTTTTACCAAAATGCCCTTACTATTTAACTGGCTTTGTAGAAATAAGTGTCCATGAATTAACAAACGTAAGTGAAATATAAAGCCGTAATATTTTAGAGTAAAATCATTTTGAATATTTTTTTTATTTAGAAAAATGTATGTATCCCTCTGTAAAAATTGAAATTGAACGCCTTTAATTGTGAACATTCAAATATATAATCATATATAAACACTTAATTCCGAAGTCATGGGGATAAAACAAACTATCCCAATTTATCCTAAATGCTGGAAACATCAACATCTATACAGGGGAGTTAAGATTTATCAGTAAGTGCAATAAATATATCTTTCATATAATCTCTATTATCTTAAATCCTTATTAATGAGTGTAAATGATGAAATAAACATGCTGTTACTTCATTTAGATGTTTATCAGATAAAGTCAAAGATCGCTGTTTTAGGGAATCATATTTCAATGAGATTACTGTACAGTAGCTATCAGATATACTAGCAATAAATCGCTTACTCCATGAAAGATTTGTAAGTTTGTTAAAAGATATGTTACGTTTAATCCATTATTATTATTATCAACTTCGTTCTTTCTTGTTCAAGCCTATAACCTTTCAAAATACCAGTTAGTGTAAGCTCTATACTGCATTCTTCCCCCAACAAAACATGTCATTGCGAGGTACGGTGAGTTCGACTGCGGCTGACACAGACGTAAAATATATGTATATTTGTAAAGACGTACTATTTTTAAACAAATGCAGTGATTTTATGCAAGTTGTAAACATTTCTAAGGAGGAAAATCATTTGGAAGCATTTTTGTTTTACCTACGTTAAAGAGGCGGAATTATAATAAAAGAAAAAAAAAATATAAAAAGTAGTAATATATCATTCTTTTTAACTAAATGCTTCTGTTTCAGCTAAAATCGCCATGATATAAATTCAGCAGACGGAATTCATTTTTTCTGACTTAATTGGCAATTTTCGTGGTAATTTGAGCAATTTGTTTCAAGGCATTTGCTAGTACTGCGCAATTATAGAGGATGAAAAGTATTAGATTTGGATGGATTTGTTTAAAGATAACAAGGAAACTAGAATTGAACCGAAACAAACTATTGTAAATGACAATTGTAACGTTGTGAATCGGTCTAACCCGTTATATAATTCTAGATTATTTGTTCAAGTAAATGTGGAGCGAAAAAAGTAGCATATTAATTCTTCCATTATATTGGCGCTTAGGTCAAATACTTTGTTTGCTAAAACTTTTTTTTTATTTACTTATCTTTTTTTTCAATTGTGTGCTGTTTTTATTTCAGTTACACAGTATTGCTACATATAGGTAGCATTATTTTTCCAATAAACTGCACAGAATGATTAAGTTTTTGCAAGCTGAAAACCTGCAGAGAATATTCTTCGTTCAGAGAGATAAAGCCGAGCAGTTCTGACCATCGGCTAGACTGATAGTTTCTAATCTTGTATCTATGTTGTAATATGTTTCTGTTAAATGTATGTGACGAAGAAATGAACCTGGTCCAGCTGCTTGCAGATCCAGACCGAGTACTGGGAACATGTGTTGGGACGAACTGCTTTGTAATAGCAACAAAACACAACTTGTTAATGCATAAGTATTTATATTGTGTGATTTAATTTAAATGTGAGATCACATCTGAAAAAAATGCATTTTTAACAGATTTCTTAAACTAATATTTATGTCTGCAATGCCGCTTGGGAATAAACATTATTGTTTCAACTACTTTACCTAAATGATTTTTCTATAAACAGTTAACATATTCAAAAGGTTTTCTACTTGAAAACCGCTAATCAATCGTGAAATTGCTCCCTGGAGTAAGAATAACAAATGTGTCTGAGTCAAAAATACAGTACACGTTCCTGAGAGAGAGAGAGAGAGGGAGAGAGAGAGAGAGAGATTTGAATTAAACTTAAGAAACAGAGCTCACTAAGCTATTACTCTGAGCAAAATGAATTATTTGTCCTACATTAATTTTTCAATGTTCGTAATTTCAAATGGTTGCAATTTATAGACTTATAAAATCTGCACTTCAGATTGAAAAGTGTCAATTTCTTCTAATATGCAAGTGGTATATCCGTTGTGAACATGCATGTTTGACTAACGCCTGTTAGTGTCAAGTGTATAATTTTTGTGTATATTAGAATAGTTACTTAAAATAAATAAGTCCCCATATTTGTTTAGAACCATTAACTTTTTTTTCAAAAGAATTGTACAAACTCCTACGATAAGTAAATTGTTGCTGGAGTTTTTGTGCTCGACTTTTCAAGTGCATAAAGAGACAACGAACATTACAGCTAGTTATACTTTACAAAAGGAATACAAATTTTTAGAGCATTTCTATGTATACTTCAGATTCTTTTCTGCAGCAGCGAACAGACGCTTTATGAAAAAAAAGGAAAAGGAAAAACTACGAATACCTGAATATAAAATATGAAGCAAACGTATGGTAGAAGATAAGGTTATTCCTCAGAATAAGTTATGGTTACCGTAACAATTTGTAAATGTCAGCAGACGACACCAATTTTTACATGTAATTATTTTCTAAAATGTCATTTTAAATTAGACAGATATCTAACATGCCATTGCATTGAGTAATTTCGAAAGAAAAATAAATTTAATATAAACAGGACAATTTAAGCTCGAAAGGCAACAACAATGATTGCTGCAATTGTAAATACAAAATTCCTGTCTGCACCAATTCAGTCCGAGGTAAAAAATAACTGCTTCAATTTCGAAGGTACTATCAAAATGAATGTTAGTTAATTTTCATAATTCTGTCTAAAACAAGAACTAAAAAAATTGTATTTTTTACTTTGGTTTTTGACTTGTAACATCCAGGTTCTAGAAAGAACGGTCAACCTCCCTCGTTTATTGTATGTGTCTTTTAACTGTTTATGTATTTTCATAATTCTAAAGACAGTATTAATTATATTTTCCTGCAAGAAAGAACTGCTTTTATCTTTTGTTTTCAATAAAATGGTTGTTCTGTACCAGCCTACGAAACTTCACTAAACTTTCTTTTTCTTGTTCATTTGTCTTGTATCTTCATAATCTCTTGCGTTATTCAAACAGTTTCCATTTTGTTCTCTAAAATAATATAGTGATTCTTATATTGCCATATTGTTTGCAATGTTGCCATTTGTAAAATAGTTCATGCGACATCGATATCTTTCTGTAAAAAAGATAAACCTGCAAATATTACTACAGTAAATATTAAAAAATACAACTCCAGAAACTTCTTTTCAAGAACATTTGACTTTTTCAGTAAAGTTATTCGAAACCCCTTTTATTTCTGATAAATCTTGAAAAAGTAAAAAATAGTGTTTAACTGTGGTAAACAATTAGTACATTTATACTACACTACTCAAATTAATTAAAGGAGCGCCCATATAATCTATAAAATACCATACGCGTTGAGTAGATTTATGAATATCTTTTACAGAAATAACAAAATCATTCTTTTTACAAAAACAAATCGGCATTTTCATCACCAACAGGCACATTCCTGAACAGAGACAGTGACCAGGATATGAACACTATCAAATTAACTTTGAGATAGTGGTCTTACAGGAGAACAACCAATGTCTGTAAAAGCAGATTTAGGCGTACGGTATTTTATAGATTATATGGGAGCTCCTTTAATTAATTTGAGCATTGTATATATACATTAGTCTTGTCGAAAAATGTCTAGTGATTTGTTTGTATAAAATCATTGCCTACACAAATAATATATACTTAAAAGGTCAGTGCCCTGCAATTGTTCCAAACCAAAAACAAACTCCTTATGTTTTAAATATGACGCATCAGCCTATTTATACGCCCATTTATTTCAGCCATTTGTTCGGCCCTTTTTTAAAGTAGTTTATTTTCAAGTACGTGAAATAGAGCCTTTTGAAATATCTTAAAATGAAGGTCAAGACTTGTGATAATGTTTGTTTGTTTTTGTTTCAAAGATTGCACTTTTTATTAATGTAGTGTGCTTGTATACTTGTTAACCAGCAGATAGCGCTTTTTGTAAAAAGTAAATGGTAAATCATTATCTGTCACTGAGAATAAGAAAACATAAACATACATGTTTTGCCAGCTCATGATGATTATTTTTTTGTCGACAGGTGTGCCTCTATGATATCGCAATACATGCAGAATGGTTTTGACAGTAACTGCATACTATTGTATCAAAGTCACTCAGCTATTTTTGTGTTCTCTTTTTCGTGTCGATCTCTGATTGTTATTGTTCTTTTCTGTAGAAAAAAAAATATTCAGAGAAAATGTTGTTAAGCAGTATAGAACATGACTTATTATAGCTTAAACTAACTTCTTGTAAGGTATTACTCTTCTACAAGTACACCACTCATAATTTATTTATGAAAGTTAAAAAGTAAACGAATCAGATAATGCCATTTAGAACTTTTTTGCACGTGTTTAGAATCTTAGACTGTATTGCCCGCTGAAGGCTTATATGGACCAGTTTCTTGGTATTTCGTTTTCAGGCCTTGCAATCTTACTCTGCCAACATGCATAAAGATTTACAGAAGATGATTAATTTTTTGTCTGTTTAAACTTTTTTCTTCATGAAGGATGAATAGTTTTCTTTTTTATTATTTCGCAAAAGGTGCAAAATGATTCAGTTTACCAGCATGGGTTATATATGACCCAATATGCAATTCGTCTATGCAGTTGTTTGCTTTTTTAAAATCATATTCTCCTTTTCAGAATTTGTCTATTTTTCTTTACCCGTATCATGATTTTTTTTCTGAATTTCAACACATTTATTAATATGAATTGAATATTCAGATACCTGCTTACGTACAACAGAAGATTCAATCAGAGAAATGCGAACCTCAGCTTTTCTATCAGTTACTAAGGCTTAATCTTTCTCAATTTTTTGTATCGTTTGGTAATTGGAAACATCTAGCTGTTGATTATTTCATACTTGACATGAGATATAAGATATACCGAGTTGTAATAATTTACGCACGTGAGACTTTATTTGATCTTCAAATTAACTATCGGTGACTGGCCGTTCTTATAGTTTATGTTATATATATATATATATATATATATATATATATATATATATATATATATATATATATATATATATATATCATCAGGGAACAATTTCCACATTCTATTGAAACTGATTAGACTACGAAGAAAGACTTTGTTTCTTGTGCAGACAAAAACTTAAGGTTGCAATTGCTAACTTTGTGCAAACAATGAAGCATCCGTCGAAGCTACTTAAGTACATAGGAAGAATCAGACTCCCTGTATACCTGTGGTTTCTTTTCGATTGTATCGGGAAAGACGTGTAAATCATTACTTAACCGGTCAATGAAAGTTTTGTTTAGTCTGTCTATGATCCTAACTCTTCTATATTTATGCATCAAAATGTATTAATCTAACTCGTGAAATTAATTTCGAAATGATTTCATGGGACACATTTTCCTATTTACAATAGAAAGTTTCTTTTTAACAACATAAAAAACGTTGTTTTGTAACCCAAGTATTTAATTGTTCAATATGCAAGTGCGGTGTCCAATTTTGACATCTTATGAGACGTACGCCTTAAAGAGTTGAGTGTTTAATTGTTTGTAAATAGTTGTTGCTAGAAATAGATATTTACATCCTTAAATTGCTTGGTCGTTTAATTTTATCATAATGATACACAAACTCCTGTGACTTAACTCCCACAATAAGTTATGATGACGAAGCGACCATTTTAACAACCAAAAATACTCCCAATCTCTTGTCAAAACAATGCTTGAAATATTTTTCTAAATATGGTTTGCATCTGTATAATAAAATCCTATCATATGTGAATATCTTAGTATTAACATTCTTTTTTCCCCAGTGCTTTTAGGTTGGTTGTTATTCTACTTTTAAATCAAAGATACAGTTTTTAACGCTTGCAAACATCGACCATTGCTTCTGTTCTTAGTAGCTTTTTTACAAGTTAATTCCTATGATTTCCTCAAGAAATGTTGTCTTTCATACCTGCCTGGATCATTATCCAACCATTGTTAGCTTGTTCGTGCACTTGGAGCAAATGGATATAATTATGTATGCTAAATAGTCAGTCATTTCTTTTGAAGCAAAGGGAAATATGACTTATATAATATTTATTTTCGTATATGAAACAAACCATTGTCTCAGTTGCTGTCACCAAGAGCAAAGACGATTTTCTATGAGTTTTTGAAATGCTATTTCTTTAGTGTACATATTTTTTGTCTTCTAGGTATTCTAGTTTATTTCAAGGTGCTATGAGACTTCAATTAACTGTTGTGCTCATCGCAGAAAAAAGTCATGAATCTGTCAGTGGATATTAAATAACATGAAAGATGAAATCTTAGCATTTTGCCATTTGATGACTTTCTCACCAGACAACAAAGTTCTGCGTTGACAAGTGTATGTTGTAATATTTTTAATGATGCAAAACGTATTTGGTTTCTATAAAACAATTTGAGATGTGCCGGTCTTACTTCTTTTGACATTTTTCGTACGATATTGTTTTCTTATCTAATAATTTGTCGAGAATCTTATAATGAAGCGTTTTCTTAGAGTGATTTATACTCGTGTATGCGTAAAAAGAGAGTGGAAAAGAATACCAGCTGTTAAGCAAATGATAATATGTAATAGCCATTTCAAAATGTCAGCAGACGAAACCTAGTTTTTTTTCTTCTCTATTTCCTACTGTCATTGTAAATTGGACAATTTAATTCATATTTACATCTGTTTCAGGTCAGCTTATTTGCGAATGCTTGCCAAGCAAACAAATATTTCAGATAGATTCATTTTATAATAATGTAAAATTCTGGTGAAAAATGTATTACATGTTATCAAAAGACAAAAACCTAAATATGAATATTTCAAGTGCGCATAACGTTATCACTGTTAATATCATTTTCTCATAAGAAACTAGACCAGGTCGAATTTCTGTTCAACACCAACAGGTATAAGACGTCTAATTGTACGTTTGCCAAGTGATAACTCTTCATAAGGTTTTGAATACTATTAAAAAAAAACTTAATTAGATATATCTATTTAAAAAGTGTTAAAGGCAAACTCAGCCTTTCATTTTAAGTTTGAAATCAGAGCTAAATACGATAGAAAGTCCAAACTATCTAGTATATTATCCTCTTTTACTTCTTCCTTACAACTTATTTTTTGCGAAAAACTTGCTACATATGAATGTTTCCAAACATTGTTACTTTTCATCAGCCGTATCTTTTCTTTCCAACATATCGTAAATCTGATGCTTATTCCTGGAGCTGTTCGTTCTGACACTTTGTATTTTTACCTTGGTTTGGTTGCAGAGAAGCTAGGAATGTGCTTTTTTATTTTTCAAAGGTCAATAAGAATCAAACAAAACATTTTTTTTCATATTTGTTTCCATGTTCAGCAAATGATGTGCTGTCAGCTTGACCATGTGTTCGATTTTCTTTTCGAATTTATTAAATATTCTTGCAATAACTTCTGTCTTTAATTGAACATTTCTATGGTTAAATGTTGAAAATAAAGTCTTTTAGAGTATTTTTTTGTTTATATTTTACAAAGTTTCTTTTAAACTCATATTGACTTGGCTATTGTCTGAATTATATTGTTTGATACAAATAGAATTGTTTAAAGATACACAAATGTAATGTGATATTTGATTCCATGTTTTTGTATAGTTGACTGTATTAACACAATTAGTATGTATGTGATATTTAATTCAAAGGTTAGGTAAATTTCACAATTTTAACACAACTTAAATGTGATATTCGATTCAATGTTTTTGTATGATTCCCTGTTAACTAGCTGATTTCCAGTATCGAAGAAAATTGAAAACACGTAAGCCAGTCAGTGATTATAAAAGTTATAATATAAAAGATAGCTTTTTTGCAGCTTGATAAATACTTTTTACAGTAGCAATTTTCTTTGTCGATCTTTATCAGTCATATTGTATTTGATATTAAGTGCATATTTAGAGCTTAACTGTCTTAGATATTTTATATGTTCTGCTGTAACAGTTTTCATAGTCGTTTATGTAAGATATGATAATTTCCAGTGAGTGTCGTGCAAGAGTAAGGCTATTCATGATAAAAAGAGCATTTTATTTTGATGACATAATTTGTGTAGAAATGTCCATCAAAATCTCAAAAATATTCATAGAATTCCATCCAGTAGCTTTTAGAAAATGATATAGATATCTTAACGTTTTGCTCACTGCTACTGCTGTTACTGCTACTGCCAACTTCACGTTTTGCCTACTGCTAGTGCTGTTACTTCTACTGCCAGTTTCGCGTTTTGCTTACTGCTACTGCTGTTACTGCTAATGCCAACTTCACGTTTTACTTACTGCTACTGCTGTTACTGCCAACTCACATTTGATTTAATTTCTACTGCCAACTGCGTACTGCTACTGCGTAGTGCTACTGCCAAAATCCTATTATTCTATTATCAGTGATACAGAATTTAATCAAACTTAACTAACTTACACTTTCCTTTTCTATTGCTGTTTGTTTTAGTAGCTTTCACGATTGTTTTTTGTCAACTCTCTTTTTCTTTAAAAACACAATATTTTACATTTTCATTTTCTGTTTCATGTAAAATTTTAACGATGTTGCCTCCTGATTCGAGGAGTAGGCAGTATGTAAAAAAAGAAAAAAGAAACCTCACACTGTTGTTTAATTTATTACAGTTGTCTCTAAGTATCAGCAGGCTATATTAGTATTAAAGAGTTCAAGCGTAAATTGAACGTGGTTAATGGAATTACATAAGAATGAAAATAACGATGACAAATATATTATCCATAATTTACGCACAAAAAAAACATTATTGATGAGTGGCACAGATATAATGGATGCTATTATCTCGTCTGCAATTTTGAAGGTATCATAATGCGTCGTCTGGATAGCTGTAGTAACAGAGACATAAACTAAGATTTAACTGAATGCATCATGTTTATGAAATGTTTAAGTTTACAGTTGTGCTTGCTCTCATCTATTTATTTATTTGTTTATTTATTTATTATTTGTTCTAAAATTATAATAAAGAATATAATGAATGTTATTGCATGAGGAACAATCTCAATGGCGACGTAAAACAACAAAAAAAGGCATTAAGCGGAAAGATTTTCGTCCGTCGGGCGCTTCGCGTTGTAAAAACAATAATATTGTTGAAAACATAATAAATGAAAAGAGTGTCCTGACACATATCTATATAACGACTCTGATAGGTAAGGTTTTTTTCTAATATACACCAATCTGATATTTTAAATTTTCTGTTTTTGAAATTATATAAATTAAAAGCCTGACATAACAACAGATTGGTATGTTTTTGTTTTCATGCAGTTGATCTGGAAGATATTATCATGTAATTATTAATTATTTTAACTTCTCATTTGGATCATGCCTTAACCAGAATACATACAGTTAAGGCTCTTAAACATAAAATGCTGTATACTCAAAGTGTCGCCTTTACTTTGACAATTAAACATAAAAGATTCATCGTGAAAATAATGACACCATTCGAGTAACCACAAATCGCACAACATGAAATAAATGTTATATAACCACGGTTATTACCATCTGTGAGAACTACTTGTCGTTTCAAATGGCATTTCCGATGTCAATACATGCAGTTCAGACTACTTCTCAAAGTGTCAAGTGATTGAATTATGTGTCAATAATTGTTACTAAAATATATAATGGCTTCTTGATCTATTTTGACATATACTTATGCAATGACATACTAAAACAAACTCCTACGCTGCACATATATGATATAAGCGACCGATTTGATTAAATATAAACAAAAAACTGAAAAGACAATTATAAAAAATCTTAACCCATAATTCACGTCTTCCTTTCTCCATAGGACTATTGTTACCTACTCTTTTTTCTCCCAAATGATTTTGTTTCACCATGCTTCGTCTTTTAATATATAAAAGAACATCGGCAAACTTTTATCCTAACTCTTAATGTTGTCGTTAACCTGACAATTTACATCAAACCCCCCGCCCCACCCCCTTCTTTTTGCGAACTCTTACTATGTGATAACTACAGTGACAAATTAATGCGAACTGTCTGTGAACCTTTATAGATGTAGTATTATGAAAATAACCATACTGCTACTGCTATACACAGCGGTTCTGGCATCTTCTTTTTTCTACTGTTTAGTATTTTCTAAAGCTGTTGTAATCACTACATTGCACTGTTCTCTAGTTTAAAACGTCTGCTTCGAATTCTTTGTATAGTTAATGAATAGTTAACGTCTACAAACTTTGACCCCTTTTTATATGCATGTTTGAAAAAAAAAAACTGGTCGTATTATGGCAACGCACATGACGGGCTGGCGGGCGGCGTCCAGATTTGTCCGAATTATATCTTCTAAATACATGGTGAGATTTGAGTATTACTTGATACAAATGTTCAGCATCATGAGACGTAGGCGCATGAACAAGGTCTCTAGATCAAAGATCAAAGTCACAGAGGTCAGATGAAAACGCTAGTCCGGAGCAAAACTTCTACCTGCATCGAGGGGTTTTATTGTAACTTCGCAAAAATGTTTACCATTTCAAGGCTGAGTGATGTATGCACAATTCAGGTCCCTGTGGCAAAGGTCAAGGTCACACATATAGGTCAAAGGTAGATAAAAGATATCAGAATGTGTATACAATCTACTAGTAGTCACCGTGAATTGAGTTGTTCTATCATATATGTCCACCATCATGAGACTGAGTGTTACACGCATAATCCAGTGCCATAAATTCAAGGTCAAGGTCATTAGAGATGATGAAATGTTAAAATTTCGTCTGGAGCATATCTTTTGCATCCACAGAAGAATTTTAGTGTTACTTAACAGAAACGTTCAGCTTCATGAAACATAGTGTCGCGCGTATAAACCAGGTCTTTAGGTCAAAGGTTAAGGTCACACTAAGAGGTTAGATGAAAATGCTAGTCAGGAGCAAAGCTTCTACATGCATTGAGGGATTTTATTATAATTTGGCACAAATGCTCAACAATGTAAACTGGAGTGTCGCATGCAAAATTCAGGTGGCCAAAGGTCAGATAAAAATATGGAAATGTGTGTACGGACCATTTAGTCATCATGAATTTAGCGATTCTATTATGTATGTTCAGCATTATGAGACTGAGCATTACAATCATAATCCAGTTCCATATATGCAAGGTCAAGGTCATTAGAGACTATGAAATGTCCAGATTTCGTCCAAGCATATCTTCTACATACATAGATTTAGTTTGTGTAGTGATTTCAGTTTCGCTAACGATTGGTCATAAACTACAATAAACATTACATATTTGCTGTAATAAACGTGCGCATTCTTTTTGGCGACATATTGTTGGTTAATGCTCTTGTTACATGCTGTACTGTGGTTATTGTACTCGTTTGAAAAAACTGTTTCCTGTCTGAATGAAAGCGAAAAGGGAAAGAAAGACAATTGGAAGGCGTCTTATTAGAGAAGTAAGGGTTTGAATTCAATAGGGAGATAAATCTTGAAGGCATTATCTATATTCAATATAACAGTTTTGTCTGTGTATAGTGAAATACGAAAGGGAGATAAATCTTAAAGGCATATCTCTACTCAATTTTACAGTTTTGTCCGTGTATAGTGAAATACGAAAGGGAGATAAATCTTATAGGCATATCTCTATTCAATATTCGTTCTTAAATAGGAAGAAATAGAATCAGAATTTACATTAAGGTAAGAATAATTTATAATGACCACAGCACAGTATTAGATGATTAGAAATGCTTTCGAAGTACGTGTAAATCAGTGTTTCAGTTCTCTAAACATAAAACTGCTGTAACAGATAGTGATAATCAGAAACGTACGGATTAGGAACAGATTCGTCACATTTACAGGAACATATTATTAAGAATAGAATAAGTTCAATGACTTTTACATGTACTTTTCATTTTTGAAATTTAGCTTAATTCAAAACTTAAAAAGCCTGTGCAATTATAAACAAATTGACGACTTATGTTTAATATTTTTGTATTGTCATAAATTAGTGTGGGGGAGGTTGGGAAGAATATTCGAGTCCATCTTATTACAAATTCTAATTAAACAGACTGTCCACTACCAACGTCGCCTAATATGAATTTTACATGGGTAAGAGTAATAAAGGTGTCGGTGTCCTATGCTATGGTATCAGGCAAGGACTGGCTTTTATCAAATGTTTGTGTATTCAATGATATCGTGTAACAAATTGGAGATTGTAAATAAATTTCCGCCGTAAACCGATGTAGATGTTCTCTTAAACACGTTATAATGAAGTTTAAAACATTATTACTGAAGATCTACATATTGCATGTTTGAGAAACGTTTATACAAAAATTCAAGCAATTAGCAAAGCAAATGATTCGTAAGTGATAAACAAATTGCATTAGAGTACACAAGTAATGTTAATTTTTCCAATAATAAATCAAAGATTGTCACAAGCCAAGGAATATCGCCCTCAAAAGATCTATGCTTTATTTATTTGAAGAATGACATTTTGACATTGTTATTAAAGATGTCAATGTTTCTTTGCCATTTTCTTCACTGAAAAATATACAATTATGTTACAAAAATCATAACTATAGGAAGTTTGACAAATAAGGAGAAATTACCAATTCATTTACAAAACAGGGATTGCCCGAAGATTTGTCAATAATAAATTTTATACTGTCAAAAGGCAGGAATAATTTAGCATTAATGATTTTTTCATTTATAGTACATGCTCACTTGAGATCAGCTGTGTATAGACGCCATACGTTTTCTTATTTCAGCGACAAGTAAAAAAAACTATACATAGTATGTTCGTCTCTTAATTTCATTTTCTGCTTAAGGCCAGTTAGAGAGGCAAAAATTTCTTTTTTTCATCATTTCAGGAGTCAGACATACTAAATTTAAATTATTTTTAAGACTTGCAATAGTGTATTTGTGCGAGAGTTGAATGAAGATTTTTTGTTTCCGTTTAGTTTGTGACAGTCTGTTTTAGAGTTACCCTTACGAGTACTATGTTTCTGAATGTTGAAACAGTGTCCTGTGGCGATGTACTTTTCAGCATGGTTATTCTTTGACCAGTAGCCATCACTTTGACGAATATTTTAGACAAGTAACGAGATAATATAGAACACATTTTTTCCAGGCCATTTATTTTGATCACATTTTGTACTTCTTAAAAAAACATTTTGAAATTTGTTCGTTGCTGATTTACATACAAACTCGCAGTGAAATGTTAAGAATGTCATTTTAAAATAATTTGTTCACTAAACTGGGTGTGAAAAGCCTAATTAACCATACATTTAAAAGCAGTAAAATCAAGTTAACTGCTTTCATATTTCGCTCCATTAGGCTCACAATAAATCTTGAGCTTAATGTTTCAAATTAAACATTTTACTCTACTGATGGTCCTAGTTAAGGAAAAAAACTGAAACACTTATGTCATGTTTCGTTTTATAACTTTTGTGAAGATGGAGAATGCTTCTTAATTTCTCAGTTGTAGTAAACTAGAAGTGTACGAAAATGTGAACAAACTTTACAAGTAACTGAGCTTTATATACACTGGGCTGGAACAATTTGAGCTAAATGTAAAACTTGAGCCTCCTTCAATTTCCAGTAACATCTTTAGCATAATATGATAAGCTTTGTTTCGGACATGAGCTTAGTGGTAAGCTTAGTTCGAGTCATTGACATAGCATGACATGTAGAAGTCTTGTCAAATGGGACAAGATAAACTCGGCGTGCGTTTCCAAATGCCAGCTTAATATACGGAATAAGCTCAATAAAAAATCCAAAGCTTACTCACTTGTTTTAGATAGATACCATTTCACTTTTGCAAAACTTTTTTTAGAGAAGAAAGCCTGTCAGAGGGACATATGCAAGCAGCTCTTTTCCTATTTAGATCATTGATAATGTCCAAAAAATCATATAAAACAGTACAGTCAAATTCATGTATACACGGTAAAGTATTTTAATTCATCTAGAGTAAAATGTTTGATCTAGAATGAATTATATCATACACATAAATTATAATTAAACTGAATGTAAATCTATTATATTCAATGTTGAAAGGTAATTACTGTTTAACATCAATCAATGACAAAATGACAGACAATGTAAACATCTTTTTTGAAAGAAATTTTAAGTGCAACACATAAACCGATCAATTTCACACAAGACTTCTTTATTTTTCTGTCAGTTTTGAGTAGAAACAATTTGCTTGTGTCGATCAGTATGTGATGTATTATGAGTAGCTTCAGTCAATTATCTTGGTAGTGCAACGTTTCTCTGGTCAATCTGATTCTTAAAATGTAATGAAAGGTTTCTCTAGTCTATTTGATAACTAGTTTCTAAAGTCGGTCAGCAACGTGTCGTTTAAATAGTGAATAGTTTTACAGTTTATGAGGACACGAGGTGGAAATTTCTGCAGTTGGTCTGCAAGCTCTGTTTTGAGTCTTGAATAGTTTCTCTAGTCTATGAGGTGACAAGTACTTTCTGCAGTCGGTCATCAAGCTCTGATTTGAGTCTTGAATAGTTTCTCCAGTCTATGAGGGCACGGGAAATCTCTCCAGTTGGTATGCAAGCTCTGTTTTGAGTAGTGAATAGTTTCTCCAGTCTATGAGGACACGAGTACTTTCTCCAGTCGGTCATCAAGCTATGTATTGAGTCGTGAATAGTTTCTCCAGTCTATGAGGACACGGGAAATCTCTCCAGTCGGTCTGCATGCTCTAGTTTGAGTCGTGAATAGTTTCTCCAGTCTATGAGGACACGGGAAATGTCTCCAGTCGGTCTGCAAGCTCTAGTTTGAGTCGTGAATATTTTCTCCAGTCTATGAGGTGAGAAGTACTTTATCCAGTCGATTAAGAAGCTCTTACTTGAGTCATGAATAGTTTTTCCAGTCGATGAGGTGACAAGTACTTTCTCCAGTCGGTCATCAAGCTCTGTTTTGAGTCGTGAATAGTTTCTCCAGTCTGTGAGGTGACAAGTACTTTCTCCAGTCGATCAGCAAGCTATGTTTTGAGTCGTGAATAGTTTCTCCAGTCTATGAGGTGACAAGTACTTTCTCCAGTCGGTCATCAAGCTCTGTTTTGAGTCATGAATAGTTTCTCCAGTCTATGAGGTAACAAGTACTTTCTTCAGTCAGTCATCAAGCTCTCTATTGAGCCGTGAATAGTTTCTCCAAACTATGAGGACACGGGAAATCTCTCCACTCGGTCTGCAAGCTCTAGTTTGAGTCGTGAATATTTTCTCCAGTCTATGAGGTGAGAAGTACTTTCTCCAGTCGATCAGGAAGCTCTTTCTTAAGTAGTGAATAGTTTCTCTAGTTTATTAGGAACTGGAAGCTTCCCCCAGTCGATAAGTATGGTCTTTCCAGAATAGTAAATCGTGTGTATCAAATCGTTTTCGAAGTCTAACACCATTGCATACATGGTGAATAGGAAAAAAAACTTTTCAAAGTAGTGAATAGCATCCGTTTATTCAGCATAGCTATTTCTAAGATGTCAAAAGTTTCTCCCGTCGCAAAGTATGGGTTTGAGTAGTGATTGTTTGAGTCTTTCACATCGTTAAAGTACTGTACTTTTGCATTTATGAAACTGTCAGCCTATTTCAAGTTTAAGCGAAGAGCAAGATCGGTGAAAATATCACGTGAAGGGGATACATTTTGCCAAATATTGACTTACATAGTAAGTGTTCCTAACAGTCGATTACTTCAGAAAGTGGCAATGTACCAGACACATTCTGATGACATCGAATAAATATATTTCACTTACTTTTATACCTTTATTATTGAGTGAGCTGTCGGGGTTGGCACTGGTTTTTAGTTAATATTTAATAAATGAATGAAATGGAACAGTGAACAGTTGGTTTTTATATTTGTCATGTTCACATTCTTTTTTTTATTTCGCTTTACCATTCGAGGAGCATTTTTTTACCTTTTTTTCAACTTTTAACCTTAAATGTTTCTTTAACTTTAGTATTAGCTAACTATCGAGATGTATACTGAATAGGAAGTAAAGTTCAAGCAGGCTTTAGCGTTATAAGTGGTAGACAAACTGACTGTCTCTATCATATTTAGTTACATAGTCTTACCTCAAGTTAACCACTTATTTACATAGATTTAAAAACGTTTTAAGCATATTGCCGGATTTCAACGGAGATTACTTTTCTCCGGTGATAAATCGACCTAGCCCTTGCCGTTAAACATTCTAAATCCAATTTGTGAATGAAAAGATAATGTTCAAAACGGGGTCAGCAAAGATAAAAGGTCAAACATTTGCTCACGCTGCCCGCGTACAGGCCAAACATGTCGATTATTCTTAAACTCATGTTTGTAAATGTTTAATTTTCTATCCAATTTAAAATCTTTACCTCGATTGCTGTTTGATATAACGGACGCTCGACCTTTCATATTAAAACTAAACGGCCGCAGTCATTGTAAGCATACTGATAAATGTGGAGTTCTAGTGTAGCTGTAAAATAAAAAAGATAAAATGTTGGAGGATTAAACGGTGACATTTCGGATATGTATTATAAATATCATGTTGTATTTTGCTGAATGGAAAAAGTTCTTAAAGTTACTTACGTACAAAAACTAAAGATAAAAATCATTGGATCGTGAAAAATAATAAAAGTTAGATTTTTTTTTAAAAGATAAAATCACAATAAATGACGTTTAGTTGACGTAACAAGAAAAGAAAATACGTAGAAATGTGTAAATTGTTTCAACATGAATAAATTGTTACAGTTTTACTATTGTTACTTAAGTATAAAGTCATAAAGGCAAAAACTAAAAACTTATTTAGTAAGATATAACGATACCTGCTCAAAGAAACATACAAGCTAACAACTAAACTAAGGGGAAAGAAAGAAAGAAAGAAAGAAAGAAAGAAAAGCGTTTACTTATTTGGTTCGGAAACTTAACTCGAACCACATGAACAAATCTTCATTCGTTTATATAATCATCATATCATGTACGATAAGTCAACATTATTATGTTTAGAGACGGTGCGTCAGAGAGTAACCTTTCTCACGACGATACTCAAGTATTAAAACATCCAATTCATAAAACTAATTGAGGTATGTGTTTATCTAGTATATATCTGCAAGAAAAATTGTTAGATTTATATCGTAAGTTTCATCAATTTGAATGACTTTGATGTATAAAAACAAAACAAGTTGCAATGTTAATGATTTTATTTCAGCGCAGTTATAATTCTTAAAACGCATAATAAGTTGAAATGGGTACTTTTGATAACACTGAAAATTCTGATATGATTATGGCATGCGTATTTACTGACCCTAATTCAATACTGTTGTAGTTCAACATGCTTTGGTACATTTTTCGTAATTAATTCAAAATGTCGAAACCGAATCCCTCGCTCTGGACATAAAACCCTGCACATAATTTTAATATTATAATACTAAAAAAAAGATAGACAAAAAATGCTAGTACAAACGAATTGTGTTAAGAGGAAGTTTAAAATTGTCGTGAGAAAACAAAATGTCATATGTTTTCGCAGTAAATGTTAATCTTATTTTCGTCTCATGAAATGGTTTTTTTTGCACTAAGATAATTTGTCGAGTCCTTTTTTTTTCGGGTGACCTTATAAAAAAGGAAGAAGATTTTCGTTTAGAATCTTCTTAAAATTAGAATAGGCTCAAAAAGTATTAAAAAATCTCTGGCTTTTTACAGAAATTAAACTTAATAATTAAACAAAAATGTAAAGCAAAAAAAAAAAAAACACACAAAAAAACAAACAAACAAACAAACAACAACAACTAATGAACTGAATGAAACATTACGTAGAAGATTTTTTTTCGATTACAGAATAGCTAGAGCTTATATTTATTTAAAACTATTTTGAAATGAATTTCTTGTCTACGTTGTCTGGTAAAATGCTGATATAGTTTAAGTTCGTTGGTATTTTAAACAAAATAGCAACGGCGGTCTTATATTCGCGTTCTTATTGTGGCTGATTTCTGACTTTTCGTTTTTTCCGCCTGGCTGTGCGAAATTGCAAAGGCTACATTGAAAATAACTCTAATTTGTCGTGTTTACGCCTCGGTTGTTGGCTAGGCATTTGTCCTGTTTTTGCCCCGCTAAAAAAAATCACTGAGGCGAAAACACGTCATTTTTTTTTCGCCCCGCCAGCCGAAAACACGAAACGATATGGCAGAAATCAGCCACCATACTTTCTAACATACAGTCAATTTACAAAACTTACCGACAGCCATTGAAAATCTAAAAATGACTCAACCTAAGATACGATGGCAAAGAAAACCTTTGATCCCTTTTAACAGTAGCTCAAATGTGCAGAAGTGTATATCATTCTTTAAATCCGTTAATCTTTTCCATCAACGAACTTTTTGAGAAAAAAAAAAGTAAATTTTATCACTTAAACGTTCAGAAAAAAATGTCACCGATGGCATATTGAAATAAAGAGGTATCTAAGCAGCAAATAAAATCTAAATGTAAAGGTCGTTATCTTGATAGCTTTCGGCAATTGAAACAGGTGCGAAAGTTGAAGGGATCATGAAACGGATCGTTATTATTCATAAAAAGGAATATTATAGATGCTTTAAGTAATTTAAATGTCGCATTTCTTCATACAAGGATAATTTTAGTAGTTTTCAATTTTCGTATTTTGGGGTGAAAAGTAAGAAGTGGTTTTGTGCAGGGTTTACGGGTTAATAATGCGCGAGGTGGTACGCAAAGAACACAAGTTTTCTTAAATATTTTAATTACAAATATCAAAAGATTTACCACTTTGCGAATATGTTATCGTTAATTGAAATCTTTTTATTACGTTTTGCCATCAGCTCGTAAGGTTGACAAATTTTACTTTTTATTGAATAAAAATCACAGGTCAGAGTGTGAACTGACAATAAAATGCATTTGGAAATTTTATATCCCAAATCATAATTTTCGCGCCTAATCTCATATTTCTGTGACTCACACTACTTGAATGAGGTTATTAATGTGACACTACGATAATTTTCATTTATCTTTAACGCAAACTTGAAGTTCTTCAGACAAGGAAATTATTTTAGTAGCTCATCTCTTTTACTTGGATTCGTTTGTACGTTCGTATTTAAGCGCGTGTTAAAATTCGTCCGTCAGTCCGACGTGTCGCTCTTTCTGAAAGACTATCTGTTATTAATGTCAAAACATCGTTCATTTCAGAGTAAAATATGCTCGTGAAAAGCAGACTATAAGAAACCCAACTAATCATTGTGAGGTTATAGTCTTAATGTCTGCATCAAAATGGCGCCAGAGCGTATCGTGTTAATCTACTTAGTCTGATGTAAAGGCCATCTTTGATATTGCATTAATACCATTTTAACTAATCTATTTGAACCGGAAGTGAGGTCAGTCCACCATTTTCACAAAAAGTACACATTTTATCTCAGTCAACAAAATGAAATACATCATTCTCATCTTCGCTTTCGGTAAATAAATATGACATTTATTTCTATTTTTTCTCTGAAAAATTTAACGACATATGACATAAATCCATCAGTCACAAGGGCTGATTGCAGTGAAAGTTTATTTCTTAATTTTTCGTTGACATAAGCGATATATTAGCTCGAAACAATTGCATACTTAATAAGAATTGATCACCTTTTTTGATACGGCTTGGAGACAGAGTGCGTTGTTTTAAGTGTGTCCTATTTTTAGCAATGCTTTATTATAGTTAATTAGGTAGTAATGTGACAATAATAAAAAAAGTAAGGGGAACAATTTTGTGACGAGACCGTAAAAGTTTATTAACGATAAACAGATCTATTCATTTTTTTTTGTAACAAGTTTCGTAAACAAGTTCTGTGAATGAATGAACTATTATACACATAGTTAAATAATGCAATTAAAGATTAATTGTTTTCTATTGAGTTTACTTGTTGCTTATAACTATTTTTGGCACAATTTTCCTTAAAGAGAAATGGAAAAAAGTTAGAACACTGATTTATGACCAGTTGAGGTAGTTTAACAATAGATAAAGACAGGTGTAATTGCTAAATTTTAAAAAGAAAAAGAAAAAAACTCGCTTCCTTTCCGATTAATTTTCTTTGTTTCTTTAA
Organism: Cyclina sinensis; assembly: GCA_012932295.1. Classification (NCBI taxonomy): domain Eukaryota; kingdom Metazoa; phylum Mollusca; class Bivalvia; order Venerida; family Veneridae; genus Cyclina; species Cyclina sinensis. The sequence continues at coordinate 25,908,962 of JAAONU010000017.1, forward strand.
ACATAAATCGAGTTTAAACTTTAACATACGGATTTAAAACCAGAATTAGGCACTGTTAACAATAGTTATGGGAATACTTTACTTAATCTTTCGTCAAAGAAAGGCGACTAATTGAATTTTAACTCTTAAAAGGGTTTACTATTGTTATATAATTATTTCGGATAGGTGCTTTAAGCGCAAAATAGTTTGGAATTACAAAATGATAAACAGGGATTGATGAGGACTGTTAATAATTAAGGAGACGATTTCAATACATAATACATTTCACTTACAAATATATATCTTTGTGTGTGTATATAATAATATATGACGGCAAATTCAGGAAAAGCGTTATGCGTCACTTGATCGTTGACATGCGTTATTTTTCCTTTCAATGTCAATCGCTTTTCGTTCATTTGAGTTTAAAGAATTTAATTATCAATTATAGATGCGGACGCTGGGGTTTTATTGTTGTGGGTTGAAATTGCATAATGAATAATTCGTAATTATAATCGCGGATCGTTCGTGTCGGAAACGTGCAAATATGAAAAGATGTTTATGTTTGGACGCGTGTCCAAGCATCTTATGTATAAGATTAAATACTCGGTTTTGCTGCTGAAGTGTTGAAATGTTACCGAAATAAATAACAAGATAACTTAGGAAGATACAGTAATATAAAGATTACACGTTAGTTGTCGAAAATTGTACATAAGATATTTTATATTGCAGATATAAATCATAAAACGTTCGGCAATGGTATTACTCGTTACAGAAAAAAAACTTTAGTTTTTATGAAAATATGGTGACATAAATTTTAATATATTCATATTTTGTGAAACAATTTTGGATTTTAAAAGCTGAGATTTCTCAACATGTTTCGGGTCAAACTTGTGCATACACTGGATATTTGCCGGACATGAAGTGTTTTCGGATAATTTTTCCAATTCTGGTGAGTTGCTTGAAAATTTTCGTAAGTTTATCAAATATTTTGTAATAAATGAACCCTGAAATCTTCTGCTCTGTAAGAATTTGCGCCCTTTTTTCGATCATAACACTGTATACCCTGGTATTTTCTTGTTTGTCACAAGTCACTTTAGTTTGGCACACGTATTTTGCCGAAAAGTGTGCGTGCATTATACATCATGTTTTTTTTCTTCCTTTTTTTGTTGTGTGTGTGGGAGGGGAAGATAAAATATTTCATATATTTTGACTACAATTAAAATATTTCATACATGTTGACTACAATTCAGTTTTTAAATCTAAGACCTACAGCCTATAGGTAGAATACAAAAAGAAAAGGTAAAAAAAATAACTTTACGTTTTAGACAGACACTTATAGTAAAAGATTTCTGTCGTCTGCCAGTACTGGGAAAACATATGAACTTACATGTCCCTTTATAAAAAGTTTTTGAATAGTTTTGCATGTTTATTTAAAACAAATATTGAAAGGGCTGTAATCAACATTGAATTAAGACCGTACAGCCTAAGTGAAAAGAGTTTCAATTTATTTACAAAGTGGAGGTGTTGCTAAGTAAGGCCTCATGTTAAAATTATAATGATTGACAGCGAAGATCACGACGTGTCATTTTCATAATGTATATAACAGTATTACATTATTGTTTCATCATCATCATCATCATCATCATTATCATTATTATTATTATTATTATTATTATTATTATTAGATAAACAAATTCAAGAGAAGTTAAATGCATTGCAGAAAATCAGTAACAATTCAATCAGTTTGGCTTTAACGTTTTTTGGATGGACGTGGCGGTGCTTAGATTTGCCACATCTATCCACAAATATAATCTGCAAAACGTCTTAATTGTTATGATTACTTTTGAAGAAAATGAAATAGGCTAATTTTCCTTTCGACGGGAGTCTCTTTTCACTTATTATAATGGAGCGGCAGTGAGATTTTTTTCAATAGTTTTTTAACGTTTAAATAATTTTGTACGAATTTTGACCGAGTGGATCTATGACTAGATGGCTCCTAGATTGAGATAGATCTATAATTGCAAAATTATTGACAACGTGTAGTGGGGCCAAACTTTTTTCTCATCGGGTTAACTTCGAAAATGTTGTACAAATTTTCTTTTGTAAATCGCCCCAAATATTTGCCACACACGTTTTGTAATTTGATACTACTTCAAAATAAGCTAACATAAATACATTAGTGGACCTTAAGAAAAATTTGATATTTAAGTCCAGTACAATGATGCGTTATTTACATCAATTAACGCTAATTACCAACAGGTGTTATCAGCGTTTATATTTTCTTTTAAGAAAATAAATGTTCTTCTATAACTTGATATTTTGCCATATCATCATAATTAAGGAACAGAGAGTAACGAAACATGTTAAACATCTGATTGAAATGTGTCTTATCATTTGCCATATTTTGTTATCCTTTGTTGTTTTTTTCTGCTCTGATCAGTGCCCCTCTGCTTTGCTCTGCTCTGTTAAACTCTGCTCTAGTATGTCCTGCTATGATCTATTCTGCTCTACTCTGTTATGCACGGCTCTATTCTCCTTAGCTTTGTTATGCACGGTTCTGTTCTGCTCCTGTCTGATCTCCTCGGCTGTCATGCACGGCTATGTATTGCTCTCTGTTCTGCTTTTGTTCTGCCTTGCTCTGTTAAGTTCTGCTCTGGTAAGTTTTGCTCATCTTGTTTTCTTCTGCTCTGTTATGGCCTTCTCTACTCTGACTTGTTCTGCTCTGTTTTGCTTTGTTCTACTGTACTCTGCCCTACCCTGCCTTGTTCTCTTCTGCTTTGCTCTGAGCTGTTCTGCTCAGGTTTGCTTTAATATATACTCTGCTCTCCTTATCGCTGCACTGTGCTACTCTAGCGCTTCCCTGGTTTGTTCTGCTGTGTTCTATTCTGCACTATTCTGCTGCGTGCTAATCAATATTTTATGTTTTATTTTAATTTTCTGGTGTCAAATTTTCCATTCAGTTTTGTTCCGTTTTGTCCAGTTTGTGTATGTTGTAGTACCTTATTACATTACTGGACAAACATACCGCATCACAGCGTTGTTTCACGTCTCTTACTTGACCTGCCGCTACGTAACGTGCAAAACTCTGCGTTGTTTTATACCCCAAAAACGAAGTTTGGGGGGTGGTATATAGGAGTCACCCGTTAGTTGGTCGGTCGGTCGGTTGGTCGATCGGTCGGGGTTTACCTTGTCCGGAGCATAACTTGAAAACTACTGGTTGGAATTCAATGCAACTACATACAATGGTCAAGCACAATGAGTGGAAGTGCAGTGTCCACCAAGAAACATAACTCCATCTTCTCTATTTTCACAGTTATTGCCCTTAATTGGTTTTCCTTGTACGAAGCATAACTTGAAAACTACTGGTTAGAATTCATTGCAACTACATACAATGGTCAAGCACAATGAGTGGAAGTGCATTGTCCAAGAGTCATAACTGCATGTTCACTATTTGCAGAGTTATTGTCCTTTGTTGGTTTTCCTTTGTATGGAGGATAACTTGAAAACTACTGGTTGGAATTCATTGCAACTTCATACAATGTTCAAGCACAATGAGAGGAAGTGCAGTATCCAAGAATCATCCATCTTCACTATTTGCAGAGTTATTGCCCTTCCTTGTATTTCCTTTTCCAGAATATAATTTGGAAACTCGTGGTTGGAATTCAATGCAACTTCATACAATGGTCAAGCACATTGAGTGGATGTGCATTGTACACGAGCTATAACTCTGTCTTCACTGTTTGCACAGTTATTACCCTTTGTTAGTTTTCTTTGTCTGGAGAATAACTTAAAAACTATTTATTTGGAATTTAATGCAACTTCATACAATGGTCAAGCGCAGTGAGAGGGAATGCAATGTACAAGAACCACAACTATCTTTAATTGCCCACAACCATAACTCTTTTTCAATTTTTTTACGAAGTATTCTGTTACTAAATTGATAACTTCCTCTGTTCTGTAGCGGTGTTTTGGGGGTATTAATCACATTTAGTGATAGCTCTAGTTTTGTCTTCTTCTCCTATCAACAGCATTTGGTGCAATCCCCGCACGGGTTACGTCACGCTTTGTTTCTTTAACCACTGCCAGCACTATAACCCACGTGACGATAAGTGCATCATGTGACCAAAACAATCTACTTTCGTTATTTTTACGAAATCTTCTTTTTACGTTTATTTTTTTCCTTTTTGTACATAAAGCATAACAATTAAATAAAAGAAAACTAACGTGATATAAAGTATGAAGATTTAAAATTAAAAGTGAAAAAGTAAACACGTCGCCGTAACAACCGAATTTACTTTTCTGTACTGATCAGGGTAAGTAACCGCTCCGGAGAGTTCGTTTTTTGTGATGATGCTCACACTTTTAATTTTCTGGCAAATATTTCTTTTTAGTATTAATTTTCATAGTTTTATTTAGTATGTGATATCCAGAAACTTAAAAGATTTTATTTTGGTTTTGAATCAAATTTATCTTAAACAATAGAGAATGATGACATTACAACATCTGGAGTTAGCAGCCATGCATGCTGGGTTATTGGCACCAACAATCAGTTCTGCGAAGCACAGAGTTTTAATAAATTGGAATATTTCAAAGCAAGGTCGTTATGGCCTAAATAGCAATGTAATTAATAGCTTCTTCTACAAAGGATTTTATATCATCATCATCATCATCATCATCATAAATGTAAAACGTTGTCATTATATTGATTGATATTTCTTCGCTGCTACTGCTGTTGTTGTTGTTGTACCGCCGCTGCTTCTGCAAGTAATTTCGTTGCTATAACTGAATCATTTAAGAGATTTGTTTTTTTTTTAAAAAAAATACTTCAAGCGGAAACTTGTTTTGACTTCATGCTTTTTATTGATAACAGAACATTATATACTCCTATTTAAATCTGTTTATGCATCATGATACTGCGCTAATTTTTTCTTTGTTTTTTCTTTCTTTCTTTTTGTTGTTGTTTTTTGTTTATTGTTGTTGTTGATGCAATATTTAAGTTTTAAGTACTGCTTAAGGAGTAAGAGAATGCAAGATAGCTATGAATGGCCCTTGTTAACCGGTTGTTTTAGTCTAAAGGTGTATCTTCGTCAGATTTCAAGCCATTAAAATCAAGCCTCGCAATAATTTTCACATATTTCTCCGTTAAATAAATATGTAATATTATTCCGTTCTTTCTCACAGCCATTTATAGTTTGCATTTTAGGGAAATTGTAATTTATTGGATGTGTCTTTTTAAAGTTCTGTTTTTGCATCAAATTTGACAGGAAGACAAATTTACAGTCTGTCGTGAATAGTTGCACTACATTATTTTTTTTTGTCGGAAATCAATTTGCCAGCAATAAACGCTAGTTACGCCATTATGTTATATTTTTCCTTTAATTGAATATGCATGTAGTAATATGTTCCTCTATACAGCTACAGTAATATAATTGCTTAAATTGCTCTTATAAATAACTCAATTACACGGTGCAATATTTTCTTCATCCCTGTGAAATTTTAAAAGTTTCGTTTATTTTTCAATCGTTTAAAGTACTAGAAAGACTTGGTTGAAATTGATTTTTTTCTGCAGTGAAGCTTAAAATCGAATTTCTCGACCTTAACTGTGTTAATATGATTCCCACAAAAAGTGTGATGTTGCAGGAAAAATGATCACAGACACAATAACGCCGGCGTCTAATTAGCGGCCTTCATTTTAAAGCCTGCATTTGCTTTTTGGGGACGGTTAACGCTGAATCGCCATCATAGTCATATGTATTGAAAATTGTTTTTGCAAGAACTCTGTTGTTTCATTTCTACTGGCTTGTTTATCAGATCACCAAGCACAATACTTTATTTTTTTTTCATGTGACTTAATCATGCTGGAAAAGAATAAGTTATCACAATTCAAGCAAATTCAGCATTTCGTTTGTCGCTTGATGTCTTCATTTCTGTCCGTGTTCAATTTTTCAAGCCCATTATAATCAAATGAATGATACAAATGACACTTTCCCTGATCAGTTAACGTTGTGAACAATTGTTATTACAATTACAATTACACAATTACAATTTCGTCAATTATTCCCTATTTACCTTACAATTACTTACACCTACTTAAAAAAAGCAGCAAAAATACAGTTACAAATCAAATCCCGTGTGCTTCGGGGCCTCAACAGTAAAGGACATTGACCTTCACGTCTTAACGGCTTTAAATGTAATAATTCTTTTGATCAAACAGAAAAGCAGATGATTAATTAAAGTTTAGATGTAGCAATTTTTCAGCCTTAATTGAGATTATTGGATAACGCCCGAATTCAAATAAATCACTTTCTTAACGTGTAAACAGCTTTCATTTCACACAATTTCTCGTGTTTATATTTGATTATATCTAAAGCTGAAAAAGCCTTTACAGTAAAAGCGGAACATGTTAACATTTTTTTTTCGCACGCAATCTAACATGAATCAAAAATAGGCAAATCAAATGATTAAATGATCAAATCTCTTGTAACCTATTTATTACTTTCTTTTATATGAGTTTTTGTTGAAATTATTCCTCGATATTTGAGCAGTCATTCTTTTTCTTCTTTTTTTTCTCCATTGTTGTACGGAATTTTTATTGCTAAAAGGGCTCTTAAAATTTCATTATTAAGTTTGATGTTACAAAAGATAATCCAATTAACTATTTATTTACATTATGTTCAATTAGATGAAATAAATTTGAAATAAATTATTTGGTTTAAAAAGGATCCGAGTGATCTATGGTAAAATCAAATATTCTCAGTCAATACCTTTAAAAAATGTCACAATTTTGACATATGTATGAACATTTTATTATGTATTTGCACAAAATGTTTGCACTGCACATACCCTTGCTGTTTTCCGATAGCGTTTGTACATTTTAACAATGTAATATATTTTTGATGTGATTACTGTAACGTCCATTATAATTAAAAAAGATGGTCACTTGTTCTTTAACAGAGTGGAGAGCCTGTTCATAGCATTCATGGTTTATTGTCTCATCCTGACAGACCGTAAGAACGGTAAGTAAAGGAGCGAAGGCTCAAACCTGCGAGTCTCAATTATAAATGCTACTGTACAGTGCTGACCTGTATAAATTGACAATGCCATAATTATTTCTTTGCAAACAACTTTCCAAAATGCAAAATGGCAACACGAAATCATTATGTCCGTTTCAGAAACGTCTTTAATTTGCTGATATCAACAAATTTAGAAACACCAAACGCCTTGCATTTAACAAAAATTATGTAAATTAGATTTCTCATGGGTGGTCTGTCAGAACAGCTTTGGCGTTGAATTACTGATTGTAGATGTAAAAAATGCAGTTTGAAATAAACAAAGCTAATTAAAAACAAGAGTTCAAAACACGTGTATGCAAAGGCCTGCCAGGTCTTCTGGATTGCAACGACATTTGTAACACTTCAGATGTTTGGCAAGACATTACCTATGTGTGTGAGCTTTTTCATATATAGAAACATTCCCTGAATATTTTTGACATCACTGGTAAGAGAAAGAACTCTCCAGTGTTAATAAAACAAAACTCAGTTTTTTCCTATGTATTCACATGTATTAATACGTGGCTGTCGGACAACTCTACATCGTTACCGTCTTTAAAATCGTAATCTTGTGACGTGATAAAACAGGAGGCATCGTGCGCTATGTGGGCCCGAAGTATTCCTGGTACTAAATGACAGATATAATGAAGAAATATATTGGAAAGTATGTCTTTTTAGCACAGCACCCCGGTCTTAAATATGTTTTAGATCATGTTTTGCTTAACTGAAGTATAAAGCGGACGTTAATGAAACTAAGCAATCATACAAATACTTAAATACCCGATAATTACCTTAAGTAAAATAATCGGACAAAATACCCATTGAAAAAACTCAGTGAAAATAATCAGAGGTATCACTTTCAGATTGAGATGTTTTTGTAAAAGGAATATAGATCTATTATTTAATCTTTATTTCTTGGGAAAAAACTGAACCCCCTGAAAAAGGGGGAACACGGGGTATGCAACCGATGTTATCGTTAAATTGGCGAGTACGTATCAACACTTTCAACTAAGATGTTATCAAAGTGTTAGTTTGACAAATTGACCTTATATTCTAGTATACCCATATATGTTTTTATCAAACAAATGACTTGTTTAATTTACGACATGACACGTACTAAGTATTTTGATAAACATACGTACCCCGTACAAATATTTTAGGCATTTACTCATATATGTTAGATAAAGCCGTCAGTCGCCTAGACTGATTAGACCAAAGGGTGTCACAGAGGTCCCTAAGTATTCCCTGATTTCCGTACTTAACACGACTAAGTTTGTTTTTTTCATTGCACTTTTATTAAAGAGGTGTCAACGAACAATTATGAAAGGGTAGGATTACTACAGTTTCACGTTTGATAATGTTTTGCTCATGTCTGTCGTGAAATGAGAGAAGTTTATACTTTAGCATTGTCACACACTTCTTGTGTAACTTCAATGGTGTACAAGAAGCTACAAGTATTCCTGCAAGAGTTGTGAACAACTATCTGTCAATTATAACAGTTTAACCTACAACAGGTCGAGGGATCTTTGAACTGCCCTGGTTGAGGGGCTGGACTTACTCTTCATACGATTTTCGATTTGTTTGTAACAGTTACTTCTTATTTCTTATTTTCATAGCTATTTCATTGAAGAATGTTTGTCTTTTTTTCTGAAGTCAGTCACACAACTTCCGCCAGTCTGGTTTTTGATAGGAATAGCTGAATCTTAAAATTGGGTTTTAACTTCAATTGTATAATTCGAAGACTAAATATTCTGTTTAAATTTCAGGTGGTGGCCCTGAACGTCACAGCAGAGTGGTCGTCATGGGGAAAGTACGGCGAATGTTCGAGACCCTGCGGCGGAGGACTGTCCAACAAGACCAGAACCTGCCTAGGAGCATCGGACACATGTGCCGGTACCAACATACGTTATAAAGTCTGCAACATTGAGGTAAGATATTAGATATACATCTGGCAAAATTCGCTTGTAGTGAAAATATGTGTCATTCGTGAAATACGTGTATTCATTTATTAAAATGCTACAAGAACAAAGTCACTAAATGTGTGTCAAGGTTTCTGTCTAGATATGCAACGACAGAATTTTACAGTTCATATCTTATTCAACAAGTAGTAACTGGAATGTTTAGGGTGCTGAAGTGACAATCAAATGGAGATATTTTTCGGCAGTTTAATCAAAAAATATTTTTATCTCTAAGTTTTCGAGAGTGTGATCAGCGGGGGTTGTTGAAATTCCGGATGGTATTAAAAACAATAAATTTATCAATATTTTTGAACTATTGTGTATCATAAATAGCTAAAATGCTTCATCAGCAATAAACAGAGATAATTTTTATGAATTAAAGATGGAACCCGAAACGATATATGTCATGTTATGTAAATAGATTTAGCCTTACCTTGAAGATAGTCTGTTTATTTTGGCACTCGAAATGTTTTTCTAATACAGGCAAAAAAAAATAATAATGATAAAAAATAAAGCCATATTGTATAAAAAAGATCTTAAGCAATGATTGGCATTTATGTCCGAGTTTGATTAAAATTGCAAACAGAAGTGTCCTAAAATTAATGGAATTTTAAAAATAACATGTAAGACCTTTGATCTACAAATCTGCGTAAAGCAAATATTGTAAAGCAAATAAGTTTTTAATTAAATTAAAACTCCCTCAGAACAACGTCCGATTATACTGATAAGAATGTTGATCGCACCCGGGTTGAACTGTCCTGCAGTAAACTTTCGTTGACATTTTAACCCTCTCTACTCGGGTTGGAAAATATCGCAAGGCCGTGCTTTGTAATATATGTTGAATGTTTTATAAGTGCCATAGTAATGAAATAATGATTTCACTTGATGTTTCGTGCAAGCACGGATGTCCATCAGCCTAGATGTATTTCGAGTAAAAATGGCCTTACCAGTAAATGGAGTGAAGTTCACGAGCAAAGAATAGTGATCATACTATCTTTTGGTTAAGAGAATTTAGACACAAAGTTGAGTTTCCTTAGGTGAGGGTGATTATGTAGTATACGTGTGGAACAAAGTATGATAATTAAAAAGAAAGTCCACAACCGAGGGCCTGCTGGCATAAAAGTGGCCGACCATGTAGCCAACAAACATATAGGGACAGAAGCAGAAGGCCGGGTATCGATTATACGTTACTGATTTTTTTCTAATTCTATATTTTGTATAGCCTTATTCTATTTTTATTTTGAAAACCAGCCTTATATAAAAAAGACACAACACGAATCTAATGAGAATTTATTTGTAGTGATCGGTATCATCAAAGGAAGCCCGGTCAGCAAAAGTCGTAGAAATGTATTCGCACAAAGTAGCTTTCAGCTGTAGCATAATACAATAACTGTTACTTCATATGAGGTTTAATCGGCAGGTTTTATGGCATACGCGGCAGGCCTCTGTGCAGATGACAAGTGCAGAATGATTGTGCATTTTAATGTACCTAAAATGCACATTAAAAATTCGATACGCGAGTGATAACATTCTCGAATGATTAGTCGTTCATATCTTTAATAAAAACAACAAGTTGATACACAGTATTTATTATTCATATAATAACTCTTCATGTAAGCAATTCATTCGGGGAGGTAACTCTTGAATATTTTCAGGGTTGCGGAGACGAAGAGTTGTCTATTCGTGACATTCAGTGCCAGTCTTTCAACAACGTATCAATCAAAGACAACTATTTTCATTGGCTACCGTACTTCTCCTCAGACGATCCATGTGCATTATATTGCCGAACTGTAGAGACCGGTTTTATCCTCAAAATGCAATCTCAGGCATGGAACGGAACTGCGTGCGGACCTCGTGGGAGAGGGGTTTGCATAGCAGGACGCTGTAAGGTCAGTCCCAGACAGATGAATATTTTAAAGATAGCTGATTTTATGTAACCTATTATAAAAATTAGGAAGATCGCTTGTCTTTAACCAGTATGTCTCATCTGGATTTTTTTATTTTTTATTTCTTCTTCGTTTGCAACTGAAAATGGCATCTTTCTCATTAGGTTGGCTTATATTCGTTCTTCTACAAATAAGACATTCTCTCGAATTACATGGTACGGATAAATAAAACATCATTTGCATGTCGTCTTCACATTGTTAATGTCTTTTTGACTTGATAAGTCTGATGAGAGAAACAGCTTATAAAGCTATATTTATTTCAGATATGACTTTGTATAACAGCAAACAATATGATTTTATTTAAAGTTATTTCTGCATCCTGTAACGCACATGCGATTCAAAGCGAGTTCTTGTCTATTTATTAGAATCTTCAGAATTTTAAGACAATATTCTCCTATTTCTTTACAGAAAGTCGGCTGTGACGATATCGTTGGTTCAAAGAGAAAACTAGACCCATGCGGGATATGCGGTGGTGATGGGACTTCATGTGACCTGTCACATGATCACAGCAGACGACATAGCGACAATGACGACATCGAGTACTACTGGGACATCGGCTGGAGTGCTTGTTCCAAGACCTGTGGGGTAAGAAAGACTTCGATTTTGGTTAACAATAATGCCAACGGCGTAGTTCCTAAATTAGTTTTGGTAAATGCAGTGTGGGTTGAATTGACTTTTTTCAGGCCCCCGTTTAGTGATCTGTTTTAAGAGGAAAACTATCTAATGACAAATTATAGACAATTTGAAATATTTCTACTCAAAACCGATTCGAATTAAATAGGTTTATCAGGCAAAGAAGAAAACATATCAAAATCTTCGTTTTTCTTTATCTTGGCAAACAAAAAAACTACAGTTGTGCAGTCTGTAATCATAAATCCTAATGACTGTTGTGAATAGAACATAAAAAGTACATTAAATAGTGACAACTACTGAAATGGGATTGCAAACCTGATACCAGTTTACCCAACCCATTTATGATTAAGAAAAAATATCCAAAAAAAGTGGAAAGGTATCAGTGGGGTTTCAGATAAGCTTAAATGAATTATATATTTAACTGTTCTTTTGAAAAACTGTATTTGTTTTTCTCGTTAAAGACAAAAAGACAGTCGAAATGAATTATTAGGAAAGATATTCTGTCTAATTCCAATATAAAAAAGTTTTTAAGCCAAACCTAAAAAAAAACAGAAAGAAAAAAATACTTGCGTGGGAATCGAACCCACGACCATCAGTGACAGGGACTCATATCAACAGAAATTAATGATGTTGAGTACTCTTAAGTTAGTAGGTACAGTGTTACGTTGTAATTACCTAAATACTAACACAAACGGCGTAGATATGTAAGATCATATGAAAGCGTAGCAGTATATTTTAATTTGTACATTTGAGTAAAGAAAAGCAACACTTTAAACTTATATTACAGAAAGGGTTACAAGTTCCATATGAGGTGTGCAAAAGCTCTGTCTCAGGGGAAGAAGTTGCGGCCATGTTGTGTTCGAGTATTTCAAAACCAGCACTTCCGAAGACAAGAGAATGTGTGGAAATGTCTTCGTGCGAGTTCAGGTATTTACGTTACTTAGTATTTTTCGTCATTAAGTCGTTTGATAAGTCAACATTTTGATGACAGTAAACAACACAGTGTAGCAATACCACGTGACTGTGACGTCACTAAAGGCACCAAAACCAAGACAAAACTGTAAATATTGGCTCCGCTTGAAAATTGAAAATAACCCGTAACTATTTCATTTCTTTATCGATTCTAATGGGAAATGTGTCAGTCTAAGGAGAAAAATATAAGCTTTCCATGGAATATATTTTATCAAGCACTGCGTGAAACCCTTCATACAAACAAATTCCAAAATTTCACTCAGTGCTTAAAAAACCGCTCAGGTGCTGATGGAGATCCTATATTCAGTGGAAAGCTTATATTTTTCTCCTTAGACTGACACATGTCCCATAGTAATCGATAAAGAAATGTGATACTTACGGATAATTTTCTGGTTTTAAGAGGAGCCAATGTTGACAGTTTTTTCTTGGTTTTGATGCCTTTAGTGACGTCATGATCACGTGGTATTGCCACACTGCAACATAAATACATAAATTTTGTTCTGATCAAAAGAACATTTATATAGGTATCAAGCAGTAGAACAAGAACTGCTAAAAGTATGATGGAAACATACAAAAATGAATTTTCGATTGGGTTTTTTTTTCCGAAAGATACACTTTTGTGATGTTAATTTCATTAACATCACATTAAAAAAACCATAAATTTTTTTTGTCATTTTTATATTTGTTTAATATCTATTAACTTAATAGCTTTAGACAATTGTAGAATTATGTTAGAAGGCAGTACATCCTTAAGAAATAGTTTAAATTGTCCTTTTATTAGTATGTAAGTTATGTCATATTAAAATCTTACACAAAACTGATATTTTTTTTTAATATTGTCTGCTCTAAAACGTTCTTCCTGTTGATTTTTGGCTGCCGATCCTTAATTTACTAAATGTTTATTTTACAGGTGGCATATCTCTAAATGGGGCTCATGCAGTCGCACGTGTGGCGAGGGATTTAAATATCGTCGTGTTGTATGTCTAAAGCATCACCAGTCAACAAAGAAGCACGTTCCAGACAGGAAATGCGTCGATGTAAGACCGGACGGGAAAGCGCCATGTAACCTGGGACAGTGCCCTGAGTGGTTAACTGGACCTTGGTCTCAAGTACGTATATGTACTCTTTGGGCAAGACGAGGTTAAAGTCTGTCGCCTTTTCTTTTTTTATGTATCTTAATGATATGGAAGAGCATTTTTATAATAAATGGTTTCAAAGGAGTTGATATTGAAATGTTAGAGCTATTTTTACTTTTAGATGCAAATGACGTAATTATTCTTTCTGAAACTGAAAAAGGATTACAACATGGTTTAAAATTACTTCGAGAATATTGTGACCGTTGGAAGTTACAGGTAAATGTGAATAAAAACAAAAGTAATGATACTTAGAAAATGTAGCATGATAAACATATTGCCTTATTTCTTGAATAGAATCTATAAATTAAAAAATATGTCTATAAATTAAAAAAAAATTATGTCCTCACCTGTGTTGTTTTACGTTACAAGTATCTCCATAACATTCTGATTATGTATTTCAAATAACTCAAATCTAATGTTACTTGGCCTTTGCAACACCTTGCATATAGGGCGATTTATTCTGTGTAATGAAGCTCTCTGAGTATTGGGTTGTTGAACTTCTGAACATGTATTTAAGACTTTCCATTGCTTTGGTAGAACATTCCACTCATTTTTGTTGTTGTAAAATTTAACATGCAAATTCCACCTTTTTAACTTGTCAGTGTTTTAAGCGATTGTGGAAAAAAAGAAACAGCTAATCAGATTACAGTATTCATAGCGAGATTGCACGTGTTATTACCAAGATATGTGAAATTTCGTTGATGTTAATTTCTACACCATTTGCAAAAGGTTTTGTTTGTGAATTTTGGTTTCAGTGTTCGGTGACATGTGGATACGGCCAACAAAAGCGGAAGGTAGTATGCAGAGCGTCTTCGGTAGATTTATGCATAAGTGAACACAAACCCGTCAGGATCCAGAAATGTTACGCCGGCAAGTCATGTGAGCCCGGGAGCTTCCAGCAAGATGGTAAGTCTGTATATCAGCAAAGCACAAAAATACAGTACTCTTGATTTTAAGACAACTAGAATTATTTCAAAATCACACGATAGAATTATGTGCGTGAAGATTTTTGCCAGTCCCCAATTCAGTTGGCAACTGTCAAACGGCACCCAACTTCATAGTCAAGCTGCAAATTTGAATTTATATGAAATGGCAGCCTAATGCCAATTCGTCGGATATTCGCAAATTGTCAGCCTGATACCAATTCGAGTATTCTGAACATTGAGTGAATTGGCAACTGGCAGCCGGATACCAATTCGTCAAAATTTGCGAATCGTTAACTGTCAGTTGGTAGCCAGATGCCAGTTCGATATTTATTATGAATCTAATATTATGTGAATTGGCAACTGGCCAATAGCAGCCAGATGCCATTTCGTCAAAAGTCGCGAATTGTCAACTGTCAATTTGTAGCCAGATGCCATTTCGATATGTTTCATGAATTCTTAATATAAAGTGAATTGGCAAACGGTAGCCAGAAGCCAATTTTGTCAAAATTTGCGAATTGACAACTGTTAATTTGCAATATGATGCCAGTTCGAAAAGCATTAAGACTTTGTTATTATAGATGAATTTGCAGCTGGCAAATTGCAGCCAGATGCCAGTTCGTCAAAGATCGCGAATCGTCAACTGTTCATTAGCAGCCAGATTACATTTCGAAAAGTATCATAAATTCTGAACATTAAATGAATTGGCAACTGGCAGCCAAATGGCAATTTGTCAAAACCCGCGAATCGTCAACTGTCAATTGCCAACTGGATACCGATTCGATAATCAACATAAATTCTTAATTTTTAGTGAATTGGCAATTTGCAACTGGCAGCCAGATGCAAGTTTGTGATTTGTCAATTGTAAGCCGATGCCAACTTGATAATTATCCTGATTTTTTTTATTGAGTGAATTAGCAACTGGCAGCTGGATGCCAGTTCGTCAGAGTTTGCGGATCGTGAACTGTCAGTTGGTAGCCAATTTCCAATTCGATAATTATGATGAATTGTTTAAGTAAATTGGCAACTGTCATACGGCAGTCTGATGCCAATTCGTCAAATTCGCAAATCGTCAACTGCCAGTTTGTAACTAGATTCAAGTTTGATATGTTTCATGAATTCTTAACATTAAATGTATTAGCAACAGGCAAGTGGCAGCCATATGCGAGTTCGTCAGAGTTCGAGGATTGCCAAAGCCACTTGGTAGGCAGATGCCAATTTGATATATGGCAAGAATTCTTAATATTTATTGAACTGGCAACTGGCAAATGACAGCCATATGCCAGTTTGTCAAAGTTCAAAGATCCTTAAATTATCTTTCGGTAGGCAGATACAAATTTGATATTGTTTCATGAATTCTTAATATTAAGTAAATTGGCAACTAGCAAATGGCAGCCAGATTCCAACTCGTCAGAATTCGCAAATCGTCAATTTGTAGTCATATGTCGATTCCATAATTATCATGTATTATTACAATTAAGTGAATTGGCAGCTTGCGTTCTTACCTTGCATTGTTAGGCGGTAGGTGTAGTTCGGTGCGGGTTCGACTCCCACGGAGAACTTCACAACAGCGCTATTTGTACCGTTTTGCTTCCTAAAAAGTCTCCCCGTACATAAAGTCAGTGTTGGCATACATTTAACGTCTTGGTGTGAAATGGACACTTAAATCCTTTTTTGGGGGTTGTTGCGCTGGCCGAGTGGGATGAGGCGTTCTTACCTTGCGTTGCTAGGTGGTCGGTGCCGTGTCGAATCCCACAGGGAACTTGATTATTTTATAATTTACAACAGCGCTATTTGTGTCGTGTGGCGCCGTAAAATGTCTTCCCGTACACGAAGTCAGTGTTGGCATACATTTAACGCCTGTCACCGGCGTGGTGTGAGGTGGAAACTTATATCCTGGTTATTTGCCCAACCTTTTTTGGGGTTGTTGCAATGGCCGATCGGTCTGAGGCGTTCTTACCTTGCGTTGCTAGGCGGTGGATGCCGTTTGGTGCGGGTTCGAATCCCACTTAGAACTTTTTCTATTTGTTATTCTAAATATAATTCTAATTAAATTTGTTTTTTTGCTATTTGTTCCTTGTGGTGGTCCATACATGTAGTCAGTGTTGGCATATATTTAACGCCTGTCACCGGTGTGGTTTGAAGTGGACACTTATATCGCAGTTATTTGTGCAACTTTTTTTGGGGTTGTTGCGATGGCCGAGTGGTCTGAGGCGTTGTTACCTTGCATTGCTAGGCGATCGGTGGCGTTCGGTGCGGGTTTATATCCCACTTAGAACTTGGTTTTTAATACCCTGCGGCGAGGGGATTAAAGGAATGGCTCTGTCAGTCTGTCCATCAGTAACTTTGTATCCGCTCTGTAATTTTAAACTCACGGAAAGCTTTTAAAATAACTTGGCACAAATAATCACCAGTATGAGACGATGTGCAGAGCGCAACAACAAGGTCGCTACCCTAAGGTCAGTTGCGATGGCCGAGTGGTCAGAGGCATTCTTACCTTGCATTGCTAGGCGATCGGTGCCGTTCGGTGCGGGTTCAAATCCCACAGGGAACTTATTGGAAATTGGCAGCCAAATTCCTAGTCGTTAATATTTGCGAATTTTCAACTGTTACCTAGCAGCCAGATGCAATATTGATAATTATCATGAACTGTTATAATTAAGTGAATTGGCAAATGGCAGCTAGATGCAAGTTCGTAAAATTAGCGATTCGTCATTTGTCAATTAATAGGCAGATGCCAGTTCGATTATTATCATCAGTTTATAATATTAAGCAAAGTTGCAACTGGAAGCCAGATGCCAGTTCGTCGCAATTTGTAAATCATAAACTGCCAATTGGTAGCCATTTGCCAGTTCGATAATTTTCATGAATTTTTAATATTAAGTGTATACGCAGCTTGCAGATGGCAGACAGATGCCAGATCGTCAAAATCCACAATATTTTACGAATTGGCATCTGGCAGCCAGTTGCCAATTTACTTAGTGTTCAGAATTCATGATACTTATTGAATTGGCATCTGGATGCTAACTAACAGTTGGCAGTTCACGATCTTTCACAAATTGGCATCTGACTGCCATTTGCCAGCTGCCATTTCAATAAACATTACATATTCTTGATACTTTTGAAATTGGCATCTGGCTACCATTTGAAAATTGACGATTCGCAGATTTTTACGAACTGGCATCTGGCTGCCATTTGCCAGTTTGGTTTCGTTTGGGTTAATGGGTTTTAACATTTATAGTAATATCCCGGCGGTCAGTCCACATAACAGGTGTTCCTGGGTATCCAACCAGTTTACTAACCAATTTTTCCGCAAACGACTGACTTTTTCCTCACTTGATTTAGAGAAGAGGGACACATGACCTGTAGACGCATTGTTTGAGATATATTGTCGCAGAGAAAATTTGCTGGTCTTTAGGGGATCGAACCGGGAACGACCCCAGGATTTACAATCCGATGCTTTACCGATTAATCAAGCCGGGCCGGTCCCATTTGCCAGTTGCCAAACACTATATTAAGAATTCATGATAGTTATCGAATTGACATCTGGCTGCCAATGGACAGTTGACGATTCGCAAACTTTGACGAGTTGACATCTGGCTGCCATTTGCCAGTTCACTTAATATTAACAATTCATGACCATTTTCGAACTGGTATCTGGCTACCAATTGGCGGTTGACGATTCGCGAACTTTGATGAATTGACAGTTGAACTGAATTGACACCTGGCAACTGGCAGCTAACTTCACGCACATCGAGAAATCAGTGATCTTAAAAAAAGTCTAACAAAAAATTCCGCTATTATCACCGATTCCTTTAAAATTGTTATGAGTCAGGATTTAGTAAAAGAGAAACCAGCAACAAGCTTAACAGACAATACTATTTATTTACAACAAGAAAATAAGACTGACTTTTTACAGTATAATAACTTCAGAAAACTGATTTAGAATTTGAAAATAAAAAAATAAAAATTAAATACTGTGGCTTTAAAATGTTCCTTATATCTTGTGTCCAATACTAGTAGTGAAGTCCACAATAAAAAAGTCCTAAACTGACTATGACTGTATCATAATATTGGTAATGTCCACTGTTTCCAAGATTTTATTTCGCTTACGATTGAACTTGGGTACTTATTTTCTAGCAGTACACTGTTTTATAAAAATGTTTAACCGTTAGCCCGCTAAATATTTTAAATGTACTTGTACATCTTTCAATTTGGACTGATTCATTAATTGTTTATGGGGGTGTTTTCTGAAAATTTACCGACTGAATGGCGAATAGTGCAGACCATGATCAGACTGCACAGATGTGCAGGCTGATCTTGGTCTGCATTGGTGGCAAAGGCAAACACAGTTGCCGCCAGCAGGGTAAGGGGTTAATCTAGTGAACAAATCTCAGAAATCAATACATACTAGCATAACCAATGGTAGGACATTCAAGCAAGCTTTCATCTTTATGTAAATATCCTACAAACTGACCTAAAATTAAGAAGGGACATTCAAGAGACTTATAAAACTATTCCATAACCCGAAACGACTTGTTTATATATTTAGTCAGGCATTTTCCATAATAATTTCAAACATGCAGTCAAGTATTGGCTTAACAAAAAAATCTGAAAAATGTTAGAATTTATCAAAGTATATACATGAAAAAAATTCACATTCAGATACTAATAGTTTCTTACAAATGAACATCTAACAACAAGTAAAGCAATGTGAATGTATAGAGCACACAAATAACAATCTAAACTAAAATCGCTTCCTTGAATATTTCGAAAATCGTCATCTTGAAAAGAAGCAGGATTAACATAAATATATACAGTGTAATATGCACTTAAGCTATATGAAGTGTTTTAAAATCAAGTATTTCTTGTTTCAAACGTGTGGTATAAACTTTTTACTTTTCTTTGCCTATCTATTCAATGTTATTCATGTTATACATTATTTCGAAGAGAGAGAGAAAGTTCTTTAAGTAAAGCCTTGATTCTCAATTCGCTCTGAATAAAATTCGTACCTAGTGTTAATGTTCATCAATTACTGTTTATCTTTCCAATTTCAGATTCCTCTGTTACTGAGCACGATTTCTTCGATGACGCAAGGCTACAAGACTTATTCGTGTTGCCAAGGTAACATGAAAAGAATTACATTTCTAAGAAACACGCAAAAACAACCACACAAAGAGCATAATCAGCTGCTTAGCTTCTATTCTTTTCATTATAAATTGTACAAAAAAAGTTTTCCAAAACTGCAATAGTGTTATTTTTTGTAAAGTGTTTGTTGACATTTGTAGAAGGACTTTCTTTTCTTCAGTCATTAGAGCAAGAGTAATTTGAACATTCGTTTTCTTTACTACATGATATGATGTTTTCTTTACTACACGACATGATGTTTTCTTTACTACGTGGCATGATTTGACGTAACATGGTAATGGGTTTGTTTCGAAGATGAATACAAAACCACACCGGCATTCTTAAACTAAAAAGGGGAAAAAACAATCCATCGGCTTTTACAAACTGTCATGGAAACCGGCCATGAACAATTGAGAAACAAGAGTCCAAAACAGTTCAAATGAGATGTTAAAAAAGTAGGAAACATGTGGTCAAATTAAGCTTCTTCACAAAACTATAAAAAATAAGACCTATCATTGCCATCCTCGTTATATTTCAGGTTTGAAGTGTCCCCGTGGGGCCAATGCTCTGTTACGTGTGGCGTCGGATATCGCCATAGAAATGTTACATGTAATAAAGGGGGGCAACTTGTTCCCCTATCCGAGTGTCGAGGTACGTCTAAAATATGCAGTGAAAAATAGCAAAAGGATAGCTTTTGCTTACCGACAACATTTTTTATTGTAAATTAAGACCAAATTATAGCTGTAAGTACAAGGGGTATGTGTTTTGGTAATGCAGAAATTACATGTTTGCAACAGAACTGGAAACCTTCTTACAGATAAAAGCAATGACACGTTTGTTACAAGTATTTACACACAGAACAATGCTTATCTTATAGTGTGTATAATTACAAAAACATTACAACAACAACTGCTAAAAAGACAACATAAATTGTAAGTGGCATGTACCTTTCACGTTAAAGTGGTATGGCCACTGTTGAGCAATGAGACAAGACATAAAATTATCTAAGCGCTGAACGGGCTGCAAGTTAATCTTCATCATAGTAAAGGATTTAATGAAACAAAAGCAAATTGTCAGAAAGGCCTAAATTTGTGTAGCAGTCTCATTGCTCAAAATTTGAGGACTAAACTCAAAACCCTTTGCATCTGTATCTGTTTAGTTATGCTAGTAATAAATTCTGTGTTCAGCCTACTAAACTTCAACAAAATATACAAATATCTTTAAAGTCTTTGTATTCAAAACGTACTGTAATAAACATTTATCTTTAATCGTTCTTTACAACGAAAACAGTTTTCTAAGATTGTTTTTAATACGTCGGTCTGTCTTTCAACTAGCATGTTTGTTTAAAAGCATGTTTTTAAAACACGTTCTTTGAACTTGTTTTCTCCTTTTTTTCAACTCTTGTAACACATTTTTTGTCACAGTTTCGTTGTTCCCCATCCCCCACCCAACAATATTTTCTGTCAGTTCAGCAGAAATTGTCTCGTCTATTCAACGAGTAAGGTCTTCAGATGTTGTCATAAAGTTACAATAGCACTGACGTAAAATATTTTTCATTTCTTGTCTCATTTTCTTCATACGTATTAAACAGACCACTGGGTTGGCGAATGAGTTAACGACACAAAAACTGTTTAACACTAGCGGCATCAGATATTCAGGGTCAACGGCACCCATGTTCATGCGAAGTATCATAGGTAGAACTGTGACGTCATACACAGCGACAAGAAATCCCATGCTAACTAGGGCTGCAAAAGAAGAAAATACTACAATGTTTTAGAGCTTACTTTTGTTCAGATCTGTGGTCATTTTCAAGTGTTCGACTTCACTTAGCCTTTCTAACAGAACGTAATAATTTAATTTATATTGGTTTTTACTTGCCGTTAAGAAAATTTTTTTTTGGGTAACTGTTGGTATTGCAAAAGATCTATGCAACGAGATGAGTAATCATGTATTCCTTTTTTGTCTTTTTTTTTGTTTTTATTCATTTGTGTTTTTAGGCAAAATACAACAAATATAGTGTTAATTAATGAAGAAATTTTTAATATAATTAGAAAAGATTAGCTTACATTGCTTCAGTTTCCGAACAAGACGGCATGTTTCCTCACAGGTCTTCTGTCTACTGTCGGTCCTGTCTGACTGACCCGGAGACTGAATTTCATTCAGAATCGTAACTGTTTTTTCATTCTGTAATTGTTTGGTTCTGCTTTTGTTGTTGTTTTGTATTTCATTTTGTAACGGCGAAGATGAAGGCTTGAACTTTTGTATCAAAGCCCTAGATGTATTCACAGTGGCAAATAGTTTGAGAATTTCAGTTGCAGTTGCTCGGTGACCAGGTGGTTCCACGTTTACTCGCGTAGCTCTAGTTCGGAATATATCGCGACGTTCCGCTGATGAAGATTCATCTTCAAACATTTTGTCTTCCTGTATCATTTTTGTTTTATTTGCATGCATTCTTTGCTTTCTTGAGGGTCTCGCCCTTTCTTTGCATTTGTATTTAACTGAAGATCCAGATTCCTTTACTTTCGTCAAACTCATCGTTCCTTGGACAAAAATATCATTTTCACTCGAATTTGGTAGGCTTGACTGCGCATTATATGGTAGGAGCTGAGATGATACTCTCGCCTGAAACTTCTTGAATGAAATTATCATTAACAGTAGCGTCAAATTCATAAGTATCAATGGAATATCAAACAAAATTGAAAAGAAGCCAAACGCGGACGTCATGTCCGAAAATACAGACTTTCTGCAGTCCAAAATTATTCGGCCAGAGTTGTTCCAGATAATATATGGCAAGGAAACGCCGACGAAAGCTGTGACTGAAATACCAACAGTTACTAAGCTGTATCTTCGTGTCCTGATTCTTATTTTACCAGCTGTTGCGGTTTTAATCAAAATAAAACGATGAATACAGAAGCCGCACATGTTCAAGAGACTTGTGTAGTTAGACAACATGAAAGGTAGCGTTTTCATAAGGCAAGCAGTAAAGTTGTTGGGTGGTGGAAACAAAAACCAAGATAGTAACGTCGGTATCAGGATAATGACGTTAACGAGATCCGTTGCTATGATACTGATGACCGGCATCGAATTCTGGACAAAATCCTGCTGTCTAAGATTATAGAAACATTTGAGCAATAAAGTATTAAGCACAGAAATGCTCATGAAAATCAGTCCGAGTGAAAGGCCCCAAAAATACTGTTGCCATGACAATCTTTCTAGCTCGCCGACTGTATTATTCATGACGTATAATCGTAGAAAAAAAAAACAATTTTGTCAAAACGATATCCTGGTTTTCGTAGGTATTAATCTGTTCTTCTCGTAAATTGTTCTCTGTCTTGTTCCTGGTCCTCATATAGATTGACCGACCTTTTTGCCAATGGCATTCATTAGGAACACCTTGGTTCTTTCGCAATATGTAAGTCACACATACATTTCCTCAGAAGATTTTTATGCTCATTTAAGAAGACTATTCCTGAGTTTGTATTCCATAATGAGACTGACAGACTATTTTATCACTTAGTTTTGCACGTACGTTACATGGTAACGCCGTATACAGCTCCCGCCGTATACAGCTCCCGCCGCCGTATACAGCTCCCCGGGGAGCTCTATCCGTTGCGCCTTAACGGATATAAAACTGATTAAATGCTGCTTAAAATGGATATAGCTCACAATTAAGGGAAGCTGTAAAGGCATTTTGACGGATACAGCTCCCCATACCCGATTAAGAAACTAGAGGCGTAAGAAAAATACGCATATACGTTTACGTTTATGTATCTCACACGAAAATTAATGTTAAAGGGGCTGTGCTCCAGATGGCAAAAAAAAGAAAGTTTTCTTGTATTATAAATTTCTTGTAATATTTATGACTAATGCTTAAAAAATAACTTACTGACAAAAAAATAAGTCAAATAATTACATTATAAATTGATTTTTTTCCCTTTCAAAGTGCTATACCGTAACGCGACGGTATAACTATATCGTATAAGATTTAAAGTAAATATCTGTAATATCACATGCGGCGATGGTGGTGACAGTAAAAGCGTTGGAAATATTTTGTTAACATGGGGGGTCCAGAGTTCAAATCAGGCTGGAACGAAAATATTTTTTTTATTCTATTTTGACTTTTATAATCAGTTTTGAAGTAAAGTATTATGTTGTTATAATCTCACGGCATCTAAATATAAAATTTATGAAAAAAAAAATTATGTCAAATCTGGAGTACAGCATCTTTAACTATGTACTGTTCACTTAAGTCTTATACAGTGTAACAAGTATGTTTCATCATCATCATCATCATCATCATCTGGATTTAATACACCATCTCTGTCTTATATGAGGGATGTTCAAAATATAAATGGAGCTGTTATTTTGAGTCAGTCATGTTGAATTTGAAATCAGTTCCATGGGTCGGATTCGTCTCGAACCCAGACGTCAATGTTGACGAGATTTTTTAACGTTATATCGTTATTCCAGCGACCATTTAATCATAGTATATAATTGACCATTTATTTGAAAAATGGCTTTTATTTCAAAAATGGTTGCAGCTGTGTACGGCGTTACAAACCACGTTTATTTTGTACGTCAAAAACATATATTATCCTTAACACAAAATCAGACTTGGAACACGTATCTGGTTCTTCTTCCAATGTAAGTTATTATCCACATTCAAATAGCAAATTAACAAATCTCTAAATTATACTTTGTTGTCAGTAGTTCAGAATAATTAACACGCACCTTTGCAGATATTTCAATTTTCTCAGATTTCCCTTGCAAAGAAAATTTCCCGCCACGAGCGGGAACAACGCCTTTCCTTTACACCAAGATGATGGATCGCTGTAATGGAAAACATTTTCAAGTTAGACCAACTGTAGAAAAAGACGCACGAAATATTGCATCAAAATGTAATCACATGTACAATCAATTACTGGGCATAACCCATTTGGTGCTTTCTAAGCAGCCAACTTGTTGTAGCTGTAATGAGATCTCGACACTGTAAACTGTATTAAGCGTTTATCTTCGTCAAAGTTCCATCTTATGGTTCTAAATCTCAATTCTGTGAGGTCAAAATTCCATCTTATGGTTCTAAAACTCAATTCTGCAAAGTCAGCTTCGTTCCGCCTCTCTTATTTTCATATCTGTAAATGCAATCTGAAAGTTTATCCGTTTTCTGCACACATTATACAAATACTTGGGTATCTTATATAGATTTACTGCATCTGTCGTTACAACAAAAATATTGTAGGAATTGATATATGACAGCAAAAGATTTTTAAAGTAATATTTTTTCTTGACGGATTTTTTTGGGGGTGGGGTGGGTTTTTTTTTTTTTGGGGGGGGGGGAGGGGGGAGCATTGACTTTACGAAAAGGAATTAATTTTATCAGCCAAGTGCTTTCTTACGAACATGAAAGTCTGTAACAGAAAGATGCAATGCATCTTAAAATACACAACCCAGAGTGGGTTTCGAAACCCGATTTTAGCGCATCGAATGCCAACACTCTAACCACTGAGCCAAAGAATCAATTTCCCTGTCGCAGTTGTCA
Source organism: Cyclina sinensis (assembly GCA_012932295.1). NCBI lineage: Eukaryota > Metazoa > Mollusca > Bivalvia > Venerida > Veneridae > Cyclina > Cyclina sinensis. The sequence goes on from JAAONU010000017.1 coordinate 25,934,224, forward strand.
GAATTGTAGAAAGGTATGCACTAGACCATAACACATCCCCTATTGAGAAAGTCATCATTTATGATGACGAATGGATTGTGTATTTTTAGATCAGAAGATCAGAAAGAAGTCTTGAAGGATTCTTTTTTTTTGTTTGTTTAATTTTTATAACTAAGTCCAGGAGAGGTTATCCCGACGAGCCCCCATCTTACGAACATGAAAATTCGTAACAGAAAGATGCAATGCATCTTAGAATACACAACCCAGATTGGGATTCGAACCCCGATTTTAGCGCATCGAAGGCCAACACGCTAACCAATGAGCCAAAGAATCGATTCCCTGCATCTATCTATCTATCTATCTATCGATCGATCGATCGATCGAGTTTATTTATCATCGGTACCGGTTGCCCGTATGACCGACGCCCCATGCAGAGATTAGTTATTTTGTATTGTGGGGGTACTGCAAGATGCAGAAAGCATCCCATTCCAGAGACACCCATGGTCCTTTTGCATGCTCAGTGTACAGCAGTGATATATGGGACCTCAGTTTAACGTCTCATCCGAAAGACAATTAGTCATGTTAGTGGACGAGCGTGGATCAATCTCGGGATACCAGGGTAACCAGTTCAGCGCGCTACCACTGGACCACTGTTCTGCTTTTCCCTGACGCAGTTGTCAGATGTTGTATTTATACAATTACAGGAAGGTATGCACTAGACCGTAACACAGTCACTTGAAGTTGTGACCTCGCCCATGCCCCCCGTTTTTACTGCCCTTGCACAAGAGTTTGTAGCGTAACTGCCCTTGCACAAGAGATTTTTAGCATAACTGCTTTTGCACAAGAGTTTTGTAGCGTAACTGCCCTTGCACAAGAGTTTGTAGCGTAACTGCCTTTGCACAAGAGTTTGTAGCGTAACTGCCCTTGCACAAGAGTTTTTTAGCATAAAAGTCATGAATAACAGCAACATACAACTGTTCCTACTGTTATCTGTTACAAATGAAGCCTTTTCAAAAAAGCCCAAACCCACTCTCCAACACTATAATATACACTTGAAGTTGTGACCTCGCCCATGCGAGGGAAGACGGGAGATAGTGACTGTGAAACAAACCAAGTGCTTCGGTCGCTAGCCCTCCTCTCCCAATTTAATTGAAATTCTAATATATGAGCTTTAACCTACACTTAAAAAACTGACAAAAAAGCACTGTTATATAGGTGTCGTGGTATTTTTTTTTACTATATACACGAACGAATGATAGTGACGATAAGAAAGAGAAGGAAAGCAGATATACATGTATTATTCTAAAGTCAATATATTAAAAATGTGTTACTGGCAGCGCTTATTTGCGTTTATTACCAACAATAATCATGATTTCAAAAATGAAAATGATTTGTTTTCTTTTCTTTCTACATACACCGATTGTGATACACAATTCTCAAAGGCTATTGGTTGATAATTTCAGAAATAAATTTCCGAAATGCAAGAAATAAAGTATCAAAAACGGAAATGCTACAGATGCTTATTTTGTATTAGTTCTTGAATATCTTGCTTGTAAGAAAACAAATCGGTCGATGTTCGTTAATATCATATAACAATCGAAAATACAAATAAAGCAACTATTTAGCCTTCATGTATTTTTCTCAAGAAAAAAAGATCGTTATGGAATAGATTTACTTTGACTAACGAAGCAAGACCGAAAATGACAACGATAGCTGATCTCAATAAAAAAAACATGACATCCTAGCATTAGGAGCGGATCAGTGGTCCAGTGGTAACGCAACAGACAGGTGTCCCGAGATCGATCCCCGCTCCTCCACTAACATTACAAATTGTCTTTCGAATGAGACGTTAAACCGAGGTCCCATGTATCAGTGCTGTACACAGAGCATGCAAAAGAAACAGGGGTGTCACTGCTGTATGTTTCACTATCCCCCACAACAGAAAATAATTAATCTCTGCAGGCGGTGTCGGACATATTGGCAACCGGTACCGACTATAAATAACCTCAAACAGAGAGATCCTAGCATTACGACATTCTTAACACCATAGTACATAGCGGAAGACAGGAAATGAGCATGATGATCGAAAAAGCGCTGAACAATGCAACTTGATTCTCAAGTCTTCCTTAAAACACTATCAAAAATGTAAAAAAAATGTTTTCGGTTAAAAAATAATAATCATGCAGTTGTTGAGCGAGATATTTAGCACAAATTTTTGTCATTATTCCGAAATAATTGTTCAGAGAATTAAAATCATAATTTCAACTTTTGGAAAGGAGAACTCTGCTTTTAAAATGTGTGTTGCACAGCTCAAGCAAAGACCTAAATTATAATTTTAGGTCCTTGTCTCCAACTTCTACCTTAAACGGTTCAGAGTATTTTTTATCATGGTCTATCACGAGTTTAATATTTTCATATGAATTTATTATACATTTTTATTAATTATAGAAAATGACCATCTAATGTCTCGATTTAGATAAACAAAAACAAATATTGAATTGCGAATTCATTATACGAAAAATAGCTATGAAGAATTTAGAATTATTAGTTTGTAAAAACTACTATAGAAAAAAATATTACCTTTCGTTCAAATGAACTCAGCGTTTTCTTAGTTATCATGAAAACTTAAGATATTTTCAAAGAGAATCACTTTCGACACTGTCCTCTGACAGCGCGTGAACGGTTATAAATAGAAATGATGTACCATAATGCACTACGATTAATCGGACAGCACCGACGTTATTCGATATTGCCATAGTTATAGCAAAAGTTGTGGGTGATCACTTTTTTATTATCAGTATGTCGTTTCACTGAATAAAAGTTATTGAAATTTAACCGATACAATGGTGAACTATTTTGTCTGTATGAAAATGAAAATATCATGTTTGATAATGATCAACATTTTACTCATATTCGATCCCTTAATATTAATAAAGTGAGTTCGACCTCACCCTAAGCAGGAGCGGATCAGTGGTCTAGTGGTAACCCACTGAACTGGTAACCCAGGGGTCTTGAAATCGACACGGTGCTCCTCCACTTTCATTTTGATGAGATGTTAAACCGAGGTCCCGTGTAGCTGTTTTGTACGACGAGCATGCAAAATAACCAGGGGTGTCTCTAGAATGAGATCCTTTCTGTATCATGCACTATCTCACGCAAGCAAAAAAAAACACTTATCTCTGCAGCGGACGTCGGTCATATGGGCAATCGGTACCGATACAATTCCAAATATTACTAAACTAGTAAGAGAAAAAAATAATTTCTTTAAAAAAGTGCATACATGTATAGGCCTATATAGCTGAAATCCAGCTAAGGTTAACGAGTGCCGGCAGAGATCTTTTCCGAAGAATGAAGGGGAGATCACTGCGAGGAAATTGGGGTAAATTTTGACGCCGTCTTGTTAGTCCTATACCGGTTCATCGGGGGGTGGGGAGACTATAGGTTTGCCCTCCTTCCGTCCGCCTGTCTGTCCGTCCATCCGTAAAAACTGGATCCTGCGATAATTAAAAAACTACTTGGAATATTTTCATGAAACTTGAAACATAGATAGATGGCAATATGCACATCATTTTATTTTGTTTCTATGTTGAGAAATATTGTGATATACTTTATATACTTTACCCTAAAGATGTCCATTTTAAACTTGCTACATATTTTGATATTTTATAAAAACTTTATTGGTAATATTATTAGCTTGAACAATACGTTCGATAACTCTTTCCCTTATATTGACAAAATTATGCCCCTTTATTTAGAAAATATAGCAAATTTAAATGTTTTTTCCAATTACTTTTGACTTTATACAGAACCTATACAACTTTAGTCAAGTCTTACAGATCACACAGCAAGGTGCATTTATAAGTATGTTTTTTGCCTTGAAAATTTGAGATATTTATTTGTATAACCTGTGAATATTTTATTTAAAACATTACACCCACTTAATAGGCATGTGATATTTGGACTATTTGTTGTATAAAGACATATCTCTTCTGACATTAACAACAAACTATTGGATTTCAGCTAACTTATTGTCAATATTTGAATTTTGGTTCTTTTTAGTGTGACAGTGCCCTTTCCGGTAGGGGACTGTTATTGCTTTGCAATATTCTTACTTGTTTACAATACAATGTCTTTTGTAAAATATCTTATCTGGAATCAGTTTACACGATATTTAATTCCTGTGTTTCCTTTTTCAAGGTAAATGCGATAACTGTTGAAAAGAATTATTATTCATGCCGAATGACGATCAAGACTCCATTTTTTGCTTTCAAATATCTTAAATCGTCCTAAAATGAATAACACATATTTGGAATAATTTTCATTTCGCATTTTATAAGTTTTCATCTAAAACAGATATTTTAAATGTTGAATGTGGTCACTGTTACACATTCTATTCGGATTGTGTCGGATGTTATCCTGTTACGGTCTAGTGATTGTATTAATACAATCTCTTGACAACTCCGTCATGGAATAGATTCCTTGGCTCAGTGGCTAGAGTGTTGGTCTTCGATCTGTTAAGATTGGAGTTCGAAACCCGCTCTGGGTTGTGTATTCTGAGATGCATTGCATATTTCTATTACGGACTTTTGTGAGAATCCATACCTAGAACACAACCATTGGAAACGTAGGGTTTTATTTCAGTAACTGAAGTAATTCATTTCTAATTCGTAATGATACATGGTAAAAAGATAATACCTTTTATGTTTGATGGCTTTCTTATACAATGTAGTCTGAAAAATAGCGCCAAGGAATCTAAATGTGCTAAATGAAAGTGTACGTGTAAGATATCGCGTTACATGAAAAAAGTAAAACGTAAAATTTCATTAAAAAAAACCCGTTCACTTGTTAGAGGTGAAATAATTTACTTGATAGTTTTTTTTAAAGGACTATACCTCCAGCATAATAATTCAAAATCTGGAAGCCTCGGTCTTTATGAATCATTGCGAAAACTTTGATCACTTGCATGGCTTATATTTTCAGGAATCGAGCCGCACAGTAAACGCGAATGTCATGAAGGAAAGTGCCCGATGACTACTTCCGGTGAAGGAGAGTTCGTCTGGCGTCATGGACAATATACGCAATGCAGTCAAACCTGCGGGCGAGGTATGGGAGCTTTTTTCACAGCATTTTGAATTGTTAATTAAATATAAGTACGGTGTAGAAAATAAGGGTACGTGTAAAAACATAACGTATACTATGGCAGCAATGAAGGATATCATAATTGTGTTTAATTAATCCTGGTTCAAAGTTACATTATTAAATGAAATCATTAGTCAGAAATCTCAACAACACCTTGCTATAGTTTAATGTATCAAATGTATGTTTTCGAAAACGGTATAAATATTGGTGGTGGTGGTGTTAAATTGGAAACACTTATATTAAAAATAGCGATTTTTCTTAAAACAGCCAAAAGATATCACGGCCCATATTGTCCTAACTTATTCACGTGACCGCTCAATGTGTCACGACTGCAACAAGCATTACTATCATTGTCTTGTGAAAACACTTATTGAACTCTTTTGTTGCCAACGGAAAAATCTAAACTTGCCAAAAGACGACGTTGACGTCAACAATGAAAAAAAAAAAGAATTATCGCAATAATTTTCATGCAAATTGGAAACGTTAATTGAGCGCCAAGCGTGCTGACTGTTCTTTTTCAGTATCATAAGATTTTAATGTTTTGTAAGAGTTAAGTGCACGTTTCAAGGAACATTTTCTTTAAAAATACTAGAATAATTGGCCAATGAAATCCTTTGATGTTAGAAAGGTTACTGGTGCAAAGCTACCTTTCTTGCATTTTTATTTCAGACACCGTAGAGTGACTTTTCCCAATATTCTTAGATAAAACGTGCCATCTGTCAAAAACAAACAAATTTATATAAAAACTTTAAACATACACTGCCTTTATCCAGGTCGAGACAAACGAATGTTCTTTTATGTCCAATTTGCAGAAGAAAAAATGGCCGAGACCTCTTTCAATGGAAACCGTCAGAAATGTACGGCAACCGATCTATTTCACCAGGCTTTTTAACTCCAATTTCTACTGAACGAATTTAAGAATGAAAAGGGCATTGCAAATGACTTCTTCATTTGTATTTTCACTGTCAAAGGAGTACCTACCAAGGAGGCCTACAAAGTTTCTGATAGCATTAATTAATAGTACATTGTTTTTGCAGGTGTACAATCCAGCATTCTTGAGTGTGTGGATGCAGCTAGTAACAGAACAGTGGTAGACTTCCTGTGCACTAATTCAATAAAACCAGGGCATCAAACCCGTTACTGTAACGCTTTCAACTGCCCACCAACGTACGTTTTATTAGCCACTTGCAGAACCGATTTTTACACTGTACACCAGATTGATACACACGTTTACAAATTAACCAGTATTCAAAACATTTTTTTCTGCATTCTAATTTACGTATCAATGGCCCCTTACAGCGCCGATATTTGCACTATAGTCTAGACACGCTTTCAAACGAACAAATGGTCAAGAAGAGCCCGGTATTTCAGCTGATGTAATGTCGCATTTCCTTCGTAAAGCTATGACAACTGAAGTATCTAAGACTATTTGTGGACTTAAATGGAAGTAATGCTTCTATTCACAGAAACCTTAATTACTTGGTTGTTTATGTGCTTGGCAATAGTGAAATATTTCTTGTAAATCACAGATGGCGCGTGAGTGAATATGGCGAATGTTCAGTGCCCTGTGGCGGTGGGAGACAGTCACGTGATATCTCGTGCGTCCAGATGACATCGAGAGGTGACATGGAAACGCTGCCGCTATACAGATGTCCTGATCCCGTACCCTTTTCTGAAAGATCATGTAACCTGAAATTTTGTCAAGCTGAGTGGAGCACGGGACCATGGGGAGAAGTATGAAATATTTGCTTTTTACCACTTTAAAGCATTTAATTTATTCTTTCTCGTGTTTGTTTTTGTTGTTGCTGACAAAAATATTGTTAGTAATTAAAAGGGAAAACCGGTAAATTTGTTTTACATATTGAAATATTTCAACTGGCCATTGGTGTTTTTGCATCCTGAAACGATAAAATTGTTGAAACTTAGCAAAATCTTTATAATAGAAACAAGAGTATAGAACACTTGAACCGGTGTTTCCTGTTCAAATCCAGCCAGAGCCTCTTGTGATTTCCCCTTTAAACATTTTCCGTGCAGTTACTGCTTTGGTTAAAGGAACCAGTCATCGAACGGGATTAATGTATAATTGCAAAAACGTGTTTCTGTATCTGTATTTAGTTAATCGTTAAAAAGTAAACTAAACTTATAAAGAATGTTCCTTGTAAAGTTCCCTGTTATAAATATTTGCATACCATTTACATTTTAGTGTTCTGTTACTTGCGGCATGGGCCAAGAATCCCGGGCAGTTTTCTGTGTTAAATATCTTAAGGTAGATCTACAAGTGAACGTGTCCAGCACGGAATGCATTGGACCACCCCCGCCCGCCACGAGACCGTGTCACTTTGGAGACTGCTATAAGTTACAGCAACTTCCCCAGATACATGAAAAGAAGGGAACTTTTATTCAAACTAAAAGAACTAAAAGAATAAATCTTTATGTAGGGGAGAAGGCAATACTTTTGCCGAACCAATCAGTGAAAATTAAATGTCCGGTGAAGAATTTTCACAAAAAGTTAATTTTCTGGACTAGAAATCACCGTTTGATACCTTTAGTCGGACGCGTTCGGGTATCATCTAACGGTGCCCTAAGAATTACCCGCGCTAATCCAAAAACTGACGCGGGAATTTTCTCGTGTAGTGCAGGAATGCTTCATGCAACTGTACAAGTGACGTTTCAGACAAAGCGTGAAGCAAAGCTTCAAGCGAACGAAATTTTAGAAAATATATTCCACGAAAATTTTAACGAGAGCAATATACAAGCAGACGGCGCATTCAAAATGAAAAATACAAAGTATTTTCATATAAACTCGAAAGAAAGTGATAGTGCTTTTGATTATTCAAGTTTTACCACATCGAACTGGACAGAATGCTCTGAAAAATGTGGGTGGGGTTCGCAAACGAGAATAGTTACGTGTAACCACGTGACAGATAAATTTATAAGACTTTTACCGGAAGAAGAGTGTTTGAAGATGGGTTTGATAAAACCTACCTCAACAAAGAAATGTATTATTGAGCCTGAGTGTCCCACGTGGGTCGCGGGGGAGTGGTCAGAGGTAAGTGAATTCTTAAAAATGATATTACGGAGTAACTCTATATTCACAAGTAAACAGTCCGTACAATAACCGAATAATAAATAGCATTTTGGAAACGTTAGATAAATCTAACTTATTTCAAAGTAACAAATAGTTTGAATGATCGAAGTTTTACTGTTCACTTCTACTCTATAACGGAAATATTGCATTTTACCTCTTCATGCTATGGTAACGTTTTTTGAACATGAAACTTTTCGTAAATTAATTAATATCAATATTGTTTGAGGTTACATTTAATTACTGCTTCCTTATGAAACAAACTGGCATTTTGTGGACCTTTCTGTTCATCGTCGGAAATCAGTTTTCGATCCATTCCGTTACACTCAACGTGATGCCGTTGCACGAAAAATGAACCAGGGTAACCGACGACTGTTTTGTTATGACTTCTTTATACATACAAATACATTTCAACAAACTTCCGTGGAAAGAGGGAGAATTTGCATATACCCTCTACTGACATTTTCTTAACTGTTATATAAAGACACGGATTCTTACAGCTTATTTTACACAATTCTGTTTTTATTTCAGTGCGCAGACGACAGTTGTCGTAAAGAAGGACACTCCTTGCAGAAGAGAGTAGTTGTGTGTAGATATAAGAACGGAACTATCGCAAAGTCAGGGAAATGTTCTGATAAAAGACCTCCTTATCAACAGCATTGCAAAAATCCTAACTGTACAGCAGTGTGGCAAACATCTTTATGGACAGAAGTGAGTGATAAATAGAGGATATTCAAGTTTTTTCTATAAAAACGGGATTTATTTTCATCGAGTGGTATGAAAATAAATATTTCACGACTGAAATATGATAATTTTCATACCACTCGATGAAAATAAATCCCGTATTTATAGAAAAAAACTTGAATTTTCTGTTTATTATATACTTTTCTCTTTTTTGACCTTATGATTCGAAAGAATTCTCCTTTAATTTTGTGTATTGGATGAATTTAGAAAAAAGTAGTCCGGCAAGACACCAGTGAAAATACGGAAAATGTTTGACTGCAGTGAAAAATATTTTTTTACAGAGAAAATACGGAAAATGAAAATATGCATTTTATTTCATCAAAATTTCTCAATATTTCATTTATAAATATGTAATAAATATTTATAGTGTTTATCAGGAGAAAAAATATCAGGTTTGTCCTGTTAGTTTGTAATGATTTCCCTAAAAAGGCTAATTTTTTTTAATACTGGCATTCTTTCTTCATTTGAAATGTTTCATATACATGCTGAAAACGTTTGCAATAGTCAATCGTTTTCTAATGCATGCTCAAGATTATGAAAATATTTATTTGTACATTATAGTCTTTGCCGTTACATCATGTCGGAATCATTTCACTGACCGCATGAATCTTTTTTTGCAAAAATACATGTATTTTTTTCTTACGATTCAGGATTTCTTTCTCTGCTTATGGTAAAAAAAATATGTTTTTACACATTTTTTCATGACAAGTTAACAAAAAAATTGAGTTCTAAAAAATGTGAATTTTCGCTATAGCCAGCATTTCAGTAGCATTACGTGGGAAGACGATCGATTGAATACGTCTAGAGATAATCCTGTATTGTTTAATGAATTATTATACATTGTAATATATTTATTTATACTTTGTACTTTCTTCTAAGGACACGCGAATGACTTTATTACCAGACGCATAATTATTTCTTTCATGCACGTCACTAGTCCCTTTTAATATATACCAAGGAAAAATGTAGAATAAAAAAGAATAGAATAGAATAAGGAAACGAAGTAATAAAATACCCCTAGTCTGTCCTGGTTTGACTGTTCCTTGTGACAAGCTTTGATAAATTCAAATTGATAAAATATTCTTCGTAACTTTCAGGTTTTTCAATGTGCTAACTAGGCGACCTTTGTTCAAAACTTGCCCTTAAAGGGCTAACTCAGTGTGATCACGTTATAACAGGAAAAAAAAAAAGATTAATGTTTTTCAGTGTATGCCCCGCTGTGGCGCGAAAGGAAAGAAGCTACGGACATTGAGGTGTGTATGGGTTACCACTAAACAGGCAGCATTTAATATGTGCAGGGAGAAAGCGAAGCCATCTGTCTCAAAACCTTGTAAACCTATTCCATGTAGACAAAGTAAGTAGGCAAATACGCGTAAAAAATCCCTTTGTTTTTGTAATGATATATACATAGTTAGGACATAGATTTAGATGAGGCAGCTATTACCGAGGGACTGCGCACTCTCTTACATATGAAGGTGCGCAATGACCTTTGACAGTGTAAACAATTCCAAAATGAGTTTCTGAAACATATTTTTATTTGTCCAGCTAGATTTTAACCTTTTTATCATGAAGATCTTTTTTATCCCTCCCCACCCCCGCCAAAGGCGAAGGGGATATTAGAAATGGTCTCCGTCCGTGCGTCCGTCCCAATTTTGTCCGAAGCATAACTCCAAAAGTTCTGGAGCGATTTTCTTCAAACTTCACACACTGCCAGAGCACATTCAGAGGAAGTGCAGTGTGTAAGAACAATAACACTATCTTGCTTACTGTTAGACTTATTCCCCTTTCTTAGATTTACTTGAAAAACTTTGTCCTAAGCATAACTCCAAAAGTTCTTGAGGGATTTACTTCAAACTTAGTACACTGACATAGCACATTAGTAGAACGTGCAATGTGCAAGAACAATAACTCTCCCTTGCCTACTTTTAGAGTTACCGTCTGTGCGTCCGTGCATCCGTTCCAATTTTGTCTGGAGCATAACTCCAAAAGTACTTGAGCGATTTTCTTCAAACTTCATACACTGACAGGGAACATTGTGAGAAAGTGCAGGGTGTACGAACAATACCTCTACCTTGCCTACTTTTAGAGTTATTTCCCTTTATCAGATTTACTTGAAAAACTTTGTCCGAAGCATAAGTCCAAAAGTACTTGAGGGATTTTCTTCAAACTTAATACACTGACAGAGCACATTAGTAGGAAGTGCAGTGTGCAAGAACAATAACTCTGACTATACAGCTTTTTAAGGATTTCCTCTCACCAAGTAAAATGTGCGAAAGTACAACCTTAAGGTAACCTCTTCCCGGCCGGGGGGATTAACCATGTGTAACATGGCTCTTGTTGAAAATAGCAAAATCTTCATTGTATGAATATGACTTGTTTTTGATTTTCCTTTTTCCTTGACATACGTTTTCTTTCACACGAACCAGACAGTCTTAGCTTTTTTAATGATAAGTTATAAATTTTGAATAAAATGATAATACAAATTATGGCATTAAATGTATATGAAAGATCAAACTTCTCAAACATGTTCTTCCTGATTTTCGTCCACTCTGAATCCATAATCTAGTGACAACTCCAGAATCAATAGTATTCAATGTTCAAAGGGCTGTTTTGCTAGGTTTTGTCTTTTTTAACTCCTTTTTGGAAAAAAAATATGTAACAGCCAGTGTTCCCCTAAAGAGTCTCAAACCTTATACTATTTCAAATATTTTACAGACACGTGTGTGGACAGTTCGTCATACTGTGATCTTGCAGAGCAATTGAAGATGTGCAGGTATCACAAATTCCGGCGGAAATGTTGCAAGACGTGTGAAAGAGCTAACACAAGCTAATGTCATATTGCTAAATGTTGCTTGTGTATATTTACGTTGTATTCAAATGTGATAAACCATAAAGAAATGTGCAACAGTTTGTGAAAGGTGTGGTCAGGGAATTATGGCCAGTTATTTCATTTCTGTATTCAGTTTTAACATATATTTTCTAACAAACAAGTCTATATGTGAATGAAAAAGTTGACGATTTTGTGATTATTTCGTTTTGAATTATGTGCAGGTTAGTGATTATAAATCTGTACTCCTACAGGCTGGTGCCGAAATTACTACAAACCGTTTTATCAAGCTCTAATTTCAACCACCTATACAAGTTAAACTTGACTATGACATGTATTATGAAATAAACAAAACTTAAAGGTGATATGACGTCATGCTGCGTCAAATAGGTGACGTTTAAATGTTCTTGTCTTTCTCGATTAATAGGTGACATTTAAATGTTCTTGTCTTTCAAAGCAATAAGTTTGTGTGATAAATGCACAATATCAGATGTGTCACATGTCTCGAATTTTACTTCTAATTAACTACAAGTTTAAAGTTTTACAGATACATTTTTTAAAGTTTTTCTTTACTTTATAAAAGTGAATCAAAGAGTGAAGAGATGTGAAGTGAATAATGAAAAAACTGTGTGTTGAATTTTGTCAGGGCTATAGTTTTGATTGAATTTCAAGATAATTTGTTACTCCTGGCAAAGTATTTAGCCAAGCGTAGGTCAGTTCGTCTTAAGTGTAAGAAACTCTTAGTATCATGTTTTACGGATGTAGGGGAATGCATCTTGGAAAAGACCAACCAGAGCAGGATTCGTACTCTGCTTCGAAACCCAACGCTCTAGACCACTGAGCCAGTAAAAAATCAATTATCTGACTCAGTTGAACTTGTCCTAGGTAATGTTTATACAGGCCGGCATGCACTGGACCAAAACAAATGACGTCACATGCCATGCACTTTTCATAACAATTCTGTAATCAGCAATGGAATTAAATTTTGATTTATATTTTATTCAGAAATTTGGTATTTTGGTCTCCATAGATTATGATTAAATGTTCCTGTGTTATAATTGTTTATGATAAGTTAGGTGAGCGAAGAAGGACTGGTAAGAGCCTCTTGTGCTAAACGTCTTCACCTGTCCAATTATGTCTATAAACTCGTCCACCTACATATTTTCTAAGATGAAAGCAGTGTAATTATCTACAGTAAAACAAATCCATAAACACAAGATTGTGAAAGGCACTGTGACATGTCACCATGGTCTTATGCCGTTCTGAAAATATCGTTTTTAAAGAATGAAGGCCCAGAGATGTAGTTGTTTCTGACATCACTGACTTCAAGCTATCACATGTTAATAATGTTATGTATAGATATTTTTCGGTAAGCCATTAAGTTATAAAACACACATTTGAAGCTTCTTTAATACATTTGCTGAAATTTATTGATGGCTGCACAATTTTGTTTACCATCAACCCTTCTAAAAACCTTGCTAACATTAGAAATAAACAAATTATTCAAGTTAGGTGTTTGCAAACATTTCTTGTTTATTATTGGATAGAAGTTATACTTTTTGTCTGATTGAAAGTTTGACTCCAAGTCCTTTTAAGAATATCATTTATTTAAAAGTAACTTGTATTTCTATGCTAGAAATGCCTTTATGTGCTTCCCCCCACTGTTTTCGACTTTGGTTCATTAAACCGTCTCTAGAATAGCCTACATAAAATTCCATTCAGTACTAGTTTTGAAAATAAGCATTCAGAATCACAGGTGTAATAAATACATTAAAAACAATGTAACACTGGCAATGTTTATCATAATTTGAGACATTTCTTCTGATCACAAACACGAGTTTTCACGTTACTAAGCTTTTCAAGAATAGCATACACATCATTTTAGTTTGATTATCAAATATGTTTAGCCTTATTTCGAAGTCAGTGTTATTTTTGCAGTAGTTTTGTTGTTTAATAAGCATAATGTAAGACCTTTGATGTGCTAATATGTTTCTAGTTTTTACCACCATATTTGTTTCACTTATGGCAAGTACAAAAAATGCTGAAATCTTATTTCTCATAAAATGACCGTGTTTCACCTTTTTTCTCTTGCTTATCTTTAAAATCTTACGTGAATGTTTAAATTGTCAATAAACTGATCTATATCATTGTGTTTTACCTTTCATAAAACCAGCATTCGACCATTGTTGAAGAAAAGCAGAAAACATGACGCTTGACCTGTTGCTATGGCGACTTCTTTTACGTATAGAATTTTTTTCTTCGTATGAAGTTGTTTTAATGGAAAATGTTTTTTTAACTAAAAGATTTTGGTAAAAAGAAAACATTTCCACAAGACGTTAAAGCACTTTGTTTCAAGTAACCCGGCGAAGCCCAGTTTTATTTCCGACTCCGTAGGTTTTTCGTCTGCACTTAACTTTTGTGAGTTTTCATTTCACAACAGGGTTTTCTATTTTTCCGTGATTTATTTGTGTGAAAAGAAAGGATATTGAATTAAAAGGAAGAAAATATCTATGCTAACCTAGGTGAAATTTTACTGACGCTTTTTATAAAAAGCAAACATTTTTTTATTTTCTTGGTCTTATATTGAATGATAAGTGAAAAACAATCTGTCGTAATGTCATTAGATCAATGAAAACAGGTAAAAATAACTATTTTAAACTGGCTCTGATTAAAGGAAAACATGTCATACATGTATGTTAAATGATTCCAATGAAAGCTTACTTCTTGTGTACACTTTTTATATACATGTAAATGTATCTTTCTTTAAATTTCTGCTAATTTCAGATGAAGTGAATGCATGTTTTTTTTATGAATTTATAATAAAACATTGAAATATTTTCGTCTGGACTGTTTTTGTTTTGATTGCGCGGCCCATTAGGGCCGTCCATACTGTTATGGGTTGAGAAATGTGCTATGGGGGTATATGACATGATTTTTTTCCTTTCGATCAACTATTATTTGACAATTCTGAGCCCATTGCTTATAGGCTTCGCACAAAATGTATAAGCAGAAGTGCTGTGAAAAAAGGAATGATAACAGGCAAAGTAGCAAAGCAACTGCTTATTTAAGAGCTAAAGTATTACTAGTATATTTTTCTCAACACTTCGAATCCGAAATGTCCTTTAGGACAACATATGGTAACTGGCAAGTACTGATATTGTGGTCCTTTCCATTAAATGGCTAGCACAAACTTATAGATAAAATGCAGAAAATGTCATGGTATCTGTATCGGTAGACAAATCGTATGAAAATACGAATAATAACGGCCAAAACACTAACGAAAGAGGTCTGTATAGAATTGTGTGTATTATTTTTTTGCACTATTGGTCGGATGTGAAAAGTCCCTTCGGTCGACAATCCGGGAACATTTTTTGACCGTGCTCGATTCGCTGTCCAGAACATGTTTCGCACATGTTCCAGAAGACCTATGAATGGAATGACATGGAACAGGAAGAAGCATTTTTAAACTGGTGTATAAGTCGATTATTTATTAGAAAATACCATAATGATAATAAACCTGTAAACTGACAATTGTGTCGCAAAGCTTGAGCATAAGTTTCAAAGACGGTATTGCACTTCTCGCATGTTGCATGTCTGCGATATTCGTTTAACGTGTAGTTTAAATGCATTGTGTTTAAAATGTGTTTATTGTAATATGTACTAAAGATTTATGCCAATTAAATCTACAAGGCCGAATCGTTAAAAAACCTTACTTACACCCTTGAGATCACATTTTTCACCCAAACTTAATGAAACTGGTCAGAATGTTTACGTTGATGAAATCTTTGAAAGCCAGATGGATCGCTTGTGTGAAATATCAAAGACTGGATACCTGCACAAATCTCACAAAAACTTGCGGTAAGTGGTAAAGATCTCACAAAGACTCGCAAACTTGCTAACATCACATATTTAAAAAGGTATATTTTCTTTTGAAAATAAATAATTTTATTCTTTACAACATGAAACCTTCTACTAATTGATAGTTTGCCTATCAAAATTCGAACAGAGATGAAAGGCCCCTGCGAGGTATATCTGCGCACTGACATAATTAAAGATCAAAAACTGAAACATAGCCTTATTTGTTTTTTTTCAATTTTTCAAACTAAAACCTTTTTTTCTCATGAAGAAATAATCGGTATCACGACAATTCCTCTCCAGGACAATTTCCCGTTCTTTATTTTGACAGATTTGTGTTATCCATCCCGTCATCTTGTCTACCTGGACAGTTCCCTTCTCGTCATTTTGTCAATACGCAGCGGAGAATTGACCGGGAGGGGAATTGTTTGGGATTCGAAATAATCATTTATAATTATCGTATGCCGATGATTTCCGTCGGCGTTTTCATTAGTGGTTTAATAAGTTGACTTGTGTCATCGAAAAACAATGTACTGCACTGGCTAGTAAGGAAGTCTTTAATCTTTGGTACATCTGATTCATGTAGATATCATTTTTATCAATTATTATTAAATCTGCTGTTTGGAGTGTTATAGGAAGTTTGTCATTACATATTGAAATTTTATTCTTTTTTCTTTTTCGACATACTTCATCAATTTTAAAAGTTTAAAGGTTTAACTATAAGTCCACCATTTCTTTTCTTTAAGCACAATTTTGTTTTGTAACAAAGTGATAGCGCAAGCCATATTTTGCAAAGTTAAATCAATATCTAGAATATATGTAATACATAACAAATCTTAAAAAGTAAAAGTCCTTTGTCTAAAAAATCTGTCTATGCACGAAATATTTCGTTAAAATGAACTGGTTTGAGCATTGTGTTCAGTTTCAGGAAAAATGATAGCTAGTAATTCATTGCGTGTTTGTCTTAGTGAACCACTCCTCTCGTCTGGACTTGACGGGTAACGCAGTGTTAATTAATCGCGAAGTACTGAAACCCAAGACATAAGTTATGGCGAAACCATATCTACCACGACGTTAAAATATCATATTCTCAAGAAACACCTTGTATCAAGGTGACTTATATGAGGGATGGTGGGCATGCTTATGAAACACATGTCCAAAAATTCTGTCAATTTGTGGAACCAGTTCGTGAGAAGAACAAAGAAGGTCACTTACATAAGTAACAAGAGGGCAATGAAGACCCTAAAACGCTTACCAAAATTCTAAAACAGACAAGTGCCTTTTACTCTATTTATCACCAAAAATAAAAAAAAGAACTAAACAAGGGACTTAGTTTGAACAATATTGGTAGAGATCCACCAGGCAATCCTTGAAATCAAAGCTCAGAAGTCTCAGTCTTATTGTTAAGATAAAACATGTGACCCCTTGGCAAGGAACCAGTTTTGACTGGGGTGACGTAATTTGAATAAACTTGATCGATACAGTACGACTAGATAACGTTACACATCAAATTTCAAAAATCTAAGATTTGAGGTTTCTGCCAAGAGTTTTTAAGTGTGCTTAATGCATATAAATCTCTGTTATTCATTAAGGACATGATTTGAACAAACTTCATAAATGTCTGACGGATAATGTTACACACCAAATTTCTGACAAGACTTTTCAAAAGTTTCGCTATTAGAACTTAATGTATTATCAAAATAGTCGAATATTATCCCAAGGATAAAGTTTGAATAACTTTGGTACAGCTAGGTCAACTAGGCAATGCTTCATGGCGAAATTCAGCACCATGGGCTTTATGATTTCAGACAAGGAGAATTCTAAAGATTTTCCTCTACATTTCTTTGTAAGACATATGAAACATCGGGCCGGGCCAATAGTGACCCCATTGAAATAATTTAAACAAACTTAGTCCAGAAGACAATGTTACACACCAAATTCTAGAGTCCTGGGCCTAGCGTTTTTTTCTTTTCTTGTTAAACCAGAGTTTTGCATGGAATATAAATCTTTGGACAACTTTGGTACAGTTCTGTGAAGGGAATATCACTGCCAAGTTTTACCAACTTTGACTTAGTAGTTAAGGAGGAGATATTGTTTAAAGAAAAAAAGACCAAAAAGGCTCTTAAGAGCTTACCTGAGTAGAACTGCTAAGACAGACAAGTGCCATGTAATGTATACTATTATCAAAATAAAAAAAAAATATAAAAAAAACGGGAAGGTGTGGGAGGGGGCATTATTTGAACAATTTCGGTAGAGGTCCACTAACCAATGCTTCAAACCAAATTTTAGAAATTTTAGCCTTAAGGATTCTTACAAGATAGGTTTTTAAAAATGTGTCTATATAAAGCTTTGTAAACATCTTACTCCGTGTAGAGCCATAAATTATCCAACTTCAATAATCTTGGTAGAGGTACTAGAAAATACTGCAATAATCTTGGTAGAGGTACTAGAAAATACTGCAATAACCTTGGTAGAGGTACTAGAAAATACTGCAATAATCTTGGTAGAGGCACTAGAAAATACTGCAATAATCTTGGTAGAGGTACTAGAAAATACTGCAATAACCTTGGTATAGGCACTAGAAAATACTGCAATAATCTTGGAAGAGGCACTAGAAAATACTGCAATAATCTTGGTAGAGGTACTAGAAAATACTGCAATAACCTTGGTAGAGGTACTAGAAAATACTGCAATAATCTTGGTAGAGGCTCTAGAAAATACTGCAATAATCTTGGTAGAGGTACTAGAAAATACTGCAATAATCTTGGTAGAGGCACTAGAAAATACTGCAATAATCTTGGTAGAGGCACTAGAAAATACTTCAATAATCTTGGTAGAGGTACTAGAAAATACTTCAATAATCTTGGTAGAGGCACTAGAAAATACTGCAATAATCTTGGTAGAGGCACTAGAAAATACTGCAATAACCTTGTTAGAGGTACTAGAAAATACTGCAATAATCTTGGTAGAGGTACTAGAAAATACTTCAATAATCTTGGTAGAGGCACTAGAAAATACTGCAATAATCTTGGTAGAGGCACTAGAAAATACTGCAATAACCTTGGTAGAGGTACTAGAAAATACTGCAATAATCTTGGTAGAGGTACTAGAAAATATTGCAATAATCTTGGTAGAGGTACTAGAAAATACTGCAATAATCTTGGTAGAGGTAATAGAAAATACTGCAATAATCTTGGTAGAGGTACTAGAAAATACTTCAATAATCTTGGTAGAGGCACTAGAAAATACTGCAATCATCTTGGTAGAGGCACTAGAAAATACTGCAATGATCTTGGTAGAGGTACTAGAAAATACTGCAATAATCTTGGTAGAGGCACTAGAAAATACTGCAATGATCTTGGTAGAGGCACTAGAAAATACTGCAAAAATTTTGGTAGAGGCACTAGAAAATACTGCAATAATCTTGGTAGAGGCACTAGAAAATACTGCAATAATCTTGGTAGAGGTACTAGAAAATACTGCAATAATCTTGGTAGAGGCACTAGAAAATACTGCAATAATCTTGGTAGAGGTACTAGAAAATACTGCAATAATCTTGGTAGAGGTACTAGAAAATACTTCAATAATCTTGGTAGAGGCTCTAGAAAATACTGCAATAATCTTGGTAGAGGTACTAGAAAATACTGCAATAATCTTGGTAGAGGTACTAGAAAATACTGCAATAATCTTGGTAGAGGTAGTAGAAAATATTTCATGCCAGTTTTCTTGCCTTGTGGTTTCATACATGAAGCATTTTAAAGATTTTCCTATATTGGCAAGAGGCTATTCTGAATCTGAAACAAAAACTTGATACGCACCACTTGATAGTTACATACGCCAAATTTCAAAGTCTCAGACATTTAGTTTTCTGACAAGAACAAGAACTAAGCCTTGTTCTTCTGACAAGAAGATTTTTAACAGTTTGGTTTTAGGTATATGTAAACCTGAGATAGATCCAGTGCTTAAGTTTGGTCATTCTGAGGAGTGGCCAAATAGACAATGCTTAGCGCAAAATATGAGAATTCTTGGCTTTCTGGTTTCATACAAGAATTTTAGATATTTTCCTTTCTATTTCTTTGTAAAAAAATATTTGACCCCTCGAGTAGAGCCAATAGTGATCCCAGGGAAATAAGTTGAAAAAAATGATACAGTACCATTAGATAATGCTTCCAACAAATTTCAAAATCAGGCAAGATGATTTTTATAGACTTTTCCTATGTAAGTCTTCTCTGTGAGGATAGTGGTGTGTGTGTGTATGTGTGTGTGTGGGGGGGAGGGTGGTGTAATAGTGACCGAATGAACATAATTTGAAAAAACTTGGTAGTAGTCCACTAGACAATGCTTCATGCCGAAATTCAGAACTCTGGGCCTTGTTGTTTCAGACAAGAATAAATTTAAGTTTTCCTCTGTATGTCTTTTTAAAACATGTGACCCCTTGGGCGGGACCAGTAGTGACCCGATAGACATAATTTGCACAAACTTGGCAGAGGTCAACTAGACAATGCTACATACCATATTTCAAAGGCTCTTGGCGAAGTGGTTTTACACAAGAAGATTAAAATATTTCATACTTGTCCTCTTAGTCTTTGTAACTTCAGCTTCATGTATTATCTTACTGAACAGTCCAGAAAATCAGTATTCATATAGTCTGAGGCTTTCCATTTTTGATATTACAGGACAAGCTAGGAGAAGTTCTAACCCTTGGTGATATTTACAAGACATTATCATTATACAAAGGGTGATCAAAAGTTCGCGGAAAGGTTATCTCTTTTCAATATTTTACTTGCGATATTAATTAAATTTCTACTATGTACAGACTGATTTAATACAAGTATATTTTTCACACATCTAATAAGATAATCGTAGTCACTATAGCAACGTCGCTATGTGTCATCCGACCCAAAACTTTTTGACGATATTTTATTGGTACGCAGACAAAGGTTGCTCTTTATTCCATTTCAAAGTACTCGCCATTGAACATAATACACATTCTACAACGCTCATTCCACGAATCTATGAAACAATCTGTGAATGTATCAGTGCTCTTAAAGTATTATTATTCATACTAGGGTGCATATATCTATTTGAGTCTATATATTGTCAGAACCAATTGCCCAAATGACTGACGTCCCCTGCAGAGATTAGTAAATTTATGTTGTGGGGGATAGTGCAAGACACAGAAAGCATCCCATTCCAGAGACACCCCATTTCTTTTGCATGCTCAGTGTATAGCACTGATACATTGGACCTCGGTTTAACGTTTCATCCGAAAGACAGTAAATAATGTAAGTGGAAGAGCGAGGGATCGATCTCGCGACGCCTTGGTTACCAGTTCAGCGCGTTACCAGTGGACCACTAATCCCTAGGATCATATTAATGCAGCTTCAGTTTATGAGATAATGTGAGCAGAAGCTACTTCATATACAGACTGCAGGCGAGAAACGTAAAGTCCCATAAATTTGTAAAAAAAATATAACATTGAAAATAACAAGAAGAGGGCCATGATGGCCCTGGATCGCTCACCTTAGTACTAAGCAATCGTCAAAAGCAGTATCACATTTTCTAATAAGATTTGTAGGTGCCTGCAAACCAAACATCTAAAATATTAGTCAATAAATAAAGGCTCTATGACAGAAAGTATAAAAATATATTATTAGCTTTGGTGACCTTGACCAGAGACCTCAAACCCCATCTTAGGCTAGAGGTCTATGCAAGAAACCTACATACCAAATAATAGAGATATTGGTCAATAAATGAAGGCTCTATGAGGTAGAGTTGATAAATCTATTTTAAGCCCCAGTGACCTTAACCCCCATTTAATGAAAGAGGTTCATGCAAGGTGTCTATATACCAAAAATTTAAAATATATCAATCAATAAATAAAGGCTCTATGATGAAAAGTAGAAAAATCTATTTTTAGCCTTGGTGACCTTGACCTTGACTGTGTGACCTAAAACTTCACTTAAGGGTAGAGATTCTTGCACATTACCTACATACCAAATATCTCAGATATTGATCGATAAATGAAGATTCTAAGGGGAAAGTACAAAAATCTATTTTCAGCCTTGGTGACCTTGACCTTGATCAAAGTGAATGGCAGATATTCATGCAATGTGCATATATACCACATATCTAAGATAACTGTCAATAAATTAATTTTGAACCTTGTGTCAAAATTTGAACAAACTTGGTAGAGATCTACTAGGCCATTTTACACATCAAATATCTTAACTCTTGGCACTGTGAACACTGACGAGATTTTTTTCTATGCAAGTCTTTACAAAAATAAAGTAACCCCTTGGTGGGGTCAATTTTGACAACAAGAGTATCATTTGAACAATCTCGGTTGAGGACTTCTAGATGGTGCACCATGCGAAATATCTAAACACTAGGCCTTGTAGTTTCATAGACGAAGATTTTCGAAATTTTCGAAGTAATATCTTCTAGAGGTCCTCTATCAAAGTTTTTCAAATTATGCCTCAGGGGTGAAAATTAACCTCGTTCTGGGAATAGCTTACAGCATTTTACATCAATACCATTCTTTACTTTGGTGAGCGACCTGGGGCCATTTCCCCCCCTTGTTTGATATCTAATTTGGTATTTGAACTGTCTGCCATTTGACACATCTCTTAGATGCCCCCACCCCTTTCTACCAGTTGTTTGGTAGTTTCCTTTCAGATGAGTGACTCAGGACCATCAGGTCGTCTTGTTTAAATATAGAATATGTAGGGAAAATATATGGGTCGGAATTCATTGGGACTTCACAGGAAAGTTCAGTTTTAAACCTTGTTGTGCAGACTTATCTCAGTTTTCAGGGCTGAAGATTTTTACTTAGTTACTGCACATACTACCGCTTGCAAAACTGATTTCACGTATTCGGAACGCGGTATAAAAGTGACGTTACGATGTTTATTTCAGTAGCTTAAACTGTCACTTTCCTGATCACCCATTCACAGTGAGGCAGTTTTCTCAGGTATACTTGTCAATAAAATTGCGTCTTGCAAACTACCCATAGGCAGAACAATGTGCGTGGGCGGCGCCAAAGTTGCTGTGTCGTAATTGTGGCTGCGTTGCTACCGGAAAACTTTCCTCAATATTTTTTTTTCCTAACCGCTATTCCATTTCGTACACTAGAATGACACTATATACAGGTAAAAGGCGGAGTTTGAAAGAAACACATTGGGCGGCGCTTTAATTGATTTTTGACAGGTGTAATCGTTCTTTACCTGACAGTGTAAACTCTTATTAGTTTTGCAAGCGGTAGTATACACTATATTGAGATAAATCTCGTGTAGGCCTGATTTCTCTAAAACTGCAGAGTTGTGTTCAGTTCCGAGCCTAGTTGTGTATACTCAAGCTTAGTCAAGATCTAGTAGTTTGCTTCAGAGGAGATGATCTTTAAAGAAATTGTGAGCTAAAAAATTTTTTTATTTTAAACCAAGATCAACAGTTCAAGGTAAACCAAATCAAATTTGAAGTCTCTATGCAAATCTATAAAAGTAGTTAAAATTTCAAAGATATACATGTATATTCAAAAAACAAGGAAGTAGGTCAGAAGATCAAGGTCAGTCAAAAACAAAGTTGAAGCTTGCATGCAAAATTATACAAATAGTTAAAATTTCATTGACGCAGATTTAAAAAAAACAAGGATGTAGGTCAGTTGGTCACATGAAGGTCAAGGACAAAGGTGGATGAAGGTTAAGTACCTTCCTTCCCCATCCAATGATATTTTTTCGGAGGCGTGGGTGTACCCAGGTAAGGTGGGTGGAGGCTGGGTACCCCAGTGAGGGCCAAGATCTTCCAAAGAACATCTAAATAACTTGGCAATGCTGAATCATATGTATCTAAGCTCAATGCCTTTCAAATTCTTTAAAACTTTTTCCTATATAAGTGACACTTGGAGGCGGGGCCAATTTTGATCCAGGGGCCATGATTTGTACAAACTTGGTAGAGATCCACTAGACAGTGAAACAAACAAAATATCTAAATCTTAGGTGTAGTGGTTTCGGAGAAGAAGATTTTTTAAAGTTTCTCCAGTTTGTCTGTGTGGCAAGTGACTCCTGAAGTCGCGCCAATTCTGACCCCACAGCCAAGATTTATATACGTAACTGGCAGAAGTCCACTAGATGATGCTATCAACCAAATATGTAAGCTCTAGGCTTTGGAGTTTCAGACAAGAAGATTTTTAAGGTTTGTCCTTTCAGTTGCCATGGCAACCAGAGTTCTGCATGGAATTCCATTGTTATATAACTTTCAAAGAGGACCTCACAATGATCATTATGCCCCAATCGAAGATGAGGTGGCATATAGTTTTGAAAATGTCGGTCGGTCGGTTGGTAGGTCGGTCGGTAGACATTTGGTTTCCGATAAATATCTAGAGAATCCTTGGACCCACCTTCCCCAGACTTGGTACATAGGTTGTTAATGAATAGTAAATGACCCCTATATAATTTTACGTCACCAGGTCAAAGATCAAGGTCAAAGTGAGCTTGAAAACAAAACGCTTCCGATCAATAAGTCATAGGTTCTTCATACTTAGTGTGTAGGTTGGTCATGACAAGTAGATGACCCTTACAGTTTTTCACGTCACCAAGTCAAAGGTCAATGTCAGAGTGACCTTGAACAGCAAAACGGTTTCCAATAAATAACTATAGAACCCTTGGTCCCAGGTTGTTCAAACTTAGCGTGTGGGTTGGTCATGACTAGTAGATGACCCCAATAGTTTTTCAGGTCACAAGGTCAAAGTTCACAATAACCTTAAAAAAATGATTTCCAGTTAATGTCTATAGAACACTTGGACCCAGGTTCCTCAAACTTGGTATATAGCTTGGCCATGACTGTAGATGACCTTTTTAGGTCAAAGGTCAAGGTAACAGTGACCTTGTATAGCAAAATAGTGTCCGATCAATTACTATAGAACGCTTGGGCCTAGTTCCTCAAAACTTCACAGGTAGGTTTATCATGACAATTAGATGACCCCTGAAGTTTTTAGTTTTATTAGGTCAAAGGTCAAGTCAAAATAACCTTGGAAAGCAAAACAGTTTCTGCTGAATGTCTAGGGTATACTAGGGCCCAGGTTCGTCAGACTTAGTATGCAGGTTTGTCTTGATCAGTAGATGACAACTATCGTTTTTCAGGTCATTGGGTCAAAGGTCAAGGGTCACAGTGACCTTGAATAGCAAAATGTTTTCTGATGAATACGTGTAGAATGCTTGTGCCCATATTCCTCAAAGTTTGTGAATAATTTGTTCATGACTTGTAGATGAAAACCCATAGTTTTTTCAGGTCACCAGGTGAAAGGCCAGGGTCACAGTGTCCTTCAATAGCAGAATGGTTTCCGATCAATAACTGTAGAACACTTGGTTCCAGTTCCTCGAAACTTCATGGCTGCCTCTAGGGATAAGGCGCTAGGGGGCATATATGTTTTACAAACATCTCTTGTTTCTGTAAAGTTTAATTGCAATTGACCTAGTGGTATAGGAGATGTTGTTTAAAGTCAATTTTAAGATGACAGACGGACTGATGTACGAATGAACGACAGATGAAACAGCATACTAAAAGCTACAACTGACTAAAATTTATTATATACAGTTTGGCCGATTGAACTGTGACAGTTCAATACAATCTGATTTCAAAAGTTGTTGGAAACCTTGTTTTACATTACACCATTAAGTTCAGAATTCACAACTAAGAACAATGCTAAGACAAACTCTTCAGTGATAAAGATTTTTATTGTAAGTATAGGAACTTATCTTACATTTCGTAACAACAGAATAAAGTATTGTTGAACACAGAATGTTATTCATATGATACGTAGAAAAATACAATATGAAAATGCTTTACATGTACTATGTCTATTTATATCTGTTCCCTAAAACAGCTCAATTGTCTTTTTTTTACACACTCAGAAAGAAAAACAACATCAGAAGAAATAAACCAAAAGCATTCCATCTATATTTTGCAACAGCTAATGAGAAACTTTTTTATCTTATAAAATCATCTTCTTTATACAGATTTTGGAAGAAGATTGAGGTTCTTCAAAATGTCTCTGGTAACTTTATTTCACAAAGGAGCAACTGTTGTTTTACGAGACGTTTTTTCTGATAACTTGTTCAAATGTTCATAATTGGTTCTAAATGTTAATCAGAAATTTCACAAATCGGCAATATTTGTGACAAACTGTCACGAAATCACATCCAAGAATTTAGTTATTTTCAGCGTTTCATGGTTCAACTTAACATATTCAAACCAAGTATTTTTCTTGAAAAAAAATCTTTTTTTATTACTTTCCAAATGCGAGACATGAGTCAGCAAATATTTCTCGATAGTATTAATAACAGATCTACAAAATGAATTTCTAAAAATATCCTTGATGAAGAAGATGAAAGCATACACTTGAAGAACTTAACTGTCCTGTAGAGAAACCTGTCCTAGGACAAACCTGTCCTAACCTGATAAAATCCATTTATGAAAAGAGAAAATCTACATCTAAGCAGAAAATTCTTAGAATGTAAGAATTAGTCAGAATATAGCGATGAACATTAAACAAAATAAAACACTAAAAAATCCATTTGAACTCATTTGACAAACAATACAGCAGTCTTAAACATTCAGTCATACATGTACATGTATATACTGATGTTACAGGAATACACTTGAATGAAGCTTATGGTTAAAAGATTAGCTAAAACTTTAAGTACATGCAGATATGAAATTAATTACATAATTTAACTAGAGTTACATTTTAATAACCATAATGTTTTACATTATACTTTTGAGAAAATAAAAGATACACAATTTTTCAAACATCGCTTGAACATAACTGAAAAACAGAAAGGTTGCAGATTTGCACTTATTTCTTTCATTATTTTAAAAACAGAAAAAAAGGGCAGACACTGAAAAATAAGAAACATACAACAAAACAATGGAGTAAAGCATTACATGTAAGTAATGATAATTTTGATAGAGCAATCATTAGTCAAGAGAAAGTAAATAAAATAAAGACTTTGAGAACGTGAGAATGTTAAAACCTGGGTAATGCAAAAATCATGAATAAAATGGCTATGGTTTGTAGTTATGCGAGTACACAAAAAATATCCATTGCAATACAAGTTTTCTTTAAAAAAAAGATAAATATAGAAAAACATTTGAACCATGTTCTGAAACCCTGTTTAGAGAAAAATACACTGAATACAGGAGTAAAGTTCTTTCCCTTAACATTAAACACTACATGTACATCTGAGCAAAACTAAGATAACTGTCATGAATTTATATTCTTTTTGCTAAAATATTTTATCTGTATTTCCCTCTGAGAATTGATTTATTTGGTAAACCACAGACACTGAATGGAAAAATGACCAGTTAACGTCTCCTCACACTTGATGATAACATTATGCTGTCAGATCCATCAAATCTTGGACAATCTCTGTAACAATTACAGCTTTTATCAATTTTACAAACTATATTTAGCTATAAGATATGACATTTACAAAACTAGAACCCACCTTTGTGTTAAGTTTAAATTTTAATGTTGCAGCTACAAAAACAAGAAAGTAGGTCAGTAGGTCAAGATAAAGGTCAAGATCACAGCAGTACATTTTGTGTATTTCTAAGTTAGGGTGTGCGGAATTACCAGAACAAGACCCTTTTCTCCTGAAGACACTGCTAATTTTATACACATTACTAGAAGAAACCTATCAAAGTGAGACATGAAATAGAAGGTTAACAAATCAAAACAATGAAACAAATGCTCAGTGAGGCCATGAAACACTTGGCCTTTTCTAGCTATAGCCCAAGAATGTTCAATTCTAATCTTAAATTCCCCTGCCTTATAAAAACCTTTTTAATACCAAGCTTTACCAGAGGGAACTTGCACAAACAAAGAAGATGAAAATCAGGTCAATGTATGAAATGAAAAACACCTGACCTGGACATTTTTAAACAGAAGCATCATTTTATTGTAACACCTTAATAATCCACACCTTAAAATGTAGAAATAATGCTTATTGAGGACAAGTATTGAGGGTCATTGAAATTTTTTTATCTACCATTATTTTAAGGATATGTGTCTTTGTTGAAAGCATTAGAAAGATATCAGAAAAAAAATCTTTCAAGAAGATGATGAAAACATGAATGAATTAAAAGAAATACAATGATTTTACTTTCATTTTTTTTTAAACGAAGTTCAGTATCAAGTTTTAACATAACAATAACAACAACAGAGAAATATTTTGTTAACAGAGGTAAACAGGTGGCCCTTAAAATTTACATAAAATTTAAGGAAGCTTTTATATACATATATTCAAAATCTTCTGTATTTCAAAATGAAATTTAATAATGCTTTTATTATATAATAAATGAAAGATACAACTAAAATGTTTTTACAAACAATAAACATCCATTGACATAAAAGGACAACAGCAACAAATATTTTAGAAAAAAAAAATCATTTAGAAGTTACTATGCCTTGTTTTTTCATCAGTCAATCAGTATATAAGCAATAAAAACATCTTTAAAAGTGTTTTCGATTTTCATACATAATTCAATTTGAGTAACACCTGAAATCTTATCTACAGTTATCTTCATACGTATGGGTCTAGCCTAGACTGTCTAGGTCTATAAGGTGACAGTTATCTTCATACGTATGGGTCTAGCCTAGACTGTCTAGGTCTATAAGGTGACAGTTATCTTCATACGTATGGGTCTAGCCTAGACTGTCTAGGTCTATAAGGTGACAGTTATCTTCATACGTATGGGTCTAGCCTAGACTGTCTAGGTCTATAAGGTGAACATACATATGGGTCTAGCCTAGACTGTCTAGGTCTATAAGGTGACAGTTATCTTCATACGTATGGGTCTAGCCTAGACTGTCTAGGTCTATAAGGTGAAAACAAGAAAAGAAAGAAACTAACTCTACATACTTATGTCATCTTAAGAAACTGAATACTTTTTATCAAAAATACTATTTAACTGAGCAAACAAGTGCTATGTTCAAATAAACACCATTCTCCCCTTTAACCCTGTGACCTCTGAGTGGGTCTTGGTAGAGCTTATCAAGGTGCAGTCAAAGTTAAAGTTTGGTGACAAACAGACAGACCAAAAACAATATACACTCCCTCCTGGGGCATAAAAACAATATGCCCTCCCTCCTGGGGCATAAAAACAATATGCCCTCCCTCCTGGGGCATAAAAACAATATGCCCTCCCTCCTGGGGCATAAAAACAATATGCCCTCCATCCTGGGGCATAAAAACAATATGCCCTCACTCCTGGGGCATAAAAACAATATGCCCTCCCTCCTGCAGCATAAAACAATACACTCTTCCTCCTGGGGCATAAAAATAATATGCCCTCCCTCCTGGGGCATAAAAATTACAGGCTGCAGTGAAATATTGAGACACTATTTCAGGTAGGTCTATTTTTAAAACTTTTAGTTTATTACATGAAATTACACCAATAAATAACTCAACAAGAAACATGGCAATGCCACGAAACCAGGTTTTCAAAAATGTTGTTCTGATTCTATACTATAGTATGAATTTTGGAATGAAGATTGCTATGAATATTCAAAAGATTATAACATGACATGAAGGAAAAGATAATATTCATGAGAATACATGATAATGAGTAGGATGTAAATTTCGGCTAACAATACTGTCTGCAAGGAGTATACTTAATAATGAGACAACAATTTCTGCACGTCATCTTGATGTGGTAAACATTTGTCTGAAGTTTCATCAAAATTCTTCAAAGGGTTGAAGAGTTACAGAGCGGACAGGATTTTCAATGTTAATGTCACTGTGACCTTGACCTTGGAGCCATCAAAATTCTTCAAAGGGTTGAAGAGTTACAGAGCGGACAGGATTTTCAATGTTAATGTCACTGTGACCTTGACCTTGGAGCCAGCCATGCGGAACATGCGTTCTGCACGTCATCTTGATGTGGTAAACATTTGTCTGAAGTTTCATCAAAATTCTTCAAAGGGTTGAAGAGTTACAGAGCGGACAGGATTTTCAATGTTAATGTCACTGTGACCTTGACCTTGGAGCCAGCCATGCGGAACATGTGTTCTGCACGTCATCTTGATGTGGTAAACATTTGTCTGAAGTTTCATCAAAATTCTTCAAAGGGTTGAAGAGTTACAGAGCGGACAGGATTTTCAATGTTAATGTCACTGTGACCTTGACCTTGGAGCCAGCCATGCGGAACATGCGTTCTGCACGTCATCTTGATGTGGTTAACATTTGTCTGAAGTTTCATCAAAATTCTTCAAAGGGTTGAAGAGTTACAGAGCGGACAGGATTTTCAATGTTAATGTCACTGTGACCTTGACCTTGGAGCCAGCCATGCGGAACATGCGTTCTGCACGTCATCTTGATGTGGTAAACATTTGTCTGAAGTTTCATCAAAATTCTTCAAAGGGTTGAAGAGTTACAGAGCGGACACAATTTCGTTTGACGCCCGCCCATCCGCCCATCCGCCCGCCATACCCCAATCTAATAACCAGGATTTTCAAAATTGAAAACCTGGTTAGCCATGCGGAACATGCGTTCTGCACGTCATCTTGATGTGGTAAACATTTGTCTGAAGTTTCATCAAAATTCTTCAAAGGGTTGAAGAGTTACAGAGCGGA
Source organism: Cyclina sinensis (assembly GCA_012932295.1). Classification (NCBI taxonomy): domain Eukaryota; kingdom Metazoa; phylum Mollusca; class Bivalvia; order Venerida; family Veneridae; genus Cyclina; species Cyclina sinensis. The sequence continues at coordinate 25,964,485 of JAAONU010000017.1, forward strand.
CAGGATTTTCAATGTTAATGTCACTGTGACCTTGACCTTGGAGCCAGCCATGCGGAACATGCGTTCTGCAAGTCATCTTGATGTGGTAAACATTTGTCTGAAGTTTCATCAAAATTCTTCAAAGGGTTGAAGAGTTACAGAGCGGACAGGATTTTCAATGTTAATGTCACTGTGACCTTGACCTTGGAGCCAGCCATGCGGAACATGCGTTCTGCACGTCATCTTGATCTGGTAAACATTTGTCTGAAGTTTCATCAAAATTCTTCAAAGGGTTGAAGAGTTACAGAGCGGACACAATTTCGTTTGACGCCCGCCCATCCGCCCCATCCGCCCATCCGCCCATCCGCCCGCCATACCCCAATCTAATAACCAGGATTTTCAAAATTGAAAACCTGGTTAAAAATGAAATTTTTAGGACTTTATATACAATTAATTACCTTTGTATCACAGCTAGGCTGAGGTAAAATTTTGTTGTAAACTGGTTGTCTATATATATGAAAAATGTTCAAGCAAACTTAAAGTAATATTAGTATTAGAAATTCTCTTGAATCACTTGTTCTTTAACCTTCAAAGAAAACAAATAAGCAGTCTTTCTTAAAACATCTCTGCATCTTTTGTGATGCTTCGTTCAGTTAAGAAACACAATACAGTGCACAATTTTAAAACTAAACACTGACATTTTCTCCAGAGCAACTCAGAAGAAAACTAGAACTGCCACTGTCATGGCGTGAATACCCCCGCATAGTGCTTTGTCAGAATCAACAGGGGTCATTTAGAGGTAATGGACAACCTCCCTGCCAAATCTGAGGGTAGTAACCCAGTTTTTTGTAGTCAAGGTCCCTGTGATCTTGACCTTTCACCCAGTGACCTAAGACTGAGGGTCAAAGGATTCTTAAATCATTGGGCGGACAAGCTTTTTTTTAGTCAAAGCTCTGTGACCATGACCTTTGACCCAGTGAGCTCAATATAAATAGAGGTCATCTACTGGTCATGACCAACTTCCACACCAAATATGAAGACTGTGGGTCAAAGGATTCTTAAGTTATTGGGCGGACAAGCTTTTTTTAGTCAAGGCTCCTGTGACCTTTGACCCAGTGACCTCAAAATAAATAGGGGTCATCTACTGGTCATGACCAACCTCCACACCAAATATGAAGACTGTGGGTCAAAGGATTCTTAAATTATTGGGCGGACAAGTTTTTTGTAGTCAAGGCCCCTGTGACCTTGACCTTTGACCCAGTGACCTAAAATTCAATAAGGGTCATCTACTGGCCATGACCAATCTCCAGACCAAATAAGATGACAGTGGGTCAAAGGATTATTAAGTTATTGGGCTGACAAGGCCTGTGACCATGACCTTTGACCCGGTGACCTCAATATAAATAGGGGTCATCTACTGGTCATGACCAACCTCCACACCAAATATGAAGACTGTGGGTCAAAGGATTCTTAAGTTATTGGGTGGACAAGCTTTTTTTAGTCAAGGCTCCTGTGACCTTTGACCCTGTGACCTCAAAATAAATAGGGGTCGTCTAATGGCCATGTCCAATCTCCAGACCAAGTAAGATGGCTGTAGGTCAAAGGATTCTTAAGTTATTGGGCGTACAAGGTAAAAAAGCGACGGCCGGCCGGACAAGCTGACTTCAGTATACCCCCAACAACTTCGTTGTGCAGGGGTCTAAATACAAGGAAGGAGAGTTTGCTAGCAAACTTTAAAACTGACTTCACCTAGAACAGGCAAGATAATTTTCATAGAAATACTCAAAAATATTAAGGGTGTTCTTCAAACTGTCTTTTGTGACTTTCTTCAAACAGCCATTTGTGACTGTCTTCAAAACAGTCATTTTAAGAAAAAGAAAGAAATATATTTTCAATATGGAACAAAACTAGGGGAGGACAGTCTTTAAAACAGTAAGCACTGTATATTGTTGAGGAATATTGATGTATGTAGCAGACTATCAAATATACAAAGGACATATATAGGCCATATTTTACCTGGGCATCTGAGAATAAATTGCATTGCTAATCAACCCTATCAAATTACACTTGGAAAAAGGAATGCAAAATAAGAACTTTCTTTAAAATCTCCAGCATGTTCTCGTAACTGTTAAAAAATAAAAGAGTAATTATGTAAAATATTTAGTGTGTTCTATTTATATAATTATACATGTCTACGTATCATGAAACTAAATGAGATATGGTAGATCACAATTTTTCACTGTACAGAATCTTTTCCCCGCTGTCATAATCTAGTGAATTTGGATGTGATGTCTGAGCAGTTGACCCATTCTTCGGCTTTGTTATTGTAGCACTGTTGTCGCTAAATTTTTTAACATTTGTTAATGTTACGGGACTTTTAAGCTGAACAGATGAAGCCCTGTCACGCATATTTGTTCCACTTGTAATAAGTTCAGCAAAGCCTTGCTGATGAGCAAAGGCATATCCAGACCGCATAGATCTGGCACTACGACGGAATGTTGAAGCTCTTCTGACGTGCAAGTCACCTCCCCGCAACTTGGACTTGGTGAGTCTTTGTTTCATTCGTACCCTGTCATTTAGTGATGCTTTAATACTTGTCATATAAAACCTGTACGCTACCACAGGTACTAAAAGTATCACATTCGTAAGAATCAAAGTCAACCAAAAGTTTGCCGATGAGAAAACGGCAAAAGCTACTCCCTGATATGTATAATTGAAAGCTGAGGCATACATCGCCAAGATAAAGCAGAAGTAATATATAATGCTCCCCCATATCACAAAATGGTTGAACCCAGTCCAGTAGGAAGTGTCTAAGGCACACTGAAAACAAGAAGTTAGAACTATATATATATATATAAATAAATAAATAGTAAACATTTAACAAACATACATCCTTGTAAAAAAATAATCTAAGTCCTGTTTCATGATATCCTTGTTTTAAAATATCTTCCTATTTGAAAAAAATAGCTCCTTTAACTGCAAGCAAGTTCACTTACTCGGTTTTGTGTGATCTGTGCTTACTAATAACATGAATCAACTGAGTTAGAATCAAATATATCAAATTCAATACTGTACTCATTTAAAGCAACTGATGCACACTTTGTTCACCGATGCATAAAAAAGAAAGTTTTACATATAATATATATAGAAATTCTACATGTTTTTTGTGAAGAACTTATCAAACTTAATGTCTGACTTACTTATTATTCACAGAATCACATCAGAATTAATAATATATCTAACCCAATTAGTCACATGGTTGATACATTCCTTACACAGAAAAATTAGTGCTCTAAAATGAAAAGGCTCTGTGGCTTAGTGGGTTGTCAAAATTTATTTTACTGAATCATGGGCATGGGTTTGAATACTGCTGCTGTCATGATTTTTTCCTCCCATTTTATGATCAGAAACACAGAATTATGTTTCTAAAAATAGTGTTCTGACTCATCTTGAATTTTATTTAAAAAAATGTCTACTATATATGGGAGTCAGCTTTAAAAACCAAACTGAGAAATTGCAGCAGTTAAAACCAACAGGCATATTTTTCAAGAAGACATACCGCATTTATGAAAAACATAATTTCTTTCTATCTTACCCTTAAATTAACAGCAACAACAAGTGTGCTCGCAACAACCACACCAAAGGACTGGAGGTCGGACTGGTCCTTGCCCCATGGGCTCACCTCCTCATATAAGGCACCATAAGGTATGAAAAACAACACCATGGACGACAAAAAACCCTGGAAACAAACAGAAGAACTTGGCATCTTCAACTTCAGGCTTCTCATTGATCAAGATCAAGGGTTTTAATTGTATATTCTTCGCACAAAACAGTACAGTCTTTTTGAATGATGTTTCATACAATAACATAATGACACATAACAGTTCAGTAAAATAAACAAATAAAAAAATAAAAAAGAAACTGGCAAGTACTTCTTACAGCTAATCACCTAGTTGTAAAACTAAATGAAATGCAATTCTTCAAACTGTTATCAGAACAGATAACTATTTCTAAGAAACATTTTTCATTGTAATGAACATTTCATAACCACCAAAAAATACTGTATGGACAAAAGGTCACTTTTATTGAACACAAGGATATTGTTCCATCGCAATTTGATGGATTGTGTCTCACGACTGTAGACGCACATATCAAATATCAAAGTTTAAAACAGAAAAGGTCACAATTACCTCAACAACACTGAGACCAAACACTTTCTTGTTGAACAGCAGATTCACTAGGCCAGGGTAATAAAGCTTCGGGTATCTCACTGAATAATAGTCATTCACATCCTGTAAACAACAACAACAACATTCATATCTTATTTCCTTTTAACGAGTCATTCACGAGATGAAACAGGAATAGTCAGAATTATGTATGACTTCTACCCCTTTCTGAGACCATCCATATCTTGTAACCATCTATGTATGTTATAGATAGAAGTTTTTCTTCAAAAGTGTCGTATTACAGACATTTCCATTTTCAATTACTAAAGTAAAATTTCAGAAGACGGTAAATACCAATCAGCGTATTTTCATTTAAATCAATTTGAGCTCTTTAAATGATGTTAATAATATTTTCCAATTAATTCATCTTCAAAAAGAATTTCTTCAAAACAATCTTTATAGTTCATTCATTATGATCAGCTTATTCCTTGTTCATTTCTTCAAAACAATTTATCATAAAACACTCTGACTAAAATGTCCAAGATTTTTGTCCATTTGTTGGAAATACCTCACTATAAAATTTACTTACTTGATCAAACAGTCCAAGGGCCAAGACAGGTAGAGAGCTGTACATCACATTGTAAAATGAAACAAAGTAGGGGTCAAAAAGGCTCTGAAATAGATAAATTCTTTATTGTAATAAAGCAGTTATTTCACAAAATCTCACTATGCATTACAGAAGTGAAAGGATTGATTAATGGATGGATGAAGAAACTAACCACTCTCAATGAAATAATACATCAAAGCAATATGGTTACTAAAGTATGTATGTCTGTTGTAACATTTACATCTAAGCCATACACTGTAATCAACTAGTCGGGCTTCAAAAGTTCTAAATTAATTCAACAGCACTTTTATATTTGAAACACAAACGCGTAATATCTTTTAAAGTTAGTTGGTATTTCGAGTTTTTTTTACCACAGAATAAACTTATAACAACCCAAGGCAGGGTTATTATGATGTCTATGTATCCAAAGCCTACAGATATATTATTAAAAAGTTTACATCATTTACATTTATACTTAGATATTACTGTTTTGCGGTTGTTGGTCTAGACTTTACTCACCTGAGCAGAAAATCCACAGAAGAAGGCATACCAAAAGTGGCACAAAGTGAAAGCAAAGTTCTTGTAAAAGAAAAACTTGAGGAATTTACACATTCGTAGGTACGACCAGCGTCCATGCACAAGTAACAATCTTTCAAGGTATCTAAACTGCGAAAAGGAATAATCACTGGACAATACAGCCTGCATACCTTCCTGTCCGGATATACCTACTCCAATGTGTGCAGCTGAAAATACAATAGTTGTTGGTGATGTAACATTTTTGTGAATTCTGTTATGAAAATACACTAGTTTGGTGATGCAACATTTTGTGAATTTCATTACAAAAAATGTGTAACAATTGCAGTTACCTCCCTTCAGTTCCTTTAATTACATCTAATATGTTCAAATCAACGACTGACAATTGTTAATAAGTACCATATGTATTTTATCATAAGTTGAAATAAACCATACCATATACAATAATTTAGTGACTTAACATTTTGTGACTTTAGTTAAACTTATGAGTGCCTATCATCTACCATCAATCGGAGATCTAAGGCCGTATTAAAACCATCATAATTGTTGTTAATACAAATCATTTCCATTTTGTTACAGAAGCATTAAGTGCTGTAAATAAAACAAGAAAACTTTTTAGAAAAGCCATCAATTGAAAAAGTCAATACTAACTTTTAATCATGCTGACATCATTGGCACCATCCCCTATAGCCAGGGTTATAGATTTCTTGTTCCTCTTGACAAGGTCAACAACAAGAGCTTTCTGTAGTGGGGTAACACGGCAACAGATCACCGCTTTACATGAACAGCCAAGATCCAACAGTAGCTTCTCTAGATCTGGCTTCAAACAATGTACCTAAAAACAGTCAAAGATACTTGAACCAACCTTCAAAATTCTAGGCCAAATACCAAATTGTCAGACATGAAATTTAAACTAGGAATGTCAGAACATGCTTATAACATCCTACAACAGAGCATATTCTGTCTACCCATAAAATATTTCAGCTCGTAAGCTGGTGACTAAATGTTATCTATCAAATGTAGCTTTAATCGATACTACATAATTATGAAATGTGCTTCATCTAAGGGACAACTGCAAAGTAACTGCTCATCAAATTATACTGGCAACTGAAACAGACATATTAATGTACTGTTAGCATGATGAAATCAATATTTGCTTCTGCGACCAGTGACCACTTCTAATGATGATCAAATGGCTGTGCTCTTAACATAGTCAGCACTGTTCACTATTCAGAAGTAAAGTTTCTAGTGACATCCCTTTATATCATAAATGGTTCTGTCCAAACTGAACGATGGATGTGCACATTTTTGATACTTAGGAAGGTAAGGATTCTTCAAAAGCCTACCAGACTGTGTCCATTGATGACAAGTGCGAAATCTGATACCCCTTCTAGGCTTACTGAATCATCTGCTGTATTAAAACTCGCTGAACCAGTTGGCATCCCGCCATTTTCAAACCTTTAAAAAAATAATGTTATCTTAATAAGTTTAAGACTCACAACACAACCAAGGAGCAGATGTGGTCCAGTGGTAACGCGCTGGACTGGTAAACCAGGGGTCCCAAGTTTGATCCCCTACTCCGCCACTAACATTACTAATAGTCTTTAAGATGAGACGTTAAACCGAGGTCCCATGTATAAGTGCTATACACTGAGCATGTAAAAGAACCAGGGGTGTCTCTGGAATGGGATGCTTTCTGTATCTTGCACTACCCCCACAACATAAAATAACTAATCTCTTCAGGGCGCGTCGGTCATATGGGTAACCGGTACCGACGATAAATAAGCTCAAATAGATAGATAGACAACACAACCATCTGTCAAGCTCTAGAATATACTGCTTGTATAGCTAAATGTACTCTAATAGTATTTCACCTGTCAGACATACTGTTTACCTGACCATTTCCTAAAATGACCCCCACATTTTCTGTATATGTGATTGCCAAGGAGAAAAAAAATGATTCCATCCAATGTGAGGACAACTGGACAATTTTGTAACAATACATATGCAAAAGAATTTGCATTTAAACATAAGTAAAATATGATGTCATACAAGAAAAAATTCCTATACAACTGAACACATAAATATTGACTTCTAAGCTTGAAAAAGGGAACAAGTATACTCTAAATGGTCACAGTTCAACCAAGACGTTTTATTCAAAAAGTAATATATGACCTGTACCTAACAGAATCAACTCTATCTTCTAATTTTTTGCCTTTCTTTAAATCCTCGATGGTTTTGAGTGCATCCTTCATCTGCTGCCTGACCTCATCAAATTCCTCCTCATCAATTATAAATACTTCTTCCATATCATCTGTCAGCAGACGACACGAGTAACCAATGTTGATCGCAGTTTCTGAAGTGCGAAATTTGAAGACGGTTACAGCAACTATTTTGTACAAATTTGAATACCCCGTAGTAATGGCTTAATGGACTGTAACAGGATTATCAAAAAAAAATTGAAAACTCTTTTTTAATGTTGAAGGCCCTGTGAGAAATGATACTGCCCAAAGACAGAAAAAAAAAAGATTTTGAAAAGTTTTAGTGCACCAGATTATACATGTATAATCAAAAGAACAATAAGGCTAATGGTTTCAAGGTCAGCTTAGTAAAATTTTAGAGGATCAAGATTCAAAATTCTGAAATGACACCACAGATACTCAAATTACATATTAAATGATACAATAGCTTGATAAACAAAGTTCAGAGGCAAAGAGGAAACACAGCCATAAGAAATTTACAGCCTGTTTGAAAAATACCTGAAGTTCTTTAATTTCAGTCTGCTTAGTCGTGCTAAAAAAAAAGTTAGATTCCAACCTACTTACCTTGTTTATCTCCTGTGAGTACCCAGATTTTGATGCCAGCCATGGCTAGGTTTGCAATGGCATCCGGGACACCATCTTGCAGTTTATCCTCTATCGCTGTTGCACCCAGCAGTGTCAGATCCTTCTCTATCTCCTCATAACATTCGTTCATCTTGTCATCTCGGTTCTCCAGGGCAATACTGTATGTATAAATTGTGCAGTTATAATATGGTACTAACGTGCTATGGTAGGGTTATGGGAGTTAAACTGATTAAGGCAAATATCAAAGGCATTACTGAAACTAAAGCTTAAACAGTAGCTAGCAGCAACTGAGAGTCTGAGACTATAGTAAAATAGACTTTTACCATTTAAAATTGAACATGAATCTGCTATGCTTTATATGCATCATCTACTCATACATGCAAAAGCTTAATATTTTTTCAACAAAATATGTCATGTCCGAAAGCTGTTTACATTTGCATGGTGGTGATATCAAAAGTGATTCCTATCTAAATAAAAATGATTAACTACAAAATGAATACCAAGGAAGTTTTATCTTCTTTGCTTGTTAACTTGCATTTTAATATAGTAACAATGGCCCCAAGTTTCCAAAAAAGCATTTAATACTTATGAAATACATGTATTACTTATCCTAAAATTGATAAAATGGATATATATATATATATATGTATGTTTCCCAACATATTTACCTTGCTTCCTTATATTTTGCAGCCCACATTGTATAGACACTATCAGGTATGTCTTTCACAGCCAGGCACAATGTTCTCAAACCTTCCTGTGCAAACTCCTTCAAATTCAAATCAAATTTACATTTAAACTAAAAACAATGATTTCAAATGTATCCCACCCAAGGAAGACCCTTTCAAAATGGACCAACCCACTTAAGAATTTCATTCAACAAGAAAAAGACCCAGCAATATAAAAAGAACACCCCAAAAAGAATTTCTCAAGTTTGCCTTTTAACTATATCTGTTCAACTATACATGAATACTTCTAATTTTTCGAAAAAGTCAAATCAATTTGATGAGCACCACTCCTGTACTTTCCAATATATCTCTGCCATTGTCAAAAGTTCATGATAATATATTAAATGCACGTTGAAATTTTTTTTTTTTTGTTCTTTATGATTTTTTGAGCCAACTTTTTTGCCTATTATGAGCAAAAAAAAGCAAAACGTTTCTACAGTTCTGAATCTGACATAAAAAATAGTAGGTAAACTTACATTAAGATGATGTGATGTCAGTTCTTGAAGATCTCTGCAGGATTTATCCAATCTCTCGTAGATTACTGAATCAGCCCCTTTACACCATAACTGTATCTTGCCATTCCTTCTCACAATCACCTAGCAACAAGAAAAGTCAGTTGATCTTGCTTTTTAACAGCATTTGATGTAAAAGATTTACTTATTGTTAACTTAAGCATGTCCCTAATATTTCTAACTTAAAACAATTCCTCTAACACCATTTTCTGCCATGTCAAACTCCTTTATCTACTAATGTACCTCTAAATTGTGTCACATCATCAAAATACTTTAATATGTGATAACATAATTCTATCATATGAAATATGTCTTTTTCTTGAAGAAATATGGAACAACTGACCCTACATATACTGTATACTGGGAATGTTAACAAAGACATAACATCAATTATAACCACATACTGCATGAAGGGAATGTAATGAAGACTAGGTGTAGCATACTGGTTCAGTGTACACAGGCCTATAATTGTATAAATACAACCTCTGACAACTATGAGTTGATCAGTGGTTCAGTGATAACAAGCTGGACTGGTAACCCAGGGTTCGCAAGATCGATATCCCGCTCCCCCAGAAACAATACTAATTGTCTTTCAGATGAGATGTTAAACCAAGGTTCAATGTATAAGTGATGTACACTGAGCATGCAAAAGAACCAGTGGTGTCTCTGGAATGGGATGCTTTCTGTATCTTAACACTAACCCCCACAACATAAAATAACTAATCTCTGCTGGGGATGTCGGTCATATGGGCTACTGGTACCGACAATAAATAAACCTAAATAGATAGATGCTTCAGTGAATGGATTATTTGGTTCAGTCTTTGTCTTCAGAGCGGGAAGTTCCGAGTTCAAAGCCTGCTCTGGGTGGTCATTATCAAGACGCAAGGCTCTTCCTGTTATGAACTTTCATGTTTGTAAGACATATACTTGTCTTAGCAGATAAAAACTGACAAGGACAGAGGACTTCACAACCCTAAGGTAAATGTCACTAAACCTAGTGTGACACTCTAGAATAAATACAGACACTATATTGTATATGACACAAATAAAGGTATATATTGTACTGTAAACGCTCGAATATAATACTCACTTTTTTTCAAGAATTTTCAGTTTCCACAAAGGGGTGCGTGTTATACACGAGCGTGGGCCGTCAGACAATTGAACGGTATTCTAAAATACTTGTGTTCATTTCAAAATACTTACAGACATTCTTTTCCTGACATTGTCAAAATCCAGAATGGCTAACAGATCGTAGGTTTCTTCTGTTCCACAGTTCTCAATGGTAATGGTGTTTGGAGTTCTAGACTAAAAAAAAAAATGAAACATGTATAAAACTTTGAACACATTTCAATCATAAAAATTACATTCAGAAAATTCTCATAATATCTTTAAAGACTGTATTTTTAACATAAGTGAGTGTCTTTCAAATGGCAATGTAATAAAAGAATGCAAGGAGTCGAAAAGCATGATCTATCTATGATGACACCACTCCAATTATCTTCTAGAAGAAGTAAAAGGTTTAGAAACAGTGCTGCAACTACTTACAAAACAAGCAGCATTAATTAAGTCAGCAAGAACTCATGCAGTAGAGGTTTAATGCGACATTTCTAGTCCCTTGCCTATCAGCTTTTGTGGCGACGTGGTACAGTGTCTGCTTTGTGATCAAAAATACCCATGTTCAAACCCAGCAAAGGGTAAGTGGACTTTTCTGGGTTACATTCAACCAAGAAAGGATACTATAAAATATTTCAGGAATATTTATCATTTCTAATAACACCTCTAATCATATTATCACAAACCTTGAAGACAAATCCAAAGTTTCTAGCAGCCGAGACGAGGGCACCTTCATCTGGTGACTGGGCTTGGTATTCCAGCTTACCTAAGAAACCAAGAAAGCCATGTTCTTAAATATATCCTTTTCAATATTTTTAACTTCTGACCTCAATTAATTTCAAAATTGATATAAGCTTTTTCAAACTTTTCATAAGAGTCTTTACAACCCAGAGTGATGCTAAAAGGAATTCCAGCTTACCTAAATACAACATGAAAAAACTCTCATGTTACAAAATATAACCATTTCAATACCATAATTTCTGACCTCAATTCCTTTGAAAATCAAATAAGTAAAAAGTTCTAAAAGTACAGAGCCAAGAGGAAAACACACAAAGCACTTGTACAAAATACATGTACTAACAGAATTCATCAAGTTGGATCCTGTTTAAGAAATGAACAATGGAGAGATAATGATCTGACTGCACTAATTTGTCTGCACTGATCCCAAAGGCAAAAATTAGTGCAGCAAGTAAAGGACAGGTTGGATAATAAATGCTGGTAAAAATTACCCATACCTTCTGCATCTTCCACCATGACAGTGTGGCAAAGAGCAAGAAGTTTGAAGAAGTTATGTATATGAGGATCCTGTCTCTTTATTCCATCAGGTATTCTGTTGTCATAGAATGCAAACTTCTCCTCCGAATATTTGTTAGATGAAAAATCACATCTTGGAGTTGACTGAAATTGTAGAAGTTAACTTCAATTTCTATTCTGCTACTGTTACTTTCAGTGGCTAATCAAAACCAACTCTATGAAATCATGTGTGAGTCTCTCTCAAAGGAGATACCTGAACCAGTATTAGTGACAGAAAATTACCAACAATGCCAAGTATTCTGTACACTTTACTGTTATTTGTAGGTCATGCTAAAATTTAAAACTAAACTCACTGGTACCACTGTGAATATTTAAAAATCTGCAGAAAGCAGATGACCATGAATGATTTTTTTTTTTTTTGAAACATATAAAAGCATTGGCAAGGTATATAGGAACCCTGAAACACTTCAGTATTTATCATCAGCATTCACAGCCTAAGTAAATCTTTCGATCTCATAACATTATTGTTGTTGTTGTTGTTTTGTTCTGCTGACATCTTTCCTTCATTATGTTTAGACATAGAATGCTATACTTTTTACTAAACATGCTTTAGACAGTTCTGAAAGGAAAGTCAAAGCCTGTTGAGAAGTCATGTGTTTTGTTCAGTATCTTATTAAGAAGAAATTTCCCAGGATTAACATACATTCCTAAAATTCATATTTACAAACTAAGACTAAGGTTTATAGCAAATCTAAAAATGTTTGGCAAGATTGGATGATAACTTTAAAAATTGTTCTCTAAGGCAGCTGAAGTGAATAAAAGGAATAAACATACCAAGTATCTGTATTTATTCTGAACAAATTTTTCTGACTCATACACAGGAGAACAAAGATTTTTGAACATAGAAAGATTTTTATATTTTTCTTAAAGTTTTTTTTAAATGAAATAAAGTACAGAATAACATAGAACTGGCAAGAATTTTAAACAGATAAAGCTTGTAACTTTGAAAACCTCTTACCCCAGATTCATTTTCAAACACACTATCCTCCAACTTGAAAAAACAATTTTATCTTACTTCATTCAATGAAATTCTCTATCAATAATATTTTACACCTATCCTGCAATAAAATAAACTGATCTGACAGCAAATACGAATCCTGAGTGAAAGAATAAACTGTGTTCATTTTTAAAAAAATTAAATCTCATTTTCAGCTGAAGTACACTGACCTCTATACTAGGTTGTTGGTAAGATATAAAACTAAGTTGCCAAATTTTAAATTTGATTAAACAAAAAAACATGTCACTTTAAAAATAATTCTACCAGAAAATGTAAAAATAAGTGCCATTTTCAAATAATTTCAGAAATTTTAGGAGCCTTGGCTATTTTGGCCACTGTTAATGCTAAAATACATGAAGCTTATCACCATGTATGCAGTCCTTACAGACAAATGGACAGATATTCTAAGCAACTCCCATTTTTATTCTAAGGCATTAAAAAAAATACTTTTTACATGATTCTTATTCCAAAATGTGATGTTATCAATCAAGTAAACCAAATTCCTTTGAAACACTCAGCCAGAAACTTTATACTTATGCTACAGGCTAGGAGATCCATGTCTGACTGAAATATCTTGAAATAATTTCTTTTTGAATCTGTCTGAGATATATGTTTACAGTAAAACAATCTATTACCATGGTTATCTCCAGGGCATTTCCAGATGCGTCCAAATAATCACCGTAAGATTTGCCATTTATTGATGCCTTTCTGAACTCCATTATGTTCTGAAAATAATTATAACACACATACAGTGATATAGTTTAAGTACATAAACCTTAAAAGACAAGTTTTGTTACTGTGAAATCATTTTTGTTCGCGTAGGACGAATTTTCGCGTATTTCGCGCTAGGAACAATGCCCGAATTTAAGACCGCGCTTTTATTAAACTGATAAAACACTTACGTTATCCGAATCTTGATCCTGTCCGAAATACCTGCATATATTTTTCCACTCACTTTTGACCATTAGCTGTTGTTTTTAGCCAATATAACTTGAATAATCGGATGTTTTGGCAAATTCTAAATAACTAGCAAAATTAAAATGAAACATCAAGTTTTCTTTTTAAGTATGTTTCATTTGTACTTCCTTAAATTGTTGAACGCTTGTCTGAAGCGTTTACTAATAATTATTGCATCATTGTCTCCACTATTTCGATAATTCGTGAAATTCGTTAAATTTTCAATGAGAAACAAACTTTTTTTTGCTATTGAAACTTATTTTATTCTTTGAGAATTCAAGAATGAAAGCGAATGGAAGTAACAACACAAAAATAGGACACGAACGAGTAAAAGTAATTTTTGCAAGCGGCAATGTTTTTTTTTTGGTGTAATTGATTAGGGACCGGTTACAAAAGACCTGTCGGTATCGATCTTTTAATCTGTGCACACTTAACCTGTGTCAATTAACGTCACTTAACAGTTGGACCTGTCAGTTTGTATATTCGAAAGCGGACCGCGGTAATTAACACGTATACATCCAGCGTCATGCAGCTGTCGTCTGCTTTTTATGCTGATAAAAAAATTGAATCTGAAATTAAAAATGCGCGAATTTAGGACCGCGTGAACGTACTGTTTTTGCCGTTTGCGCGAAATTTCATCCCAGCCAATTTAACTGATTTCACAGTACATGTTTTCTCACAACCTGTATGAAAGTTCCTGTTCCTTATTCCTATATTTTAACCTAGATGCAAATTATCTTACAGGAGATGCCTACAGTAACTGGAAGTTCTAAACAATCTTGGAATCAGTATAAGCATGTTACCTGACAGTCCATAATTCAGGTACAGATGCAAACTGTCATGTACATGCTTTCTTGAGCATATGATATCTGAGAGAATGAACCGTAAAGTTATCCTACTATCTTCCTTAACATGAAGACTATTCAAAATTTATTCCAGATATACATGTGTAAAGCTGATTTATTTTACATTGATTGGGAAACAATATAATTCTTGCAACTTGTATTTTATCCTGTCTGAGGTTAACTTCCTGGCCAGAAAACCAGTGCTTGCACAGAAAAAGAGAACTGCAGAGGAGATGGGGTGGATGGAATAATGTCGGACTCATAATCAAGAGGAAGACGGTTCGAATCCCAGCTGTGGTGACAGTATTATATATCATACCTGTGTGAGAGTTCCTGTTTTATCAGAGAAGATGTACTCGATCTGTCCAAGTTCCTCATTAAGGGCTGTTGTCCTTGCCTTAGCTGGGTCATCTTTGGGTTCATAATACATCTTACTGTCCCAGTTTATCAACAAACTGTTACCCATGCGTATAATCTCTACACTGGAGATGGAAAGTAAAACCTTTTTATCATTTGTATTTAAAATGAAATAAGACACACTTTTTTGGGGGTCTGTTTGTTCCCACAGATGCAGACATTGTTTTCTTCCGTTCCTGCCAGCGCTGGTGAGACTTCATACAGACACTGTTGCATCTCTACTAGGAAATCTGATGATGTCCATAAAAGCACTGGTGTCTTAAATCTAAGAAAAATTGTTTCTTTTTCTAAAGATAAATGGTCATTTTGCTGCAGTTTTTTTTTCTAAATATTATTTTCATAATTCAAAAATTTCATGTCGGTATTTCATATTTACAAGTAAAAGACAACAAGCACAATACTTAGATAATTTAAATAACTTACCTAACATATAAAGAGATAGGCACAACAGTGTTTAAGATGATAATGTATGAGAAAAACACAAGCATGGATATGGTTGTGGCCCCTTCTGACTTTGACCCATCTTTGGTCCCTAAGAATGTTCCTGGAATGAATGATGCCCATGGCAAGTAGACCTGAAAGTCATAGCCTGCCAACAGACTCTCCCATATACCACAAGCTACTGTACAGATAACACACATACTCAACAGGAATATGAAAATCTGAAATGAAAACAGTAGAGAGTACATGTATGTATGAGAAGAGGCAGTGTACTCCTCTACAACAAAAGATGGTTGGGTAAATCATGATAAGCTAACTGACCCATGCTTGTATCTCTTTGAGAACTTTCTCCAACATTAGATTATCTTCCACCTTTACAAAATTCAGTTCCTTATAAAAACAGAAAATGATTGTCCCTTACAAAGCTTGAACTTTAACTGTATAAGTGAGATGCATAAGAACAAACCTTTGAGTGATTTAAATAAGCACCATTTTGTCTGAATTTGATTCAAACCTAATTTATCACAGTATTTAGGAGAGTAAAACCTTTCGACATAAATTTGAAAAAAAAAAAAAAAAAAAAACTATGTATTCATGTTACTTAAAACCCTATCAAATAATTCCCTTGAAGTAAATACCAACTTACACCAATAATAAGGTCATTCATAAGTCGATCAATGTTTGTTCGCTTAAACACAGTTTTCCCTGAATTCATCATAAGTTTTGTCTCATGTCCGGAAAACACGACAAGTCCATAGCACCACTGGGTATTTCGCAGGATACAACCTCGCAAAAGGATTTTGTCATTGTCAAGGGAATGGGTGTCATTTTTCCAAGTAAGTTTGCCTTCAAATTTAGGTAACCTGTTGTTTGGGGCTTCACAGACAATTTCACCTGTAGAAAAATAAGATTAAAACTTTTGATATTTAATTGTACATGAAAAAAAAAATTATTTCCATTAAGTGACAAGGGAGATCACTGCAATTCATTTCTGCAATACTTAATTTTAGTCTAATATGAGTTTGCTTTCTTTACCAAGAGTGTTCTAAAAATTGCTAGGTAAAGCTTCCCACTTGAATTAGGTATGGAAAATTTCTGTCACTTGTTGGGTCACACTAGAGCCATTCTGTCAGCTTAAGGAATCTACACTGGGCAGGCAGAATTATGTTCACATACGAGTGTAAGGTGATACAGTAGTCTTGATGATACAAAGAGAAACGGAGGCTTGATACAGTCCTTATACAGTTAATATCATAGTACTGATTTGACAGTAACACTGATATATTCTTTTCGTAACTGAAATCTTAATGAACAACACAGTTCAAAATTCTTGAATAAAACTATTAGCTACAAATACACTGTCATACAGCATTCAATAAGTGTTTGCTGTGCAAGTAAGAAAACTGAATAAAAAATAACTTGATGAACATTGCATTCCCACTAAATTGTTCATGTATTTATATAATTATCTACTTTTCAAAAAGCCATAGTTGATTTATAGGGTCGGCTTTTACCAGCCTGTTGTATTCAGTACACGTTTCTAACCAACCACAGATCACCTTTCCTCTATATCAACAGGTAACTGGCACCTACTAAAAAAACAGAGAAAAGAAAGAATTTTAAAGAAATAGCATCATTGTTTTTAGGAGAAACAACAAAATTCTATTGGTACCGGCAACAACAATTTGAGCCATGTTTAGATGAAAATGTTTGTATATCATGGGGCCTAGATTTTACCAACATAATATATTTGTTTCAACTCACCATCAAATCTGCTAAACTGTTCAATATCATTGCCCATCTCAGCTGTCTCGGGTAGAGCCTGTCGCACCTTCAAGTTAGTCTCTCTGAAATAAACATGTACGCTTGAAAATGCCTCAGCTTGAAAAAAGAAAAACATTGCAAAACTGCCATAATATGGTGTAGACTATGAAACTATTCATAGGTTCCTTCAAAGCTTTTTTTCAAGATACAACAATGTAAAATGCTGTTTTAAAAAGAAAGGATACCATTTCAAAGAATGGTATTCCCAATGCATTCTGTACTGGTCAGAAAATATTTAACAGAACATAGAAATCAAGAGCTCCTGAAAATACTAATAAAACTGATTTACTATCAGGGGCAAAGCTACACACAGGCTTCAACTAAGCGTTCAAGATTTCATAGAAAATTTTTCTTCAATTTGTATAACTGCTGTATGTCACTATGTGAGATCTTCACTGCCTATTTTCAGCTCTGAAAAAAACCTTATAACTTTATATTCGAATGTTTTAATGACCTTACACCACAACACTCTGTTTTTGAATGTTAAGTCAGATACTGATAAAGAACAAGGTGTTGACCTTTCATCTAAAGTATACTTTTTTAACTTACCCATCAAGTTCTGCAGTTTCAATGTAGCATAAACTGTTGGGTTCACTTGTTGATAACAGTAATAAATCAGCCTGGAAACATATGTTAACAGATATAATCTACAATAACTTAAAATCATTAATATGATTTACACTTTACTTTCATAGTTAGTTCATATCGCTTCATAAATAGTTCATATCACCTCAGTTAATCTAAATACTAGGCAACAGTTTCTCTACAGTATCACACCTGTACATAAAACTGAATTTAAAATGAAAACAGAAACTAAAACAGTAACAATCCTCTGTTCCCCTTTAGATAAACATATAAAAACATTACCCTTGAGAAAATTTTATACCTAGAAGTTTTAAAACAGTGTTTAGTATCAATCAGAGATATAAATTAACAGATCTCTCATTGTTAAGTATACAGATCTTATAGGTCATGAGTGACTGATTGACATTTGCAGGAATTTCAATCTAACATTGTTGACTAAACTGTGGTCTCATTACTGTTTCCAAAAGCTTTATAAAAAAAAAATTCATGTAGATATAAAAATACATACAGCAACAAAATGGTTGTTCTCCATTTTTATGATGTCACCAACCACCACTTTCTGCCATACCTCTTCCACCATTTTGCCATCACGAAGAACCATAGCTTTCCTATTGTTGACTTGATCATCACTTTTATGTCGTTTCTACAATGGTATACAAGTAAGTATGTTAAAATCAACTACACCTCGAAGACATAAATACGAATATATTAATGATAATTACAACCAACTTAGTTTACCTCAGACAAAAAATCAACTTTGCTAGAAAACTTATTTTATCACTGCCTTTTTTTTCAGAGCCTAAACCAGAATGCAAAAGTCCATTGCATTATTCTTATCATTTGATACAAGGAGACTCAAGTGAAACAAGAGGGCCATGATGGACCTTATGGCTCACCTGCATCTCATTGCTAAGGGGACATAACTATGGAACACATGAAAGGATGAGGTTGGTTCAGGAAAGGAGATGGCCCATATTCAAACTTTACCTAAAGATCATCAAGAAAAACATTCTGGCAGGTTTTCCTGACATTTGGACAAAAGCATTGGCCTATAGAGTTAAATATGAGTTTTGACCCAATGATCTAGTTTTTAACCCCTAATGACATATATTCAAACCTGACCTAAATATCATCAAGACAAATGTTCTGACAAATTTTCATGACATTTGGAAAGAAAATGCAGCTTCTAGAGTGTAATACAAGGTTTTTCTGTGTTTTGACCCAATGACCTTGTTTTCGATCCCAGATGACCCATATAAAACACTGACCCAGATATCATCACAACAAAGATTCTGACAAAAGTTCATCACATCTGGAAAGGAAATGTAGCCTCTCAAGTGTTATGAAGATATGAAGTTATGAAGGCCTCATGACCCTTATTCGAGCTTGTCTTAGACAACATCAAGACAATTCTGACAAATTTTCATGACATTTGGAAAGAAAAAATGGAGCCTAACTAGTGTTAACATGGTTTTTTATATTTTGACCCTGTGACCTAGGTCTTGACCCAAGAAATCCCATATTTGAATATGACCTCAATATTATCAAGACAAACATTCTGACAAATGTTCATGTCATTTGGAAAGGAAATGTAGCCTTTACAGTGTAAACAGGGGTTTTCCATGTTTTGACCCTGTGACCTGGTTTTTGAAACAGGATGACCCATATCTGAAGATGTGGATAAACATTTTGACAAGTTCTCATGATATCTGGAAAGAAAATTTACCCTATACAGTGTAAACAAGGTTCTGTTTTCAACTTGTGACCTAGTTTTTGACTGAAGATGACCTATATTAGAATCTGACCTAGATATCACAAAGACAGACATTCTGACAAATTTTCATGACATTGGAATTGAAATGTAGCCACTACAGTGTTTACAAGGTTTTTATATGTTTTGACTATGTGTCCTGGTTTTTGAGCCAAGATGACCAATATCTGAACTTTACCTAAATTTTATCAAGAAAAACATTCTGACCAGTTTTCATGTCATCATAACAAAAAATGTGGCCTCTAGAGTGTACACAAGGTTTTTTATGTGTTCATCCAGTGTCCTAGTTTTAGACCCAAGATGACCAATATTCGAACTAAACCTAGATACTATCAAGAAAAACATTCTTACAAGTTTTCATGACATTAGCAAAGAAAATGTTGTCTCTAGAGCCATACAAGTTTTTTCTCCATGTTTTGAACCTGTGACCTTGTTTTTGAACCAAGATGACCCATTTTTGAACTTGACCTAGATATCATCAAGACAAATATTCTGACATGTTTTCATGTCATTTGAACAAAAAATGTGGCCTCTAGTGTTAACAAGTTTTTTCCATGTTTTGACCCTGTGATCTAGTTTTTGATCCAAGATTACCCATATTCGACCTTGACCTAGATGTCATCAAAACAAACATGACAAGTTTGCATGTAGATGAACAAAAGATGTGGCCTCTAGAGTGTTAACAAGGTTTCCTTTGATTTGGCCTTGTGACCTAGTTTTTGATCCCACATGACCCACTTTCGAACTTGACCCAAAGATTAAATCAAGTTAAAGATACTGACTTATTTTCAGAATGATAAGATGTTTAATGTGACTTGCAGAGTGTGAATGAAAAACAGACGCCAGGCAACCAGTGATCACAATAGCTCACCCTGAGAATATGCTCAGGTGAGCTAAAAAAAAAAAACAATGACATTTGTAATGTTTTTTTTATCATGGTTCTGACCTTTTGACCTTAAGTGACCCAGAATGCCTATGTTCAATTATTAAACACTTCAAAGGGAAAATAAGCTACATAATTATACTGATAATTTCATTACATGTTACTTCTGACCAAGGGATCAAGGTGTACTTTCTCTCCGTTAAAAAAAAGAAAACTTTCGGTAAAAGTGTGCATACTTTTCTGCTTGAAGGTCACTGAACAAATATCAAACAACCTTAGAAACCACAAAGTATCATAATGACTGATCATCAAGATTTTGATGTTATTTCAAAATTTCATACTGCTTGCATGATATCAATTAATCACATCAAATGAACTAACCAGGGAACTTTACTTCAAAGGATCGATAATGAAGCTTTGGCAGTAATGATACAACATTTTCGTGTTTACAAGCACTTTTTCCTTTGACAAAAAGATGCTGCAAACTGGTTATTAACTGATTTTTTGCAAAAAGGTAACAGAAAATTAATCACATTCTTCTTTCCATCTGCTTATTCAATTAATACAGGCAAAAGATTTTATAAATATTATGTAAATACTTTTTAAAGTTAGCTGTTAGTCAAGAACTGATCAAAAACTAAAGAATCACTGACAGAAATAAACAGCCCTTTACAATCATGTGCATATTAATTTTGCAAATGCTTTACAAAGTTGTACAAAACATTTATGCAACACTTTTAAAAGAATAAAGTAGCAAGCTCATAGTCAAATTTTGTTAAAAAAAATTGTTACTTATTTTTTCATCACAGACTAACAGTCAAACCATTAACAGTATGATGACCCCTATAACCCCCATTTAAGCAATAAAGTTGTTGGGTTTAAACATCATTTTTGTCTGTGTGTGAGATTTCTATGCAAAAAAAAGAAGTATTACCAGTGTTACTGAAATTTAAATGTATGCCACATAAATTAAAGTAAATAAATTTGTCACTGAAATTTGTAAGAATAACAAGAAAATTCATGTTACAAAAATTTGCAGATAATTATGTTAAATCTGATTTAGAATCATGTCACTAAAATTTAAAAGAATGCACTGAAATTTGGAAATGTCACTGAAATTTACAAGAATGTTTCATTAAATTCACGAATGTATTAATAGAAGTTATAAATATCACTGAAATTTACAAGAATGTCACTGGAATTTGGAAAAGTCACTGAAGCCTTACAAGAATGGCATAGAAGTTTAGAAATGTCACTGAAATTTGCAAGAATGTTTCATTTAATTCACGAATGTATTAATGGAAGTTATAAATATCACTGAAATTTACAAGAATGCCACTGAAATTTGGAAAAGTCACTGAAGTCTTACAAGAATGGCATAGAAGTTTAGAAATGTCACTGAAATTTGCAAGAATGTTTCATTAAATTCACGTATGTATTAATGGAAGTTATAAATATCACTGAAATTTACAAGAATGTCACTGAAATTTGGAAAAGTCACTGAAGCCTTACAAGAATGGCATAGAAGTTTAGAAATGTCACTGAAATTTGCAAGAATGTTTCATTAAATTCACGTATGTATTAATGGAAGTTATAAATATCACTGAAATTTACAAGAATGCCACTGAAATTTGGAAAAGTCACTGAAGCCTTACAAGAATGGCATAGAAGTTTAGAAATGTCACTGAAATTTGCAAGAATGTTTCATTAAATTCACGTATGTATTAATGGAAGTTATAAATATCACTGAAATTTACAAGAATGCCACTGAAATTTGGAAAAGTCACTGAAGTCTTACAAGAATGCCATAGAAGTTTAGAAATGTCACTGAAATCTACAAGAATGTTTCACTTAATTTACAAATATATAAACTGAAGTTATAAATATCACTAAAATTTACAAGAATGAAACTTATGTTTTATGAGTATGCCAACGAAATTTACAAAAATGTTGCACATCATCTTGAAAATCATTAAATCTTAAAAGAACAATGATTCCAATACAGCAATTATTACCAATTAAATTGAATACTGTCTTTAAAATTTACAAGAATGTTAAGTTTAAATTTATATAAAAATGCGACTGATATTAACAACTTACATAATCATCGTGAGCATCTTTAAATGCAGAGAAACTGATCACTGCTACCAGAGGGATGAATGTTGTGAGAGGGGTCAAGGAGGAGATAGCCGGTATAAGCTGCGAGATAGATTGCAATATCGTACATGAGTTACCCGTTACCCTCAACTGGCTGATCAAACTTGGTGAATAATAATCAGTATTATACAGTCAAACCTGCATCTGGCAGAAAATATAATGGAAAGACAGCAGCTCGTATCCTTGAGTGGACCACCTGTCTAGTTCCAAACATTATAACTAAAGCTTCAGACAGACTAGATGAGAACCTTTAAATAGAAAACACTGTTCGAAAACATGAATTTGAATGAAATTCAGAACAGCCACTTGATGCGTAGTTCAATCACTTGTCTGAGTTATACTGGTTTGATTTATGGCTGTTTCGTTGTTGTTTTTCACAGATTTTGACTACAGAAAGTTGGTTTTCTTTCTGCTGACTGCCTTTACAGGTTTGCAAACTGAATTCAATTCACCAAGTTTAAGGTCATTTTACCAACCAAGTTCAAGGTCAATTTACCAAAGTTCTGAGAGGACTGGTACCAAGAAGCTAACAGAAATGTTCAGAGAAAGCTAATCTATGGAACAATCTATAACCTTTCTTTTATTTTTTTTCCAAAGCCTAGTTCCAGTGTTCTCTTGATTAAGATCAAACAAAATTTTAGCTACTTAAGTCAAAAATTTGCAGGATTCTAATCTACAACCTCTGGTGGACATGTGTTCCCAAACCATGTAACATGATGACAAATTCTATAAGTGTTGAATGATAAACGAGTAATATCACAGACAATATATTTCAATCTCTTTCGAATTATACTCTGATCTGTTCTGTTATCCTCAAGTACCAAATGGAAGGAGAGTTTCTGGCACAATATGGTAAGTACTTCTGTACATGGGCACCTACCATATATTGTGCAAAATGTGATAGAACAACAACAATATAATTTGTGCTTTTATAGCAGAATACAGTATACAAAATTGACCATAAATATGGTCTGGTATACCACTTAGAAGTAGTGAATGTAACATGGAAGGTGGTTATAAATAATATAGTATATGTCATCCATTGTACCAGTGAAATATAAGATAGTGTGATGTGGGTATAATTTGAAGGGAATTTCTGTGGCTGGCTACAACAAAGCAAAACTAAAATAACTGAAACACAAAGAAAAGCTAGATATAATTAAAGAAATCAATCTACAGTTATGACAGGTCATAGTGAAGTTACCATTCATATCAAGGATGTTTTTCTCTCTCTTATAAGAACATTGTTTCACAAAACTGTACATGTTTGGTAAATAACACCCACACTTTCTAGTGTCCTGTCTTTGAACTAGATCACTTGAAAATGAATGATCTCTTTTAAATCAAAGTCTGAACATACAAATTTCTGATAAAGCTACTGTATGTAACTACTGGATACCAAACAATATTCCCACACAGTACATTTCTTTCATAACGTGTCATATCTATAGAGTAACAGTCCAACAGTAGATATAACCTTTCCAAGCAAGTGTTCAGAGCTATAAAACTTATAGACTGATTTGTAAAAAGAATGGCTTTAAGAGACAGAAAAAAAGATAAAATTAACAAAAACTAAATTTCAGAAAGTTTGAAAATGCTAATGTTATACAGAGATCACCAAAACAACACAAAAAGACAATATTAAAAGCACTGTAGACATAGTGTTAAGTGGAAATTCAGATCATAGAACATGTTATAAAAATGTTCAATTTGTACTGACACAAAAAAATTGTTTGTAGAACTATCCTACAGACCACTTGAATGGTTACAATCTACTTGTCAGAAACAAGAAATTCTACGGTGATTAATTAAAACACAGTCTGTGCAACTATCATTAAAACTGATAACTTTGTGACTGTGAAAAACTATACAAAAGACATGCTATGTCAACCAATAGTAAGTGGAACTTTCTACAATTTTATTGTTAGCACTGAAAACCATATCATCTAGCAGAACTTAATAGAACATATGGTTCTAGCAATGTTTTATGGTTGAACATTATCCTAACTACTGTCACAGCATGTCTCTCACAGAAACTAATTAGAAAGCAAAAACTATAGAGAAGAAAATCTGACCCAATGTGTATGACAATTCTCTTGTCAATTGTCTTCAAGAAGTCTGTTACAAAAGAACATAATCAATTTTCCTTGTCAATTTTGTCAAACTTGACAATGAAAACTGCTACAGCTGTTTATTTTTTCAATTTAATTTATGTCATACTTTGCTTTTCTTTATTTGTATGTTTGCCTGAAATTTGGCTCACCCTGTTGTGAAATTTCTTCAAACTTCAATAAGGGTTTTCAAGTTCTCTTCAAGTCCACCATTTTATTTATTATATAAATTTTTGTTTTATAGAAATGACTGTGACTATTACTTAGATCCTCATAGAATAAACACATGGAGTCAGACTTCTAATACTTTAGAACTCTGGGAAATGAAAGTTAACTGCAAACAGTAGCTGGTTATGCTGTTAATAAAGGTGAAACTGTTCAGGACACATGACTGGTGCCACTTACGTAATCGTCTATGCCGTCTTTAACACAGGTGACACCTAGCACAAGGCATAGTGGTACGAGGGTAGTATAGAATGGCAGGGAAGATATCGCAGGTATAAACTGCATAAAGAATATGTACAAAATAATCAGCATGATCATATAAAATATACACATACATGTGCTCGAAACATTCGTCAACAAAATACATAAATAACATGTCACAGCACGCAACATGCTTACTAATTGGACTTTAATTGAGCCTTTTCAACGGAAGAACAGTTTCCTTTTACATGATAAACCCTTACAGTTATGTCCAGAGGTAGTGTTACTAGAATTCTCTTTTTACAAATCCCTTTTTCTATTAAGATATTGACCCTTCAATCAAGTAAACCTGAAAGTTCAAAAGGCCCAAAGCTGTGAGCTTTTTTTAATTTCTTTGGCAGGTCTTTGCTGGATTACTGGAGAATATAAAAAGCTTTCATTCTTTGTTGTGTGACTAATAGTAGAACTCCTTACTTCAATACTTCTCAAAGAACACATCTGATGTCATCTTCAAAGATTCACAAAGAGGCTTCATTTTAAGGAAATGCAATTGTAACTAAAAACCATGCAAACGTCTCCGCACACACTACACTCAGGAGAAGTATTTGAAATCCTAAAACTTTATCAAAAGTGTAGCCAGAAGGATTGTCTGAACTTAGAATTTACCAAATATCTAACAGATCTTTAAAGCCATGCAATTTCCATGCTTCATTATCATTTAAAGTGATTTTTTCTCAATAAAGCTGAATTTAAAACAAGAGGGCCATGATGACCCCTGGATTGCTCACCTGAGTACATTGTCTGTGGATTTGCTGTTATGCATATTACATTTTCTAATTCAAGATTTGTAGGTGCCTACAAACCAAATTTCAAAGATGTTGGTCTATAAACAAAGGCTATATGAGGTAAATAAATAGATAAACCTATTTTTAGCCTCGGTGACATTAACCCAAATTTAATGGAAATGCAGTGTCTGTATACCAAATATTTAAAATAACAATCAATTAATAAAGGCTATATGACAAAAATATGGATTCTATTTTTAGCCTAAGTGACCTTTACCTTGACTCACTGACCCAAAATCCACCTAAGGGTAGGTGTCTTTGCAAGTTACCTACATACCAAATATCTCAGATATTGATCAATAAATGAGGACTTTACAGGGAAAAGTTTCTACTTCTAATCTATTTTTGGCCTTGATGACCTTGACCTAAAGAAATGGAAGAGATTCAAGCAAGTATACCAAATATCTAAGACATCTGTCAATAAATGAAGGCTCTATGACAAATATTTGAAAAAAGTTTATTTTTTGACATGGTGACTCAGGGGCAGGGTCAATTTTGACCCCAGTGCCAAGATATATGAACAAAACTGGTGGAGGTCTACTAGGCCAGGTTACACATCAAATATCTTAACACTAGGCCTTGTAGTTACTGACAAGAAGATTTTCATTTTTTATGCAAGTCTTAACAATAATCAAGTGACCCCTTGGGTGGGGTCAGTTTTGATCACAAGAGCATCATCTGAACAGTCGTAGTAATGGACTTCTAGATGATCCACAGTCCATGCAAAATATCTAAGCACTAGGCCTTCTGGTTTCACAGAAGAAGATTTTCAAAGTTTTCCATATAAAAGCCTTTATTAAAAATCAAGTGACCCCCAGAGAGGAGTCATTTATGACTCCAGGGGCATAACTTGAACAATCTTTGTACAGGAGTTTTAGGTGAACCTGTATGCCAAATATGAAATCCCAAAGCATAGTAGTTTCAGCCAAGAAGATTTTTGAAGTTTTCCCTACATATGCCTCTATATAAACATGTGACCCCTAGGGCAGGGCCAAATTTGAACCCAATGCCATAATTTGAACAATCTTGGTAGAGGTCCACTACCCTGAGCAAAATTTTTGAATTTTGGGCCTTGTGGTGTCAGAGAAGAATATTCCTAAAGTTTTACCTATATATTTCTATGTAAAACATGTGACCCCTAGGGCGTGGCCAATTTTGATCCCAGGGACATAATTTAAACCACTTTAATACAGGACCTCTAGATAATATAATATACCAAATATCTAAGCTCTAGGTCTTGTGACAAGAAGATTTGTAAAGATTTTTTTTGGTTGCCATAGCACCCAGAGTTCTGCACAGAACTGAATTCTTTGAACAACTTTGGTAGAGCTTCATTGCAAGGAACATCCCTGCCAAGTTTCATTAATTCTGGCCAATTTATTTCAGAGGAGATGTTGTTTCAATCAAATTGTTGATACACTAATGCACTTACACACAACGTCCTACATCATGCGATCACAATAGCTCACATGAGCATGTTGTGCTCAGATGAGCTAAAAATACAAAAGTGCAAAATTTAAAAAAAATGTCTAAGAAATGCCATAAGCATCTTGCAAAATTAAGCATGCATAAAAAGAAGTATCAGATATATGATATTTTAAACAAATTTAGCTGATACATCCCAAGGGTGTTCAATTTTTTCTTGAATATAAATCCCACCAGCAACAAAAAAAGTAATATCATGTTTCATACTCCCCTGCTTTATAATTTCAAATGACACTAAGTATTGCTAATCAGACACAAAGTTCAGTTGAAGTGGATTTCGTTTTCTACATCTTTCATACAAAACTCACTAAAACAATATGGGCAGTACTAACCCAGTTAAAAGCTGAATATTTTAGCAATGCAAACAACCAGACGAACCAGGCATAAACAAAATACTAATCAAATTTTTTTCCTATTATTTTTCACCCTTTGGACTAAAGAAAGAGCGAAGGAGTGGGGGGACACTAAATTTCAATGTTACAAACTTACAGTATGGACAAAAATTGTCCAAGTATCTTTTTTTAATTTAGGACTTGTCTGAAAAGCTTAAATATTTCAACTTTTTGACATGCACTCTAGACTATTTGTAAAAACACTTTCATGATTATTCAAAAAGAAATGAAAACAGCAATACCACAACCACATGTCAAAAATTCTGAGCGATTTAAAAAATAAACCATCTGCATTATGCAATTATTTGCAGAGTTTGCATCCAACCACAGTCATATCAAGTCAAATGACATTCGAAACGTAAGCAAAGACACAAAACAGCTCAGCCGGACAAATTCTGTCAGATTGAAATTTCCAAATAAATTACATAGAAAAAACATTGCTTCAATAAACAAATTGCACAGCATTACAAAATACCTGTCAGCAGGTAACATGATACAACAAATTAAATAATTAGAAAAATAATTATCAACAGTGAATACATGTATCTCAAAACAATGAATAACAAAGCTCGATTTCTCATGAAATCTGTCAAGACTGCAGGTCGGTTTTCCATAAAAGCTGTTAAGATGAAAGTGCATAATTAGCCCAATTATATACACACAGTCAATGTCTGAAGCTAAATGCTTTAAACCATGACTGCCAATATAATATAATACAAGATTAAATTGAAATCAATTTATGGAAGGGATCAGTATCCCAGTATTCCAGAAGCAACTTGGTGTCAATGCCATTGTGCACAGTTCTAAGAAAAGAAGATGATGCATTAATGGATTTTTTATGTCAAAAGCTCCTGCCAAGATCTATTCTTGGCTGACAGTGTCTTCATACCTGTGAATTTAAAAAAACAACATCATGATATAAAATACAAGTTTTCATTATTTATAAAAATAAAAAGACAATTCTGGAACAAAAATCTGATAACATTTACTTTGATACTTCATTCTAACATGATCTTGAGATTGAAACAATTCTGCATGTTGAGCAGATGACCTTTACTGTATTTTAATCATAAAATTCTTAACCAGTAACAGCCATGGAGCTGTGGAGCAGTGAAGAAGAAGGAATGGTAGTCTGATGGTAGAATGCCAGACGAAGCAACTGTTGGTTTGAATCCTGTGAAAACTTATACACTGATTCTACATGTTATTTCATGAATGTCCAGTAAAAAAAAAAATATGGGAAGCAGCCATTCAGAGCTGTTTCTATAACTGCAAGCTACTTCTCTACAGCTGTGGTTTAACCCTGAACATGCTGAATTTTTGTAATGGATTTGCCCAGCTTTGAATTTGGAACAGTCCATTCAAAGTTTAAGGGATTTCAATATCAAAACAAAAAAATTGAGCTACCAACAGTATAGAGCCTGGTCAGACTGCACGGATGTGCAGGCTGGCCTGGCTCTATACTGGTGGCAAAGGCTAATCACTTTCGGTTCCAGCAGGTTAAGGGTTAAACTCAACTGTAATCCTATTTTTTTTTCTTTTAATTAACAGAAGATAAAACTATTACCTGAAGAATGAGCAAAACCAAGAAGTAGGCATTGGCAATCCTTTGTAACTGCTCAAACATGTTCTTTGGAAAGAAGGAGAAAACACTGTACTTGGAGGTACAGATGTAGTTGTTCTGCAAAATGAATTAAATTGTATTGATTGGTATTCAAAATCATTTCCAAGCATTTAGGTTTCCATATACTTCTTTCAATAATTAGCTTCATTAAGGTTAATAAACATATAATGTGAGAGAATAGTAATCTGGGAGTTGCCAGCCTCCACTAAAATTACTAATTGTCTTTCTGATGAGATGCTAAACCACTGAAATACACTGAGTATTGAAACAAAAACAGTGTCTCTGGAAAAAGATGCTTTCTGTATCTTTCACTATCCCTAACAACCTAAAATAACTGCAACCTTTGTAGGGGGTGTCTATCATATGGGCAACTTGTAGCCACGATTAATAAACTCAAATAGATAGACAGGTTGTCAGTAGAACTAGACTTTTAAATATGATAGTGTGCAACCTAAAGCATCTACACTTTTTCATGATTTATGGAAAAAAAAGAATAACTGTTACCAAAAACTAAAGGTGCAAAACACTCATTTTAGGAGAGTACTTACGGCATATTCAAACTGGGCATTGTATTCTGGATCATTTCCCTTGATCCTCCTTTCTATTTCTGAAAATATAAAAAGAAATGTTTCTATGTTTTCTTGATATTGATTAATTAATTAATTAATTGTTAATGGCAAACTGATGCAAAGTATTTCATACTTAAACATTTACAACTACAATACAAAACCATTTTTTTGCAGTATTTGTGCAGTATTCTTGTAGGTCAAGGTCACAAATGCAAGATTAGAATCTTTAACTTTCATTTCACTGCAAGTGATCAATACCCCTTCAGGTCAAAAAGCGGCAACACCTCACCAGAAAGTTAACCAAAATTGAGGAACAATGTATTGGTTTTTGTACCTCAAGGAAAATATAAGCATATTATTAGTTTCTGCTCTGATTTTTGTCTGCCTGATTTATGACCAATATATACAGGGACCAATTCTCAAGGCAAAAACGACATTTTTTTAATCCCAATTTAATTTTATGAGAAGAAGGGAAATGTCATCCTAACAAAATTTTAGAAGACTCTGGATAACCAAGATGGTACCCTTATAAACTCTGACCACTGGGACCTTGTGTTTATTATACAGTCCCTGCTCTGAAAATGTAGAGATACAAATTTTGAAATGTTTTCTGGGGCATGCTCAATTTTCTTGCTATTATTAATTCTGAATAATTATATTTCTTAAATAATTTTTATTTCTTTAAAAAAAAAAAAAAAAAAAATGTATGTGTTTGAGAATTTTAAAACGAAAATATATACAAGTTTAAATTAAAAAGCAATTATCAAAGTATGTTGATATATTTAAGTCATACATGAGTCATATTTATACAATGTTCCACCAAAACTAAAAATATAATAGAAATGAATAATGAAAAACATAAAAATAAGTCTTTAAAAAAAATACCTGAAGCTGCAATCTTTCTTTTAAATAATTTCATCTTCTATGTTACAGAGTTAGTTCCCCTACAGAGTTAGTTCCCCATTAATCTCAATTCTGATTTCCACATGTTTTTTTAGCACGATTTGATAAGTTTTATAAAATTACAAATATTTCCACTCAGTGTCATATTAAAGCTGGAAAATATCCAAATTTTCTTGTCAAAGTTTCAAGCACTCGAGTTTTCTACAAATGAAATTATATCCTACTTTGTAAATTCTGCAATTTCTGCAACTGTAAAATAGAACTACAACATTAATATTTCCTCTAAATATGATAATGATTTGTTAACGTTACAAATTTCCTATCAGACTGTACAACAACTAGTCTGACACTATAATTTCCAATATGCATATTATTTCATACTGATGACTGAGGCAATTTGAAGTATCTTCTCATACTTTTGTATGTTTACTTGAATAACATACTATTTTAACATCTACATATCAAAGGACTAAGCATTATTTCTAAGAACAGATACCGATCTTTAATCTCCTGAATCAGACATGGTATAAAACTTGAAAATTTTGTTCCATAAATTACATTAAACAAAGATTAAATTTCGACAGTAAGATACTAACAGGCTGAAATAATTAACAGACAACTTGCTTAAACAGATATAAACAGGCTTAACTGACTCCATGGTCTGAGAGCTTTGCACCCCTGAGATATCTTAAATCTGAAGAGCAAACTGGTGGCTTCTGTGTGTAGAAGTACAAAGTATACTAGGCATTGAATGAAATAAACATGTATATCCATGCCTCTGATATAGGGCTTGTAACACCTCAAATGAGACTAACCCACACCTTGACTACTTTTTTTCTGTACGGAAAATTGCCAGTATTATATTCCTATATGTACAATTGGAGCGGGGTTAGTGTTATCCAATATAATGTAATTCTATGTTTTGATTGGCTGTTAGAAGATCCGATTGTTGCTGAAGCATTACGTATTTTTACGATGTACTACCTGTTGAATCAATTTGCGAAGTTGTGTTATTCCAGAAATCCTCAGACAGAATCTAGTAATACTGTCTATTGTTTTGAAATTTATTAACAAGTAACTGATAAGAGATACAGGTAACTTTTTGATGGTTGGCAAAAATATGGCGGTTGATAAAAATGCAAAACATAGTAATTTTGTAATTTCAGTTACAGAGTCATTTTCATCAAACAATTCAATATTTTTATATCATTTAAAAGGTCTGTAAACTCATATTTTACATATTTCAAAAATAATTGTCAAAACTGTTTACTTTCTTGTTTGTAAATGGTTAAACATAGTGCATCTGAGCTGCTAGAAAAATGCTGAAACGACAGGTATAAATTAGTTTAGTTTTCTTTTTTAAAAGCAAAAAATCAAAATCAGCTTATATTTTCAAAAAATATGGATTAAAAGAGCTTTCAAATGATAAAAGAATCTTAAAATTTGGCTCACAAAGAAAAAGTTATTTAAAGTTAAAAATCCCGCTGCTATCAAATGTTTATAAATATTGATTCTTTCTGCCAACCAGTAAATCAGCTATATTCTGGTAACAGGTGCTTGTGATTTCTTAAGTCAAAGTGCCTAAAAATTGTCTGGTTCCCGGTTGTACTTTGCTACGACAGTGACTGTTTCAATGCTATTTGAAAGACCCTGTACAAGTATATTTGTTATTCTATTCAAGAATGTTTGTTATTCTGTTCAAGCATGTTATTCCATGAAATTCATATTATTTTGTTGTTTAACAAAACAAACAATGTTTCAGTATCATAATTATCACCATTTGAACATCAAGAGATATATGGAAATAAAAAGTTGAACAAATATATTGTTGTTCTTCAAAAACTGTGCATTACCATAGTTATAATATGTCTAAACAGACAGGTCTTCAATTTAAAGATGTATATTAAATTTCTTTTTATTGGCCTCTGCAAACAAAAGAGTGCTGTAGATCAAGGTTCCTTAAAAATGCAGTAAAAAAGTGTACACTCAAATGGACCCAAGTCCATTTGAATTTTCCTTGTTTTATCTTAAATGTACAGTTAAACCAGAAAAATCTGAACACACAGAAGAGCTTATTAAATTAATAAGAATAACCAACAAACAATATTAGCACAGTTTACTAACGGACATTCATACATTACGACACTGAATCCTTCACAACGTGTATTTTTTTCAGGAGGACACCATTTTCAGTCTTATTTGCGCCAACCATTTCTCACAACACTAGCTCATATAACATATATCTCTGTTCAAAAGCAATTTTCCTGCAAAAGGTGTTAAGACATTATATAAAGACGTACATTCAAGTGCTCTTTTTTGATTGATTGCAATCTTCTCATTGTCTTACATTATCTCGGTAGACAATCAATTTTCTCGTCCACTAATAGCCACTTGAACCTTTGTGATTATTGATTAACCAAAAAAATTACTTCTGTCTTGGACAAATAATAAATATCTTGCACTTACTGCTACTGTGCAAAATGCAATTTCATATACATGTTACATTAAATAAATCGGATGCTGTTTGAAAAATATTTTTAAAATTTTATAGGCAGCAAAGTAAATGTGTATGGGAATAAATTGTTTAAATTTTAAAAAAACATACACAAGTTTAGACTCTAAGACAACTTGGACATCTCAAAATCAAAAGAATTAACTTTGTTGAGGATTCAAAATTTGAATTCCCCCCGCCCCCACACACACACACACACCCTCCAACTGCCCCTCAATAAAACAGGGTCCAGGTAAATAATTCTGCATGACTATAAATAGATCATTAAATTTTAATGCCTAACTGAAATCCAACATATTTCAGTATTACATTGAAGTTCCTATAGAAATATAGTAATTACATCTTAAAATCACTATAATCAAAGAGCATTTGCAACTTAAATAATCACAGACAAAAAAACAACAACAACAAAAGCAAGCATTACTCCAAGCTACAAAGGATTATTTCCGAATCAAACATTAGGAAGAACAACAAGTAAATGTTTGTACAATGTGATTCATATTATGTACATAATGACCCTCAGAACAACAATTCCAAGAATACATATTTGCCAATCAGTATTGAAGACCTCTCCACAGTGTTGGCTTTAATTGCTGGCGGCATCCATTTTTGCGTATCAAATTTAAGTTAATGATCTCATATTAAGCCTAAAATCATGAAAACCAGTCTACAAAGATAGTTATGCGCATGCTCCGAATCATAATACGAATTTATTTAAACGAAACCAAAATTTAACATCGGGTCAAAACGGCCCATGGTTAAAACGGCCATAGTTAAAACGGCCCATTATGAACAGAACGTACAGAATAATTTTGTATTCCCTTAACTAAACACAAAAAATACAATTATAGGGATGCATTTCTTATAATGCATGCTACTTTTTAAAAACTACTAATTCTAAAATGCATTTTTTCTGAGAAACTCATCAGCCTGTTGAACAAATTAATATTTAGCCAAGGTCATGAAAAAATGGTAAATATTTTTTATGAATTTCAGAGCATTTTTGACAAGTCCATTTACTCGATTTGGATCAAATTTACGCCCTTTTAATATTTAGTCCAGCTTAACAGATACTATCGCTGATTATTTTGTAAAATATTTGGACTAAGAAATGACTGTGTAATTAAAGCTTGAAAGGGAAAACCTAAAAAAGCAGCAGCTTAACATGGGAGTTCTGGCATCAACAACTACATGCATTGTTGTAAAAGAGGGGGGAGTAAAGCCTTAGGGGCTTATAAGAACATCCCCAAGATTCTACAAGGTATGAAATACATGAGGTTATCTTAATTTGTTTCATTTATTTAAATGATAGATATGCCACTATAAAAACATTTGAAATAACTAAATTATAATCAGTTTCGGTCATTTTGCCTAATAAGGTATTAACTATTAATAATAGTTAGGTTACTAGTTTTTATAATTATTTAAGTCACAGAACGTTTAAAAAATTCAAAATGATCTTGGAAACAAGTATATTCATTCTTTCAGTGACGACAGCTGCTGACCTCTCTTTGGCTTACTTTTTAAAGGAAGCCAACTTGTTCAATCCATGATCTGGACAATAGTTATCCTAGGTGTAATATGACAAAATGACAGCAAATCAAATCCTCCAAAGCTAAATGCAATGATGTTAGATCAACATTATTAGAAAATCTAACCAAAATATCAATTAAATTTACATGTGGTTGAGTGCAGACAGCAGTCATAAAGTTACCTCCTTTTTTTAATCACATCCAAACCAACATTAAAAATTTTATTAGTGATTGAGGGATGCACGGAAGGATAGATGCACAGAAGATCATGGATTGACAGAAGATGGACTCTGAATGCCAAAAGTTAGTCTGTCTGATATCCCTTGCCATTCAGCGGGGGTTACAATTCTCTGTCGATCATTACAATAACACTATGGAAGTATTTCTAGGCTAGAAATAAAAACCATCATGTTTTAGGTTTCCTCATGACTACTTCATACGTTCAGGCACTGGACATTTGAATCTCACAACAGACCTGTTGTTACTTTCATAGGAAATTATCTATACAGAGGATTGCAATGTGAATAGGATGAGAGTTTTTTCTTGCTGAACAGACCTTATGATATCAAACCCTGTAGTATTCACAGTACTAGTTATCTGTGATTCATAAGTAAGAAATTAATAAACCCTGAACAGTACTGATAAACTGGACCTATGTTTAAGTAGAGCAGATGTTGAATGAACCCTTAGACTTTCAGCTTAGCACCACACATCTGCTCCTTACACAAAACTGAAAGATTTGCAAGAGATTTATTTATACTGTTTAATACACATATCTCAGCTGTAAAACTTATTCATTTGTACAGTCACTGAAAAATTATGTCAACAATGCAAAAACTTATTGCCTCTATAGTAACATGTCAAATACCACTAACTGATTATGACATAAAACTGATGTACAGCATTTCATTCAGTTTGTACAACTGCAGGCCAAAAGACTCATAGGGCCTCTGGACTTGTCTTACAGGGCAATGACCTACCTCTGAGCATAAATACAATAATCAATAACCTTAGATTATACAAAGACTATTGGATAATGATTCTTGCTTGGTCTAATTATAATTTTCTTCTTGAATTTAAAAGGAGAAGATTGGCATACTTCATGACAAAACACAACTGTACACAGTATATCCCGCGCACCCCCGCAATTTGCTCTAAAGTATACAACTGAAATAAAGCCACTGAAAAGGAAGAAATACATTTTCAAAACCAAACTGCAGACAGTACGCTCCACTTTTCTCAGGGCTGAATAATTAAATGATAAGCTAATTCAAACAAGTGGCCCAATTGAAACAAAAATTTTTGTTTGGGGTTGGGGGGTGGGGGTGGGGGGTGGGGGGTTTACTTGTGCAAGAATTTCTTTTTGGGCAGGTGGGGGGCAGAGGTTCTGATTGGAGGGAGGGGTTAACGGAGGGGAGGTCTCATGCATGGTGGGGAAGTACAGTACCTATCCATATCCCATGTAAGTAAATAGTTTTAGTGCTTTGTAGTTTGCAATAAGAAGTTTTTTCCTAGATAAGTCAAAGCAAAATCAAGTGACCCCTGGGACGGAGCAAATTTTAACCCCAGGGACATGGGTACCAACAACCTTGGTAGGGCTTTTCATTGTCATCATGTCTTGAAGGAAATATCTTTGACAAGGATAACCAAGATATTCTAAGTTGAAAAAGGGGCATAACTGGGGTTATCTACCATTTAGAAATGGTGTCACATTTTGATAGTGAACAAGTATTCCAAATTTGAAGGGAATAGCTTTGATAGTGTCTGAGAAATGGACCTTAACAAGAAGGTTAACCAATGCCAGGAATGCTGACACCGACACCGACAAGAGGATCTTGACAATTTTTCAAGAAAACAAGAAATCGGTAAAACCGATGGATGCTCCCCAAATAAATGCCAATTCCAAAAGGGCTATTGTTTAATATGTATTTTTTTAAAGTATAAAAAATAACAAAGGGCAATAACTCCTAAATTATGCAAAATAGAGCTACCGTTCTTGCACGCTGCACTTCTACTCATAGAGATCTATCTACCAATTAAGTTTCATGTTAATATCTCTTATACTTTGTGAGATATGCCCACGGACAAAAAATAAGTATGAGAAACTTCAAAGGGCAATAACTCAAAAATTAATAAAGCAAGAGTTATGGTTCTTGAGCACTGCACTGCCCATCAATGAGATCTATCTACTAATAAAGTTTCAAGTTGATAACTCTTATACTTTGTGAGATATGCCCCGGACAAAAAATAAGTATGAGAAACTTCAAAGGGCAATAACTCAAAAATTAATAAAGCAAGAGTAATTGTTCTTGTGCACTGCACTGCTCCTTAATGAGATCTAACTACCTATGAAGTTTGGTCTTGATATCTCTCATAGTTTTTGTGTTATGCTCCGAACAAAATTATGATGGACGAACGGACGGGACGGACAGATGGACAAAGCGGCAACTATATGCTCGTCCTTCGGGGAGCATAAAAAGTGGAGCTAGAATTGCTGCTTCATGACGTGAATGCAAAATAACTTGTAAAATTATTCCAGCCATGTTTAAAAAGAATGATTAGAAATCTGTATGTACATAGTCCTGAGTTTCACATAACCACACAAAACAAAACAAAAGTTTGTATTGTACAGACACACAATAGGAAATAGAAAAGCCAACAGTAACTTCTATATAGAGAGTAGCTGAGTATTGATTCAATACTGTGATGTGATAATTAGTAAATGACAAATGATTTCCTGGTATCTATGTAAAACATTTTGCTGTACATCAATTTCAAGCTAGCATCCAAAATGAAAGTCACTCTGTGGGAAGGAAACCGTCAGTGAAAAAATTAACAGCAAACATTTTTAATCTCCAATGGGCAATAACAAAAATATTCATAAAATTATCATCAACTGAAAATGCAAATGCAGCTGCTATCAGTTGGCACATTATCATGGTGCAGCAGATTCCCAGACCTTTGAAGTTGTGGTCAGTTTCTTTTAATAACTGATTAATTTGTCAATAAGTGTGCTTGACTGGCAGCTAGTCAATGGCTTATGTTAACTGCTGTTGAAAAATTATAACCTCGTAAAATATGTCCTACTTCTGTTTTTTTTTACTTTCACTTTGAACAAAACATTTTTTTGAGATGTCAACAAACCAATTAACATAAACATTATTATTTCATGTCTAGGGGGCTGGTGAGATTTGAAAATTTCCAGAGTCCTGATAATATCCATTTCTTTACTGGCCGACTTGGATATGACATCACTTTCGTTGGCGAAAGCAAAGAGGGATGCTTCCAAACTGAATTCTGTAGTTTACTTTTCGGCTCATAAAGTGTATCCATGTCTCATTACACGTAACTACTCAACAAATGAGTGAGAAAGGGATCACCCACATTGTTATCCAGTCTGCAGTAGTCACAACACCTCCTGACCCTTACCCCCATCTGATCCTGAAGAAGGAAGTGCAGTACCCATGGATATGAAATTTCAGTTTTATAACTGCTGATAATGTAGGATCAAGAACAGAAGAAAAGATAAAGAATCCACCAGTGAGTTCTTGATTAATACTTGATTTACATAGATATTTCATGAACCATGACTTTTTTTGTAACTGTTATATTTGAGAATACTCCTGTGAAATGTTGACTATGGTAACATTATAGTGAACAACTAAAAGTTTGCTAAGCACCAGATATTATTTGCTGCATGGTTGTCTCATACTTTTTGGTATATTTCTATTCCAGTTTGAATCATTAACAAACTGACATGATACTATAAACCATAAGCTTCACATAGGTGACATTTAACTGAAGCAGAGATCTTGCATGCTGTAGGGAAGGTGGAACAGGAGGCTACCATGCTGAGAAGGTCCTGGATGTGTATCACAATATGATCATGATCTTCACTCAGACTATCCTGTCCAGGTCAACAGAGAGTTGGAGAGTGGTCCTATGACTAAAATACCACATACATGAATCTCACTTTCCCTGAGAACCATCACCAGAAATGGTATGAGCGGGCACTGGAACTTTGGCTGGAAAACAATGGAGGAATTTCATTCAGCTAACCAAAACACAACCAAAGGCAGGTGCTTCTTAATAGTCTAGGACAGCATCATCTTAGATGGACACATTAGTTACCTCTGAGCGTTGTCCTTGATTGGTGTGCCATGACTAGTCAGACATACAGGAATGACAGCTTGGTTGGCTATGTTCCGGCACTTAATGCTGGTGCATTTGGCCACTGCTTCATCCTAATGGATGATAATGCCTGTCCTCATACTGCCAGGGTTGACCAGGAGTAACATGGACAGGGTGGGGACGGAGTGGCCAGACTGCTCTTTAAGAATCTGTTCCCAATAGAACAGCTTCAAAATGACCTACAGCTAGCAATTTTAGCTCAACAAGCACAGCCATGAACCAAACAGGAGCTGGATGCCATGCTTGTTCAAATAATTGAATAGTATGACTCAAAGGACCATCGGATTCAGAATATCCTGATTACCAGCATGAGGGGGCACTGTCTAGCTGTAATTAATAGCTCTGGGTCACATATCAGAATGATACTGAAGAATAAACAGTCTTATGTTGTCTTTTGATAAAATTATAAAAATAAACAAAAAAGTCTGAAACTAAAGAACAAAAACTTGTGGGATTTGAACCACTGGTCTTCAGTGAAAAAATCTCAAACCTAAACAAACAATGGAACTGAGTTTCCAAGTGGAGGTGAGGCTTCATGGAACTTAGTACCTTCATTTCTGCCTTAAAAATCTTAATCATGCAGGAACTGCTGAATCCAGTATTCCTTTATTAGACTGTGAACACAGAACTTCTTACATTCTCAAAACAGAAGGGAAAGACATCAGGTCACATTTTTAAGAGCACACAGGATTTGTTCTAATGACTAAAAGGCATTAAGATATCCTTTTACAGTAAAAGTAACAATATCATTTCTAAAAGCTAATCAAATTCCAAGGTTCATTCACTATACTTACCTTCTAAATCAATATATTTCTTTGTGTTTTTACAGAATATTTAATTACAAATATTGGATTCATTACTGTCTGAATATTCATTCACGGCACTAAAGGCCTCAGCGGACTATTGAGTTAATTCAGAGTACTTCTCTAATAACTGAAGGAAGGCCATAATATAATGATGGAAGAACAGTTTTTGTTTCCCAGAGGACTCCAGTAAAATAATTGAAACAAGGCAACAAACCTATCTGACAGGTTATCACATTAGGAGTGTAACAGGCTGTATGTCTTGTTATCTTCATATAAAATCATTGAGGAATATTTAGATAATACTCAAGTAAACAAATACTACAGATAACAAAATGATAAAAGTTCTTGTGACATACTTAATACAAAAGTGTGAAAATAATTCAAAGTTTGTATGAACATTACTCATGAATCAGTTTTATAGGCTAGAGCAACCACTGTGAGTCAATTACTGATGCCAGCACTGCAGAGATATCTAGAGCAACCACTGTGAGTCAATTATTGATGCCAGCACTGCAGAGACATCTAGAGCAACCACTGTGAGTCAATTATTGATGCCAGCACTGCAGAGATATCTAGAGCAACCACTGTGAGTCAATTATTGATGACAGTATAGAGATATCTGGAGCAACCACTGTGAGTCAATTATTGATGCCAGCACTGCAGAGATATCTAGAGCAACCACTGTGAGTCAATTATTGATGACAGCATAGAGATATCTGGAGCAACCACTGTGAGTCAATTATTGATGCCAGCACTGCAGAGATATCTAGAGCAACCACTGTGAGTCAATTATTGATGCCAGCACTGCAGAGACATCTAGAGCAACCACTGTGAGTCAATTATTGATGCCAGCACTGCAGAGACATCTAGAGCAACCACTGTGAGTCAATTATTGATGCCAGCACTGCAGAGATATCTAGAGCAACCACTGTGAGTCAATTATTGATGACAGTATAGAGATATCTAGAGCAACCACTGTGAGTCAATTATTGATGCCAGCACTGCAGAGATATCTAGAGCAACCACTGTGAGTCAATTATTGATGACAGCATAGAGATATCTGGAGCAACCACTGTGAGTCAATTATTGATGCCAGCACTGCAGAGATATCTAGAGCAACCACTGTGAGTCAATTATTGATGCCAGCACTGCAGAGACATCTAGAGCAACCACTGTGAGTCAATTATTGATGCATGCACTGCAGAGACATCTAGAGCAACCACTGTGAGTCAATTATTGATGCCAGCACTGCAGAGATATCTAGAGCAACCACTGTGAGCCAATTATTGATGACAGTATAGAGACATCTGGAGCAACCACTGTGAGTCAATTATTGATGCCAAAAAAGAGACAGTAAAGGCAGAGGTGTATAAATAACTTGCAGAATTAGTCGCTGTGACTTTAACCAGGATTCATGCAAACTGAATTTCCATCTTCAGTATCGGTAAAACTGTGTTTTAGAATAAAGTTTTCAAAGTTACTTACACTTCACTCAATATGACCTTGACCATGGTCTCAAAGTTATCATTTTGCTTGTGTTTTATCAACAGCTACCCTACATATTTATATCATAAAATTTTTTAAGAAATAGTAAAAAATTGTGTATGAGTTTCAGTTTTCATTCAGACAATAATGACACAATTTCATTGTCCACTTGAACAGTTTCTGAAATCAAAGGTAAATCACTTGAAGGCATTGCTTAGTTAAGAACAACAGAAGTCTACAATTTGAAACAAATATATATCACTGTGTGTATAATGGAGTCTTTTAATTTAGAACTAACTTTTGATGAGAACAATGCCCTGCTAATCCCCAAAAATGTAAGATGAACACTGACTGTAACAGGTCATACTGAGCAAATATTTTTTTTCCTAATAAAAACATGAAGCTGTAATGCTACAAAGACCTTTCCAACATTGGAGTTTTGTTTCTGTAGATTTGGTTCAAAATGATTGATGAAAATACTCTACTGAAGTACTTTATCCTATTAATAAGAGTATTTTCTGGCCAAACTCCTAAGCTTTTTATTGTATCATTATCGTATATATACACTTGTATTAATAAAAAATAGCCAATAGGAAATGGGTGCTATAAAACACTTAATGAGTATGGCATAAAAAGAACATGCAGCATATATATATAAACATATTCTTTAAATTCATTTCGAATCTTCATAAAGACATATAAAACATTGTTACTGATACTAAGTTTATTATATCTCTGAAGTATAGACTTCCTGTTTTGTAAGCTGAACAAAGTCAGCTCATGAAAACATAAATACAATGGCAATAAAACTATTTTCAAACAAATCACTTTCAAATTGAAAAATTAACCAACTAAGCAAAAACTGACCTGTAATATTATCCTCCTGAAGATTTTGAAATTTTGTTCGAAACGGCATTTTTCTTACGCAACAAAAAGTCATTAAATTTCTGAGGTTTTTGACAGTGACAAAATAAAACACTTCAATTAATTATTCCCATTCAAATCCAGGAAGTTTGGGTTGAGTAATTGGAAAACCGAAACAAGCATTTCCCCCCTTCTGAATGATGAATGTATCTGAACTGCAAAATGATTAAACAATTTTGCCCACGATTAAAGTCCATTTGATTTTC
Source organism: Cyclina sinensis (assembly GCA_012932295.1). NCBI lineage: Eukaryota > Metazoa > Mollusca > Bivalvia > Venerida > Veneridae > Cyclina > Cyclina sinensis. The sequence goes on from JAAONU010000017.1 coordinate 26,007,169, forward strand.
AGTTTATCAAATGTTAGGGTTGTTCAATATATTATGAATCACATGATTTTTTTTTTTCATCCAGCTAAATCAGGCTTTTACCTATAATTCGCGAAAAACTGTAATAAATTTCACATAGTCAACATGTCATGATTAATTTTCAAACTGAATAGACAGGCATAACATTACGTGTACTCCTGCCTTTGATGTAACAGAATGAATATTTCAGAAATTTAAGTAAAACAAGAGGGCCATGATGGCCCTGGATCGCTCACCTGAGTACTTTGGCTGTAGGTTTGCTGTTAAGCAGTATTTCACTTTTTAATTGAAAATATGTAAGTGCCTACAAACCAAATATGTAAAATATCAGTCAATAAATAAAGGCTCTATGACAGAAAGTAGAAATATCTATTATAAGCTATGGTGACCTTGACCTTGACCCAGTGACCTCAAACCCTACCCATGGGTAGAGGTCCATGCAAGGAACCTCTATACTGAATATCAAAGATATTGGTCTATAAATGAAGGCTCTATGAGGTACAGTAGATAAATCTACTTTTAGCCTCCGTGACCTTTAACCTAATCCAATAATTTGAAAAAGCTTGATAAAGCTTGCTTCATGCCAAATTTTAAAATTCTAGGTCTTGTGGTTTCACACAAGAAGATTTTTAAAGATTTTCTTCTATATCGTTATTTAAAACTTGTGACCCCTTGGGTGCGGCCAATAGTGACCCCAGGGACATATTTCTAACAAACTTGGTAGAGGTCCACTAGACAATGCTACACACCAAATATCTAAGCTCTATAACTTACGGTTTCTGACAAGAAGATTTTTTTAGATTTTCTTATATAACTCTATGTAAAACTAGTGGCCCCTGGGGCGGGGCCATTTTTGACCCAGAGGCCAGGATTTGAACAAACTTGGTAGAGGTCCACTAGACAATGCTACACACCAAATACAAATATCTAAGCTCTATAACATACGGTTTCTGACAAGAAGATTTTTTAAGATTTTCTTATATAACTCTATGTAAAACTAGTGGCCCCTGGGGCGAGGTCATTTTTGACCCAGAGGCCAGGATTTGAACAAACTTGATAGAGGTCCACTAGACAATGCTACACACCAAATATCTAAGCTCTATAACTTACGGTTTCTGACAAGAAGATTTTTAAAGATTTTCCTATATAACTCTATGTAAAACTAGTGGCCCCTGGGGCAGGGCCATTTTTGACCCAGAGGACAGGATTTGAACAAACTTGATAGAGGTCCACTAGACAATGCTACACACCAAATATCTAAGCTCTATAACTTACGGTTTCTGACAAGAAGATTTTTAAAGATTTTCCTATATAACTCTATGTAAAACTAGTGGCCCCTGGGGCAGGGCCATTTTTGACCCAGAGGACAGGATTTGAACAAACTTGGTAGAGGTCCACTAGACAATGCTACACACCAAATATCTAAGCTCTATAACTTACGGTTTCTGACAAGAAGATTTTGTTAAGATTTTCCTATATAACTCTATGTAAAATAAGTGACCCCCGGGGCGGGGCCATTTTTGACCCAGAGGCCATGATTTGAACAAACTTGGTAGAGGTCCACTAGACAATGCTACATACCAAATATCTTAACTCTAGGCCTTGTGGTTTCTGACAAGAAGATTTTCAAGTTTTCCCTATATAACTCTATGTAAAATCAACTGACCCCTGGGGTGGGGTCAGTTTTGTCCCCAGGGACATAATTTGAACAAACTTGGTAGAGGTCCACTAGATGATGCTTCATACCAAATATCAAAGCTCCAGGCCTTGTGGTTTCGGAGAAGAAGATTTTTAAAGATCCAACTTATAAAATCTATTTTTAGCTCCAGTGAACCAGAAATGCAATGGACCAGAACCATTTGAACAATCTTGGTAGAGCTTCATGCAAGGAACATCCCAGGCAAGTTTCATTAAATTTGCCCCATTGGTTTCAGAGGAGATGTCGTTTGAATGAAAAGTTGACGACGGACGGACGGACAGACTGACGGACGGACGACGGACAAAGACCGATCAGAAAAGCTCACCCTGAGCACTTTGTGCTCAGGTGAGCTAAAAATTTCAAAAGGCATAATAACCTCGCTCTCTCATACACTAAATTGGAGAAAGCAGTATAATATTTTGTATTCCTGTTTTCAAAAACTATACAAACTCACCAGGTGGTTTTGGTTTCTTAAACAGACATGCCATCTTCACACCTGAAAAAGTAATAAAATAATACCTTACATGATAAATGAAAGCACTTTAATTTCAATTTCATTTTTTTTGGAAATATCTTCATGACTGAAGTAATGTTAATACTGGTAATTTATATCAGGTTACAAATGTCAGAATAAAACTCCTTTGATTTTAGATAAAAAGAGCATTTGGCAAGATTTCAGAGGTTTTTTATTTAATGATTACTGTCTAATAAAAAGAAGCGCTGCAATGCGACAAAACCAGGTTTTCAATGACCAAGTATTGATGTGACAGGAATTTGGAATGAAATATGGCAGTGAAGAAAAAATGATGCTGTTATTTTGCAGATAGTGATCTATGTAAGGTTAGTAGAAATCCTGCCTCAAGCTGCCTCTTGATATAAGCTACCCACACACCAAGTTTGGCGTCAATAGGCCAAAGCAAACTGAAGTTATTGAGTGGAAACTGAATTTCTATTTTTAGCAATATTGACCTTGACCTTGATCACAGACACTGGGTGGCAATCCCAAGCTGCCTCTTGATATAAGCTACCAACCCACCAAGTTTGGTGTCAATAGCATACCTGCCATAATTTTTCTGGCCATGTCCGGGATTTTGATATCGAATTTCCGGGATTTGAGCCGATTTTATGGGACATACAACTATTCATATACTTTCAATGCCCTAACGTTGGCAGTACATAAAATTTGAGGGGATTTTGTTTTTGGCGGGAAAATTAAATACACATCAGTACCATCAGTTTCATACATTTTATTTTAGTTGCAAGAGCACAATAATTGTGTAGCAGTAATCTTAAAATAATAACTGTGTACCATTAATTAATTAACTTCATAAACTCGAATTCAAGTTGAATCATGGGCGTTTGATGACAGCGTCATCTATGCTTCGTATTACAAGTATCGGCCTGATTTGATTGAACATTACAATATTCATCACGGCAAGATAATTGCATGTTTGCATTAAATTTAATTTTAAGTAGCATCTCTATTAACACAAATTACCGAGGCAAAAGTCTTTGAAAGGAGCAGATATCTTACAAATTAATTAATGCACCGCAAGTCAATAAATCAATAGCCGATAGCGGTCATTTTTTAATCGGTTATCAATGACACCCGGTGTATACGCCGAATCAGAACATATTATCATAACAAATAATTAAAGAATTAGTGGCGTGGCAAAAATTTGACTGGCCTGAATGAAGGTATGCACATTTTTCATGTTTTCCGGGACATCGGGTGTCTTTCCGGGACTCCGGGACAGGCTCTTGATTTCTGGGACAATCCCGGACGATCCAGGATGTATGGCAGGTATGCTCAATAGGCCAAAGCAAACTCAAGTTATTGTGCAGAAACTGAATTTCTAATTTTAGCAACAGTGACCTTGACCTTGATCACAGACACTGGGTAGCAATCCCAAGCTGCCTCTTGATATAAGCTACCGATACACGAAGATTAGTCTCAATAGGCCTAAGCAAACTCCAGTTATTGAGCGGAAACAGAATTTCTATTTTTAACAACATTGACCTTGACCTTGATCACAGACACCTGGGTAGCGATCTCGAGTAGCATCTTGATATAAGCTACCAACATACTAAGTTTGGCCTCAATAGGCCTAAGCAAACTCAAGTTATTGAGCGGAAACAGAATTTATTATTTTAGCAACAGTGACCTTGACCTTGATAAAAGACATCTGGATAGCAATCCCAAGCTGCCTTTTGATATAAGCTACCGATAAATGAAGTTTAGCCTCAATAGGCCAAAGCAAACTCAAGTTATTGAGCTCAAACAGAATTTCTATTTTTAGCAACAATGAGCTTGACCTTGATCACAGACGCCTGGGTAGCAATTCCAAGCTGCCTCTTGATATAAGCTACCAACACACCAAGTTTAGTGTCAATAGGTCTCAGCAAACTGAAGTAATTTGGTGGAAACTGATTTTTTATTTTTTAAATATACATTTTGTAAGCATGACTAAGTTCATTTGAATTTATATGGAGACTTACTGTATTTTTATGCAGCATTCATTTAGAAGTATTGACAAACTGACTTCAGCTTCAAATTATTGATTAAAGAATCTATTTTCCTATATAATGTCTTGAATCATAAGAAGCATGTTAATAATTCACAACTATCAATTAATGCCTCTGACAGTTAAGGCTAAGCCTTTAAAGAGATTGTAAGATAAAAAGGTTAATCAATAACGACTAATACTTCAAAGCTGCTTACTTTACCAGTTCAGGTGTGATAAATTCTTTCATTGTTACTCCATTATTCTAAGAATCCTTATAAAACTACCATCTGAATTACATGTCTACCCTTCACAAATAATTGATAACTTACTGAATTTACTACTTCTGCTAGTACTTTTACAAGATCTAACCAAAGTCAAAAGTAAGGGCAATAACTCTGTAGTTAAATTAGCATTTATAATGATACTGAACGTGCTTATAATATTATACCTGCAGTGTCTTTTGGGAGATTCTAGGTTAGGTTGAGATTCTGAATGGGATCGTCGTGTAATCACCTCCTGAGAAATACATGATCACTCCACCTGAAATGTTCAAAATACAACTGAAATTTCCATAAACTACTTGTACTAAAATGAAGAAATATGATAACTAGTTAATGTCTGCAGATATATTCCAAACTGATAGTTAATCCTCTGTGTTCGCTGATCATGATCAATATCCACTGCTGGTCTGAAGGGCACATAACTCCTAGAAACACCAAAATGCTACACCAGTCCACTTACACCCTCCATGTATATGTGCAGAAATTAAGTTTTTGTACAAATCAGATAGAAATGCTGCAGTCTACCTGATACTTCATGCCATTAGAGAACTGTATTCCTAATGGAATCTTTCATTTACAAACCTAACCAGGTCTATAGTATAAATTATGCTCTTTGTGAGAGAGAAATAAAGCCCTAATCAATACTATGAGATTTCAGTTATGCTCTGGTCATTTAAGGCACTGCTTAAATAAATGAGATATAAAACATAAATGTCCCTTTTCATCTCAAGGGGTCCATTCTATTTTATAAACAATGCATGTATGGTTTTGGTATCTAATTTGTTTACGTATACAAACTTCATTTGTGTTCCACACTGAAGTCCTGAATTGGTCGGCAGTGACTGATCTAGGGAAAGAACTCGACATATATCCCAATTCAAAGCAAATAACCTATAATTTCTACTGATATATACTGTATAAAAGAAATTACCTTTAAAGACAAATCAAAGGGCAAAAACCACTTCTCATAGATTAACTGATTCCTCCAAATAAATAACAAATACTGCATTACAAAGCAAACAAGATTGGTCTTCAACACTGTATTTGCTTTGAACAGGTTCACCACAATCAGGGATCATCCTAGCCTAAAATCTTAGGGGAAAGTGAGGTGTGATGTTGAAGGGGGTGGGTAAGGCAGGGGGGTATCCTCTACTGTAAGGGGTGGGGGAGAGGGTTAAAGGGTCTCCACATGAGAAACTTTTCAATTTTCTCAGTGAAATGGTGGCTTCTGGTGCATATTCATTAATTTAAATGCTGTTTCTATCTTTTCAAGGAACTTCTCATCTAGTTCTACCCTCTCATGATACACCCAAATGTACCAATGACTTTACGTCACTCTTTAAAGTGGGATCTACACGTCATGTACCATGGTTTTTCCATGAAAAGCGATTTAAAAATCAATTGATTCATTATAATGTTGCTTTCAGAAGTAAATAAGACAGAAATATTCAAGTTTTAGAGAAAAAGAAACTTTTTCAATGAAAAGGGAAAAACTGGTACTTATAATCAAATCATGACCACTTATCTTAATAAATCAACTGAATGTTGTAAGTTTGCCTTGTAAAGAGTCTCCGAGACACTGTTTTCTAAAAATATTAAATTACGACGGGTCGCGAAAATATAAGACAAACGGAATTAATCTGAGATCTTCACTTGCTGCTTCATGTTTAAAGAACAACATATTTGCTGGAATTCGTTGCCTTCATTTTGTTAAGCTTACCTTAAATCTACTTGACTTTTTCTTACAAATAAATCCAATAATTCAAACAAAAATACCATGTGAATTTTTGCTATTTTTGTAGGCACTTGTTTAAAAGGTAAGAATAACATTGGTAAATCTTTGATCTTTAACCTTTTGTACGGTGGCACAGAGGTGACATGCACAACTTTTTTTTTTAATTGCACTTCCCTTTTTTTTTTATCTCGTTCCCACGAGATACTAACTCGAGGGAACGACTAAGTATCTCGTTCCCACGAGTTACTAAGTCATGGGAATGAGATAAAAAAAAGAGAAGTGCAAATCTGAAAAAAGAATCGCATTTGAAAAAAAAGAGTTGCACAGTAAAAAAAAGAATCGTGTTGTAAAAAAAAGAACAGCGAATGTAAGCTATGTCGAGGGAACGACTTACTAACTCGTGGGAACGAGTTAGCTATGTCGTGGGAATGACTTACTAACTCGTGGGAACGAGTTAGCTATGTTGTGGGAACAACATAATATCTCGTTTCCACGAGATACTATGTCGTTCCCTCGAGTTAGTATCTTGTGGGCACGAGATAAAAAAAAGAAAACTTCAATTTAAAAAAAATGTATTGCATTGGAAAAAAAGTGTTGCACAATATATTGCTTTCTCGTTCCCACGACATAGCTAACTCGTTCCCACGAGTTAGTAAGTCGTTCCCACGACATAGCTAACTCGTTCCCTCGACATAGCTTGCATTCGCTGTTCTTTTTTTTTACAACACGATTCTTTTTTTTACTGCGCAACTCTTTTTTTTCAAATGCGATTCTTTTTTTCAGATTTGCACTTCTCTTTTTTTTATCTCGTTCCCACGACTAAGTAACTCGTGGGAACGAGATACTAAGTCGTTCCCTCGAGTTAGTATCTCATGGGAACGAGATAAATAAAGAGAAGTGCAATTTAAAAAAAGTTGTGCATGTCACCTCTGTGCCACCGTACTTTTGCCTTTGGAATTAAGCATTCAATTGATTTGTCAAGACATAAATTTGGTTAAGTTATTTTAAATTTACATGATACCAACACAGATGTACAAAATATAATCAATTTCCGTAGTAAAATATAATGAGACGTGATTGGTTGACGTTTTCTGCTCACTTGCTGTCAGTTCTCTATTAGGGTGGAGCTTATCAAATGCCAATCGGTTAGAAATTGATTGCATCATGTTGTTTAATTCAAGTGGGTTGTTTGTTTGAGCAGTTATCCCAGAATTATGACTGTCAAAATCAGAGTTGTCCGTGACAAAAATTTTGTACACAGTCAGTTGTCCGAGAGCAAATTCAGAGTGTTCCAAATGTCAGACTATAGAATTTGTACAGCGCAGGTTATAGTAGGCAGGACTATTGATTTTATGGGCGGAGTTTTGTGTCAGAGCGGCGGCAAAGTGAAGATAGCGATTTTATCTTTAAATTGTCTGTGTTTTGAAATTCGCTTTGATCTATAGAAAGGGCGAAGTCTGCATTCTCAGAGCGACTACTTCGCTCACGTCGCCCACAAAGATGATTCCTGACACTCACTGATTATCTATCTAAACTTATTTACCCCTTGTAGAAGTAGCTCTAAATATAGAAATGTCCAAAGAAGAATTCTGCTTGTTTAGTTTTAACAGAACAGTTCAAAAGTGAGTCTCCATTCCAACAATGATTCTTATAAGCCTAATCAGGCATGCAGCACCAAATACTCAGATATTCATGAGAGTAAAGTTGAAATTGAAACTCTCTGAAATAAAAATGCTCAAAGGTAGTCCAGAATGCACCATTTCTGTTTACATCTACAAAAATTTTCCGTCAAGAGGGCTAAACTCCCTCCTATAACTGCCTCCGCGAGGCTCAAATTTGAGTAACCTCACAACTAACTATACTACACCACTGAAAATGATAAATTACTGGTGAAAAGTTTAAATGTCTCATTAATACAAAGACTATTATTAGGGCATTTATAGGTGATGTAAAAAGTTTTTTAATGCCATCACTGGATTTTCTCTGAAGTGCATTTCAATGGCCTAGCTATGGAAAGTCGATATGAAGAGTAAGGTTTTACCACAGTACTGCTCTGTGTCACATGGTCCATGGACCTGCTCCTGCATGTATGCCTGTAAGAACCCTACGGCATTTGCACACACAATTAATTCAAGAAAATTTGGCTTCACTGATATAAAGTTGTGCAATTTTCCCTTAAGACTGTGACCTAAGGCCAAGATTTTCCACTCATTACATTTTCAACATTTATCTTGCTGAAATTTCTGACTTCTATTAAGACACAGACTGTTTAATTTAAGCAAAATGCCAGAACAGACAATGTTATCTGGGAAATATCTCCATGTTTAAATTGGAACAAAGCAAGACAGTTAATGAAGGGATTTTCTCAAGATCCTGCTATCTACTTCTCAAGTCTGTAAACAACATTAATGTTTGCTTATGTCTGTGAAACTCAAGATAAAGTAAGTGCAGAGAAAATTCAAAGTGGAAATAAATTTCAAACAATCAGCATGAAATTTATCTAATGATGACATAAAACCCCAAAGTTACTTTAAAATATTGTTGTAAGTGTTTGATCTGACCAGTCACATGCTACTATTAGTAAATTGGGTCATTATGTTTTCAGTTTCGGATTAGGATCACACTAAATGGCAACTGCATTGAAGAAGTAATAAGCCTTTGGAAAATTACTGTAAAATGTAGTTGCCTGAAGACTTTTCTTTATATATAACCCAATAAGGAATCCGAACATGTGAATGATACATTTTCTTGTGGTCATTTTTGGTTTCATCACGTACAACAAAGAGTGTTTTCTAAGTTTTGAGGCAGCCCAAAAAGCATATATTTCAGACAGTCAATTTGGCCTACAACTGCCTCTTAATGACAACCCAGTGCCTCTTCCTCCCCCATTCCCCAAAACTCAACCCCGCCCCTTCTCTGTTCATAGAAACTGCCAACTGTCTAGAATTTTAGCAATAAAAAGATGTCAGCGTGGCTTAAAAGTCTGAGCAATTTTTTCCCCCTGATTATTATACCATGCTAAATGTCTTGAAGTGGCATGAAACAAATATGTTCATACATGGTAGTCACATTTACAATCAAATTTAAACTGATATTTTCAAGATCTTTATCCTGAAAATGTCATATCAATATGAGAACAGCCTGACTAACAAATGCCTTCAAATGGAACATAAAAATGATAATTGAATAACCATAACATCATAAACATCTGTGCCAATGGCCATGTAATTATGGCTTCATCTCAAACAAAACTTTCATTTCATTTCAAAATTACTTTGCAGAAACCACTCAGGTAAATAAACAGCCATTTGGCTAGAATCATAGAATCCTGGGACAATTTTTTGGGGTTTATTTTTAACATGACTATCTGTCTGTAGCATGCTGTTGTAGTCAAGGATAGCTTAATCATCTGATTAAATTCAGTGCTTTCATGCAAACTTGACATTTTGATTATGTTATTTTTTGTTGTTGAGATAAATCATTTGAAGCTCCCTGATGAGATAGCAGATGTACTTCTACAAAATTACTTATTCCTGTAACCAAGAAGTTTTCCCACCTTTCTTGTTTCCTTGAAATTCTTGTCCAGGTATTTACCAATATTTTCTATATAGTGCCGTCAGATTCAGATTAAGACATATTCAAATACATGTAACTTGTTGACCTACAAGCTTTCCTTGCCAATACTTGATGTTTACTCTGCTAAAGACTGAAGGGAAAATATTTCTGGTACTAGATTCTTTTGAATATTCAACAAAGCTGGATGCAAGAACAGGTTTTTATGTCACAAAGGTCTACCATTTAAATAATATACATGTAGACTGGAAATGGTACGTACATGTATTTAGCTCAGTTATTTCTGACAACTACAACAATTTCCAACAATAAATTCATAAGTATCTCAGAAAAAGTAAAAGAGTTGTCCAGTCCTGTAATACTGTGTTATAAAAATTATACAATAATGTAAGAGGAAAGGCCACCATATACAAACAGGAAACTGTCAAAGTTGTCTCCCTTTTATATTGGGCCACCATTTGTAAATGCATAAGTAACTATTTCACATGATATTTTAATCTAGGAAAAAAAATGGTAATAATTTGTTATACTGACATTGAATATCACAAAGGATTCAAAGGTAATAACTATGAGAAAATAAACAGAAATTCATATCAATGGTCACTGCATCTTGATTAAAAATCAGATGTCAGAGGCAAAAGCTTATGTACACCCCCCACTTTCAGACAGCTATAATGGAAGTACAATTAAATGTTAGCCTACACACCACAACATCTTGACTTTATGTCTTTATTCCAGTCTGTTTGTCATAATCTCATTAAAAGGAATCAATAAAATGTGTTGCATGAGCAATCAATGACCATGCATGACTCATTAACTTGATAACTTGGAACATTTAGTTGTGTGTGCAAATCTTTGATCAGGTTAAGGCATCCCACGCAACACCTGCTGGGAAAAATACTGATTTTTACAACTTTTTATTATAATTTCTGTTTTTTGGTCATATACTTATTATATCGTTTTGCACAAAAAGCGACCCTAAATCTACCAGACAGGTCATCCAGTCATTTTACTTTTGCCCTAAAGTAATGGAAAAGGTATATATTTCTTTTAAACTGCTCCTGCCATGTTGTAAACAAAATCATCCATATTCTGAAAGAGTGTCTGCTGATAAACAAACTGACCAGGCTGTTTTAGCCCTATACAATGAACCACCAAGACAGCTGTTGCATAATGGTCTAAGTTTTATATCTGATGTATAAAATTAACATTTCATGCTGTACATAAAATACTTTGACATGATATGTAGGAGGAACTTGTAGTATTGCTTTGTGAGTTTTCACTGGCAACAGATGAACAACTAGCTGAAGTGAATTCAATACCCCATTTTATTTTCAAATAACTGTTCGGAAAGTGCTACCACATGGACACTGTGAACACAGTTACCCAAAGCAACTCTCTGAATTTAAACCCTTTCTAGCAGCCTTTCAGATGATGGTATTAACTTTCTTCATTACATAGAACAGATGAAGAGAAAGACAATGTCAAATAGTCTTTTAAATAACCCCCCCTCCACCAATCCTCACCTCAACCCTTACCCCTCTAAACTTCAATTATACTCGAAAATAAAATGCATGTGTATAGCCACTGTCTCATAAAAGGTCGGACGGGTCGGCGATGGGGTGACAACGAGTTTTTGGGAATCTGTGGCATTTTCGGGGAGTAGTCTGCGATATATCGTCGATTTATCTGCGCCTCGGCCAAAAAAACAAGTGTTTTTTTTAGATCGGGAGATGTCGGCAAAACTTACCTCCAAGTTATTTCCCGATCGATCGGAAGAAAAATTTCTACCCCGTGAAATCTTTATAGCATCAGTGACTAATCGCCGATGGTCGGCCGGATCACGTCCGACCCTCGGCCGGGTTACTGGCGATTTATCACTCCATACCGATGTCTCAGATTTCTTTTTCGCTTGTCAATATCAGGGACTTGTCGCAGGCATCTCGCCGTGCTTCTACCGATGTACTGCAGGCTCCCGGATAGGTCACGGCCGACAGTATACACATCGCCATGTGCCCATCGATTATTCATTGATCACTCGCAAAATAATCCGTGGCTAGTCTGAGATATATATTAACGATTACTTGCATTTTCGCCGGGTATATATAGTAGTATACTATCTCGACTAGTCTGTGACTAATCAATGGCTAATCGACAAGTCATCACTGTTTGATCTCCGATTGAAGTGGCTGCACGTCGGCGATCAAAGAAACCGACATCATGGGAACGTCAGATTAATGAGACTGCTTCACAAACAGTGTGCACCAATGTTGCTTTCAAGGTTTTTCCCGCCGATGGGCCATAAATCAGGGAAGACGCCGAGATGTCGGTGTCGCCGATTTTTATGAGACACTAGCATATGTTACTGGAATGTACAACTAGTGATACAATGTGTAAACTACCTGTAAAATTGTTCACCTGTATATAAGCACTGTTTCCATGGCACAAATCATTTAACACCAAACATAAATTAGGTAATTCAATGTGAACATTTTTTATCACTGCCTTGTTTCCTCAATGCTTCCTCAATTCCTCATTTTTTATACAATTCACATTTCTTATTTGAATTTCCATTGACACAAAACGTTCTAGAATGATACACTCGGCCTATACAATACTTTTTTCTTAAGTTAATTTTATCTTACAAAAACCAGTACATAATTATAAAATCTTTCGATATGTTAGCAATAAAATTCACAAACAGTGCTTTAAAGTGTTTACCAAATACGATTTATTTACTTCTCTGTCAGGTAGGATATAAACATGCATTTAATGAATGACCTCCCAGTATATAAATATTGTTCAGTACTTAACCACATTAAATGTCATAGCATATTAATTATCAGTGCATGAGCAGGTACTAAGTAAACATACAACCTACTTTACAGGTGCAAATTAGAAAATCAAAGACATAACAAAAATGCTAGCCTACAATATTGCTACTGCTAATGATAGCAACAATCTGCAGGCTTTCATCTCTCTGGCAGAATCAATTAAGCCTAGGTAAAACACATTGTAAATACAACATTTTCTCAGGTAAACTAATGTCAGACTTTAAGTCTAGAAATGTGGGAAATCTTAATCCTCAGACATCTATGTCAGAAACAGGAGTTACAAAAAAGTAAACTGCTGAAGACAGACATATTTCTAATGTATCTTGATTTAGTTCCTTAATAAATTATGGATTACTTCATCCATATTATCAAAAAAATATTACTGGCTGCTTTCTGACATTTTACCATGAATAAACCATGTTAATTAAGAGACCGTGGAAAAATGACATTGTTAAAGACCACTGATTTGATAACATTTGAACAAAACATGGTATGCCATTGTTAAACAGAGCACTTCATGTTACTTCACTGAAAACCTTGATTTGAGGTGGGAGGAATGGGAATCAATCTTGTGAAAGGCATCTGTATACATGTATAGCATCATAGTTAAAGTTCTTTCAAATACAAAAGTCTCAGACATTTTTTATTATTACTGTCAAACCCAATCTGATTAAAATCATATCCTAAAAATCGCTATGCTATTTGGATCTGAGGACGACCAATAGAAGGCCACCTTCTTTTAAACTTTTCATCAGCCAAATGCTTCCACTGTTTTTGTTATGTAGGTATAGAGGATAAAATCTATATTTAATGGGATCCCAAATAACTCAATCTGTCCTTGGATATGCTCATACACTGATAAATATTCATTTAATAAATACAAACCAAAACTTTAATGCACTGATATGAATCAAGGAGAATTCTTTTATCTGACATATATTATTAAAATATTCAAGACCATCTGTCTCTGAAGATGCAAACATAATGCTATAGAAGTTTATAGTCAACATTAACATGCCTTGTGTACAGGTAAACCTTAAAGATGCGTCATAAGATGCAGTCTCATTGGCTGATATAAATAACATTATTGGAAATCCAGATTATCAAGAAGATAGAACTGAACAGGTCGACTTCAGATCTTACTGTAGAGAGATTGCGTACTTCAGTCAGATTATTTTCAAACCGTAATGCCTAATTTCAAACGTCATTTTTATGCACAGAAAATTTAGCGGCAACACTGCTTGATTTGACTGATTTTTTGTTAAAATATAAATCAAACTTTGATTTCCACAAAACATTAAAAGGACATATATATTCAATTTTTATTCTAGTAAAAAACTAGAACTGTGTCCATAGGACACGGATGCCCCCACTATGCATAAGTGCTCATAAACAAGAGCATGTATATCCTGTATGTAATATTTTTTCTGTACATATACCTAATATGATCTACAGGTAACCTTATGTACATGTTAAATTAAATTACAAATGTAAAATTTATATGTTCAATTATTTATATGGTATATAGTGAAAAAATCAACAAAGGGCCATAATTCTGTTAAATATGGTCACAGCAAAAATTCCTTCCTTTACTACCATCTACACATTAGAGCTGTTCATCCCTGGAAGTTTAAGCAAAATCTGCCACCCGGTTTAAGAGGAGTTGCGTTCACAAAATTTCTATATGGTATATAGTGAAAAAATCAACAAAGGGCCATAATTCTGTTAAATTTGGTCGCAGCAAAAATTCCTTCCTTAACTTCCATCTACACATTAAGGTTGTTCATCCCTGGAAGTTTAAGCAAAATCTGCCATCCAGTTTAAGAGGAGTTGCGTTCACAAAATTTCTATATGGTATATAGTGAAAAAATCAACAAAGGGCCATAATTCTGTTAAATTTGGTCGCAGCAAAAATTCCTTCCTTTACTACCATCTACACATTAAGGTTGTTCATCCCTGGAAGTTTAAGCAAAATCTGCCATCCGGTTTAAGAGGAGTTGCGTTCACAAGATTTTGGGACGTACGGACAGACATACTGATGGACGGACGGACAAGTGCAACGCTATATGCTCCCCACTTTGTGGGGGCATAAAAATCTTCATTAAAACTTGTAGCCATATACTGTATTTGTGATTTATTTCACATGCAAAACCTTTTCCCCACTGACGTCACTGTAAAATAATCAAACTATGAAAACGGGTAGGAAAATCACTGTGTCTAACCGGTAAGGATGGAGTTCACTTATATGAAATGGTTTTCCTTGTTCTATTATGTACAATTTTGATTTGTAAATATTTGTGTATTATTTATAGCTTATTTTAATAAAGAAGGAGGAGTTCATGGCCTTCCATGTATTTTATTTAGATTTATTTAAAAATGACCAACAAAACAACAGATATCTGGATACCTGTATAACACTGTGGCTATAATGTTTACTTATGCATGGTTTACCTCATTCCAGCTATTAAGAAATGGCTCACTCTATAGTTGATAAGTGTTGTGATTGAAATTTAAGTCAAATTTGACATCTTAAGTTGTTCATTGAAAAGTGATATTTTGAAAACTTGTATAAATTTTTAAAATTGTTTTTCTAAAAGGTGATGTTGGTCATTTCTCCCAAAATATGCTTATCACTCCCAACGACTTCTAATCCGGCATTTTCCATGCATAAAAATGCAAATGGTGGTTGGACTTGGAAAAAAGAAGTCGCCCATTAAAAATTTTCTCGATGTCTCTTCGATAAGTCTGATTAGTTGGACTAATTGCTGACATGTTCCTACTAGTCATAGGTGATTTAATGTAGATCTGGACTTTTTTTATGAGCTGTACTGAAAGAGATATCAACTTGATTCAAACTTTTACAGAGTCACTGTATATGGCTACGCATAGTAGCAGATTTAGGAAAGTGGGGTTTGTATTTACACACAGGGTTAGGATTCAAAACAAGCCAACAATTTTCATCTTTTTCATTTTAGTCATTGTAAACTAGTCATGACTAGGAGTTGGTAAACAGAAATATACTGTGAGCTTAAAATCTAAAGAAAAAAACAAAGAGGGCCATGATGGCCCTGGATTGCTCAACTGAGAACTTTGGCTGTGGGTTTGCTGTTTAGCAAAAATAAGAAGCAGTTTTCATTTTCTAACTGAAGATATTTAGGTGCCAAATATCTAAAATATCAGTCAATAAATAAAGGCTCTATGACAGAAAGTAGAAATATCTATTATTAGCTATAGTGACCTTGACCCAGTGACCTCAAACCCCATCTATGGGTAGAGGTCCATGCAAGGAACTTATATACCGAATACCTAAGATATGAGAGACATTACTGATAAGAAATTATCTCCCTTATCCAGATAACATCAAAGATATAGACCAAATTGCACACTTCTTTCAGTTTGAATCCTTTTACTTTAACCTTGTTTCTGTTTGCAATAGTCTTGATTTTTAGTTGTGAAAATAGTCCATTTTTCATTAAATAAAAAGTTAAGATTGTCAAAAAACAAACATAATGGTGCTAACAAAACATGTTGCTAAACTAAATGTGTAATCTGACTACCATTGTTGCAAATAATTAGGCTTAATTATCACCATAACGAAAAAGATAATAGCGATAAATACAGAGGAATCCAAATGGAAGGATCAATGTAGTATCAGCGAGTATTCAGGGTCGATAATCCGCTAATGTCCCCCATTGGGCTATAAATGGAGGATATATGAGGAAAAGTAGATAAATCATTTTTAAGCCTCGGCGACCTTTAACCTAATCTAATAATTAGAAAAAAGCTTGATAAAGATCCACTAGACAATGCCTTATGCCAAATTTTAAAATTCTAGGCCTTGTGGTTTCAGACAAGACGATTTTTAATGATTTTCTTCTACATGTATATTGCTATGTAAAACTTGTGACCCCTCGGGTGGGGCCAATGTGACTACAGGGACATTATTTGAATAAACTTGGTAGCGGTCCACTATAAAATGCTCCTTGCCAAATTCAGACCTCTGGGCTTAGCAGTTTTAGACAAGAAGATTTTTAAAGTTTTTCATTCTTGTTACCAGAACAACCGGAGTTCCTAATGGAGTGGAAGTGGAATTCTTTTAACAACTTTGGTAAAGCTTCATGCAAGGAACATTCCTGTAAAGATTTATCATCTTCACCTAGTAAAAATAGCACCACTATGACAGAGCTCAGCTGTTGTCATGACAATGATGATTTTAACCTCAGCTGCAAATAGGGAAAAAAATCAGCATTATTACAGGACAGCAACATTACAATGCTTTACTTTTTGCAGCATCTGGTTGCCAGGTAAAGGTAACTAAACCCTTGTGAGTTGTGAATATTTACCGGTACCTAACATTTGAACAAAATTGTACCTGAGTAATAATGACTTAAGATTATATTTCATCTCAAATCTGTACTTACTTTTATAGACTATGAAAAAATGAAGTGTCTCAAAAATCACATCATTATTTTCAACATAACTTTTTTATATAGCATGTTATTTAGTAGGTGGCCAACCTTTTGTCAGGAGAAATTAACTAAAATAATCTTAAAATGACATATAAAAAACCTCTATACAATTACAACTAGGGGACAACTAATGAATCACTCGTGTTATATCATTGAGTTGTTAAACAAATTCTTACCTGTTCTAACAAATCTTAACGACCTTAAAATTCCTAGGGAAATGTCATTAACATGACAAGCGGGCAGTGATGCTGTTCCCCTATTACTGCTCACATGAGAACAATAATATTGCTCTTAAAAGTTAACTGCAAGGCCAAATTGGAAGATACCGTATTCATTAAAGTACAGCTTACTGAGGCATCCAAAAACTCATGTTCACTTAATGGCAAGTTTGTTACCTGGTTCCTGACTTAAATCGCTGTGACATGTTCATTTAATGGCAAGTCTGTTACCTGGTTTCTGACTTACATCGCTGTGACATGTTCACTTAATGGCAAGTCTGTTACCTGGTTCCTGAATTACATCGCTGTGACATGTTCACCTAATGGCAAGTTTGTTACCTGGTTCCTGACTTACATAGCTGCAAATATCAGTGATACTGTGAATATCATATGCATTAGTAAACTACTGACCATGCAGATGGGCCAATTCTAATTTCTTTTCTGTAACTTTAACAACTGACTATGTCATGAGGTAAAAGTCAGCCACAGTCAAAGTTGGAATTAACACACACTAAGTTCTAATGAACACCATGCCCCCGGGGAGCGCTGATCTTTGACTCTGTGACCTCTCAGTGGGTCTGGTAGGTATAGCTCATCAAAGCGCATGCCAGTTTTGAGTCTGTAATACAGTGGAAGGACTTCCATGTTATGGTCAAGGTTAAAGTTCTGTGACAAACACACTGATAGACCAGAAACAATATGCCCTCCCTCGTGGGGCATAAGAAAATTTTTTGTGCAAGTTTAGGTGGGGCAAATTTTGATCCTAGGATCATATCATTTGACTTATCTTCATGTATACTACTATACAACAAATACCTAAACTCCAGCAGCTGCAGTTTCAGAAAAGATTTTTATAGCTTTTCTCTGCATATGACCCCTTAAGTGGGGCCATAAACAGTTAACTTAGGGCCATTATTTGAGCAACCTTGATAGTGGTCCACTGAACAATGCTACAACATATATCAGAGCTCTTGATACACTCAGACCCCGTAACTACGCGCCCCGTTATAACGCTAACCTCAATATAATGCTCAAGGGTCATGGCTCCCCAAAAAAAAAATAAAATAAAATAAAAATAAAAAAATGTACCTATTTTTCACCGGCCATAATTATGTTACATGCATATCTTACGTGCTGTATCCATAACAACGCTTGTTTAATGTGTCAGCGAAGTACAATTAACTACGTAATTATGACGCTCTAGGGCGGGAAAAGTGTGAAAAGCATGCAAAGTCTGGCATTAATCCGCTTCTTTGTTCGTTGTGATTGATGATCAATCAGGTATCAAAGTGTTATGAAAACCTCAAATTCGAAACTCTGACACGCAAACATCGATGAACTGAGTAACAAACACAAGCCTAAAATATGTTTAAAAACCTTGCGTTTTCTATCGGACAGCACAAAGTTCCTTGGATATCATGAAGATATTACAGGACTGCATCTAAGAATCTGAGAGTTGTCTTTCAGTGTTTAATTTATTACAGTGCAGCATTACACATTGTAACTTACCGATTTTCACGGTTTTAATTACGTGCTGTATCCATAACAACGCTTGTTTAATGAGTCAGCGAAGTACAATTAACTACGTAATTAGGACGCTCTAGGACGGGAAGTGTGAAAAGCATGCAAAGTCTGGCGTTAATCCGCTTCTTTGTCTGTTGTGATCGATGCTCAGTCAGGTATCAAACTGTTATGAAAACCTTGACGCGCAAACATCAATGAACTGAGTAACAAACACAGGCCGAAAAATCTGTTTAAAAACCTTGTGTTTTCTATCAACCGGCACAAAGTTCGTTGTATCTCATGAAGATATTACAGGACTGCATCTAAGAATCTGAGAGTTGTCTTTCAGTGTTTACTTTATTACAGTGCAGCGTTACAAATTGTAACTTACTGATTTTCACGGTATTACTTTCGTAATGCTTACGTCACGGTTCTCCTGCTCTGGGCTGTGTATTCTAAGATGCATTGCATCTTTCTGTTACGGACTTTCTGTTTGTAAGATTACAGCTACAATTGTAACCCTTAGCCTCTGTCTCATGTAACCTAAGATTCAACAACATTTTTTTAACATTTCATTATTATTAGAATCACCATATTAAATTCTACTACGATTAAAACTCTAAGCTATTTACCTTAATAACTCATATTTTACTATCCTTTTTATTTTCCACTTCACCTCTACCAGTATTTCCAAATTCAAACTGTTTAAAATGTTAGTTCCTTAGCCACACAGTAATGTCAGCAAATATTATTGCACTATTAAGTCCACTCCTATAGCCACAAAGAATTTTTACTTTAATTCTTCACTATAACAAACTTTCATTAAACATCCTATCTTTTTACCTCAACAAAAACTTATCCTTGTCATAGATTTTAACCTTGCGTGTTCTTAACTTCATTCAGGTGTATTATGACTACGCACATGTACCTCACTGCAGTAAGCTGACAATAGTTTTTCAAAACCTTTAAGTTGGAACAAAAGTAAATATTTAACCACTATGAATGATACAAGTAAGTTGGCAGTTTTATACTATCTGCATATAATTATTTTGTATTGATTGGGATTATGAAATAGGCAATATACATGACTTTATAATACAACAAGCATATATACACCTTTTTTATCAACTGAAGTCACACCCAATAGATGTTATCCGGAACTCGGCAAATGTGGGTTTTTCCCAGCTAATCCGGGGGTACAAACAACCTTTTACCGTTATGGCTTCACGGTACACAACCCTTCACAAAAGGTTGATCAACGTGTTGCGCTGATTTACCTTGTTGTAACTGTAAACGTTTATTTGTACCCCCGGATTAGCTGGGGAAAAACCCAAATATTCTTTATTCCGGAGTAAGTCTATTTAAAGCCAATCATGGTGTACAGTTTTCAAGTATTTCATGTCATTAAGTTTGTAGGTTGACCAACAATGACTCATCCCCTAGAAACAGTTTACAGTACTTTTTTAATATAATGTCACAGCATGACTGTGACAGTATACTTATCCTAAAATGCAGTTTAGAAAATGTGAGATATACCCTAGCACTTACATGTACACAGTTTTTTATAAGATGAAATTTTTATATAAACTTATCTAATCCATTTTATATACTCCACGTCTTAAATTCTCCTCAATCCATTGCACAGTTAATCCTTTTAGAAGTTGTGCCTTCTTCAAATTTAAACAGACCCTGTTTAAAAGCTTCAAATAAAACCACCGCAAGTATTTATCAAAGTATTTTTATAAACTTCTTCTGATGCTGGCTTAAATCTAGTGGATTTCTTCTTTTTTTCTTACCACAAATGCTGACTTACAGTTTTCTAACTTAGTATATATATATATTACTACACTATTACACTCTGTTTTTAGCTTCATAGCTCTTATTCTTTTTACCCTTTCAATACAATAAAACTAGTATTCCAACAGGCACACACTAAAAGCCTCAGTGATATATACACCACTAGGAACACTAGCACTCCAGGAAACAAATAATGTTCTTTCTACCCTTGACACACTTAATGTCCAACTGTTCAACAAACCTGTGTTTCTTGTCTGTTATAATGTTTGGCAGAATTGAGACATTACAAAACTGAGTAGTAATAAAGCAGACTCGGGTTTTCCTAAACTGCTTACAGTCTTCCACCACCACCAACAACAACAACAAATGACACAATAAAAGGTTATTCCATTCCTTGCAGTCAAGAAGCATAAATCTGAGACTCAGATACTCATAAATTGCCTCAATTAAAGGACAGTATAATACTATATATCAGACTGTAAGGAAAACTTCCTACACATTTTTCACACCATTTCAGCATCTAGATTTAATATAATACGGTCTATAATATTCCCAGACCTATTTATTTCTCTTCCTATCCATTAATAAACATGACATACTACACTCATGAGAGTTTTTTCACTGTGCTTGTATTTTTGTATTTCTCCAAAGCTGTCAATGCCTACCTTACATTTACTTCCTAGCACTCAATAGGTAATAACTCTTACCATTATTTACTTACAAATTGCCTTGAAGATCTTACACTGCCATGTTTCACATGACCTTTGAAATGTGAGTTAATTTTCTACTTTTTTTTCTAGACCCAGTAACACAACACTCCTCCAACCTGTGTTTCTTTGCTCTCTATTGTGCTGCATAATGATAAAAAGTTTCTCACTTTTTCCTGAGAATAAGGTCAAAGAACTGTAAATATCCTCACCTTTGTGAATTCATACTTCATTTAGACACAGCAGTAGGTCAGTTCAACATTAATCAATAAACAAGTCAAGAAACTGACAAAAAAAAACTACCCTGATCAAAGCTGGGCGGCTTGAAGTCAGTTCAAGGTACAATGTAACATTACCTCACCTTGATAACTTTAGTTCCAGAAAGAAGTAAGAGCAATTCCAGTGATCCACAAGAGTACAGAAAATAAACAACATGTTTGTTTTAAAGCAGGTAATAAATATTCATAGAGTCAGGGGATCAATTACAGCTAGATTAGACCTGCTCCTAGGTTCTTTATTTTCTTGGTTTTATCCTGTGTATTGATTGGAGATCTCTGATTTACTCGCATCTGTTGTTGGCAATTAGTGAAGCCACCTCTCTAAATGTATTAGACAGTATAATTGAATGGTGAAGCATCTGAACCACTTACAATGATGTTTTGGTCTTTGAATTAAGTTCTGCCTTATAATGTAAGATGATATTAAAGGCAGATGAGCATGTTTGATGAATGGAACAGATTTACGAGAAGGGTTATTAATCAGTTGAATATCATTATTTAAAGCTGAAATATTGATTTACACCCGAAATATTTCAAGCCAATATTTTATAACAAGAGGGCCATGATGGCCCTGGATCGCTCACCTGAGTACTTTGGCTGTAGGTTTGCTGTTAAGCAGTATTTCATTTTTTAATTGAAAATATATAAGTGCCTCCAAACCAAATATGTAAAATATCAGTCAATAAATAAAGGCTCTATGACAGAAAGTAGAAATATCTATTATAAGCTATGGTGACCTTGACCTTGACCCAGTGACCTCAAACCCTACACATGGGTAGAGGTCCATGCAAGGAACCTATATACTGAATATCAAAGATATTGGTCTATAAATGAAGGCTTTATGAGGTACAGTAGATAAATCTATTTTTAGCCTCCGTGACCTTTAACCTAATCTAATAATGTGAACAACCAAACAAGCTTTCTGACAAACTGCCAGGATATTTAGACTGAAACAGTAGCCTCTAGAGCCTTAACAAGATATTTCTTTTTTTGGGCTCTGTGACCTAGTTTTTTACCTCAGATGACCTATAATCGAACTTGACCTAGAAACCATCAAAATAACCTTTCTGACATATTTCCAGAATATCTGGGCTGAAAATGTTACCTGTAGAGTGTAAACAAGGTTTTTCCAAATTTAAGCTCTGTGACCTAGTTTTTGACCCCAGATGACCCATATTCGAACTTGGGCTAGAAATCATTGATACAACCTTTCTGACATATTTCCAGGATATTTGGGCTGAAAATGTTACCTCTAGAGTGTTAACAAGATTTTTCCATATTCAGGCTGTATGACCTAGTTTTTGATCCCAGATGACCCATATTCGAACTTGACCTAGAAATCATCGAAACAACCTATCTGACATATTTCCAGGATATTTGGGCTGAAAATGTTACCTCTAGAGTGTTAACAAGGTTTTTCCATATACAGGTTGTGTGACCTAGTTTTGGAACCCACATGACCCATATTCCAACTTGAGCTAGAAATCATCTTAACAAGCTTTCTGACAGTTTTTCAGGAAATTTGGGCTGAAAATGTTACCTCTAGAGTGTTAACAAGGTTTTACCATATTTGGGCTGTGTGACCTAGTTTTTGACCCCACATGATCCATATTCAAACTTGAGCTAGAAATCATCAAAACAACCTTCCTGACATATTTCCAGGATATTTGGGCTGAAACAGTAGCCTCTAAAGCCTTAACAAGCTATTTCTATTTTTGGGCTCTGTGACCTAGTTTTTGACCCCAGATGACCCATATTCCAACTTGACCTAGAAACCATCGAAATAACCTTTCTGACATATTTCCAGAATATCTGGGCTGAAAATGTTACCTGTAGAGTGTAAACAAGGTTTTTCCAAATTTAAGCTCTGTGACCTAGTTTTTGACCCCAGATGACCCATATTTGAACCTGGGCTAGAAATCATTAATACAACCTTTCTGACATATTTCCAGGATATTTGGGCTGAAAATGTTACCTCTAGTGTTAACAAGGTTTTTCCATATTCCGGCTGTGTGACCTAGTTTTGTGATCCCAGATGACCCATATTCGAACTTGACCTAGAAATCATCGAAACAACCTATCTGACATATTTCCAGGATATTTAGGCTGAAAGTGTTACCTCTAGAGTGTTAACAAGGTTTTTCCATATACAGGCTGTGTGACCTAGTTTTGGACCCCACATGACCCATATTCCAACTTGAGCTAAAAATCATCTTAACAAGCTTTCTGACAGTTTTTCAGGAAATTTGGGTTAAAAATGTTACCTCTAGAGTGTTAACAAGGTTTTACCATATTTGGGCTGTGTGACCTAGTTTTTGACCCCACATGACCCATATTCAAACTTGAGCTAGAAATCATCAAAACAACCTTCCTGACATATTTCCAGGATATTTTGGCTGAAAATGTTACCTCTAGAGTGATAAAAAGGTTTTTCAATATTTCGTCTCAGTGACCTAGTTTTTGATCCCAGATGACCCATATTCGAACCTGGGCTAGAAATCATCCAAATAACCTTTCTGACATATTACAAGGATATTTGGGCTGAAAATGTTACCTCTAAAGTGTTAACAAGGTTTTTCCATATTTGGGCTCTGTAACCTAGCTTTTGACCCCAGATGACCCATATTCGAACTTGAGCTAGAAATCATGGAAACAACCTTTCTGACAAATTTCCAGATTATTTGGGCTGAAAATGTTACCTCTAGAGTGTTAACAAGAATGTTCTATTTTTGGGCTCTGTGACCTAGTTTTTGACCCCAGATGACCCATATTTGAACTTGAGCTAGAAATCATAGAAGCAACCTTTCTTACAAATTTCCAGATTATTTGGGCTAAAAGCATTACCTCTAGAGTGTTAACAAGATTTTTCTATTTTTGGGCTCCTTGACCTAGTTTTTGATCCCATATGACCCATATTCGAACTCATCCGAGTAATTACTGGGAAAAACATCCTGACCAAGTTTCGTGACAATTGGAGCAAAAATGTGACCAGTAGAGTGTTAACGAACTAAATGTGAACGAACGACGGACGACAGACAACGGACGACGGACATTCATCGATCCTAATAGCTCACCCTGAGCCAGCTCAGGTGAGCTAAAAAAGATATAAAAATGGTGTTTCCTATCCTATGCGATGTGCACAGGTTAGCTATTTTTGTATTTCCCGCGTAAAGCCGCAGTGGTGCTTGGGAATGTCATGTGATCATTTCAACAAAAATACGCATTCGGTGTATCTTGCTGATTATGGACAGCGCCATTTGTTTCAAAATGCCGTTGAATGACCACATGACATTCCCATGATGTCCCTTGTCGCTAAATATAGAATGTATTTTTGTTTCCGGATTTCTTTAGCGGATTGTTTTCAGGTCAGGCAAAATGGTAAAATTTCCTCCTGGAGGCTTTGAAATGTAGAGTTTTAGTGAAAAGTACACGTAGATTGATCTGTTCAAGATTTTACTGAGTACACCTGCTCGATCCTGCAGTTCCCCCTTTAACTACACCTTAATGTTCTAAAATGCTTTCAACCATTTCTTATAAACATGCCTGCCCACACACAATTGAACAGAAGCAGTTCAAAACAAAGCCTTGGGTATGAAGAGCATTAAATTGTTCACACTGATGAAACAAGGGCAGTACATGTGTAATTCTGTTCATACAAAACTAGAAATGGGTTTTTGATTGAACAAAAACATATGTCTCCCCCCAGCCAGTTGCTGCAGGTAGTATTGAGTCAGATGATTGTAAAATTTGACATTTAACCTCCAAGTGTGACCTTGACCTTGAGACACGGCACCCACAAAGTGGGTTCTGCATGTCACCTTGATGAGGTGAACATCTGACCCAAGTTTCATAAAAATCCTTCAAGGGCTATTGAAGATATAGAGCGGACACGATTTTGTGGCATTTGACATTTAACCTCCAAGTGTGACCTTGACCTTGAGACACCACACCCACAAAGTGGGTACTGCACGTCGCCTTGATGAGGTGAACATCTGACCCAAGTTTCATAAAAATCCTTCAAGGGCTTTGGAAGATACAGAGCGGACACGATTTTGTGGCATTTGACATTTAACCTCCAAGTGTGACCTTGCCCTTGAGACACCACACTTGCAAAGTGGGTTCTGCACGTCGCCTTGATGAGGTGAACATCTGACCCAAGTTTCATAAAAATCCTTCAAGGGCTTTGGAAGATACAGAGCGGACACGATTTTGTGACGGACAGACAGACAGACGGACGGACGGACGGACGGACAGACGGACGGACGGACGGACGGACGGACGGACAACCGGGGGAAAAACAATATGTCTCCCCCATTTTTGGGGGGAGACATAAATATGCCAAAAGCATTTAGTGTGGTTTTCTTAAAATAGTGACCTTTAGCACTGCCAAACATTCCTATAATGTATCTATCAGGGATCACGTTTCCAGGCGACTTGGGTGAAATAGTCACCTTAATTCTCTCCATTTCGCCCAGTTCGCTTAGCAAAACAAAAACTAAGTTGCCCTCATTTGGTTAAAAACTGTTTTCCAAGTGTCAAAATTGTCCACACTCCACCTACATCAAAACGGTCTGTCAAAACTATTTTAATTGGTCGGTAAAATTGGTAAACCAATGAAACGCGGCGAACAATTTTGTGAGTGATGGAGGTTAACGGTTGACATGATGGGATATTGTCAAATGTTGCTAACAGATGGCCGGATGGACAGACGGACAAGCAGGGGCATAACATAAAACTGTACATCCCTTCAGGCATATAAAAAACCCTTCCCAGCAGACAAGGGATCATAACTCTACCAGCAACTCTGGAACAAGCTGGCACAAGGGGTGGAGCTTATATTATGCCAACAAGGGCAAAGTTTTAATAATCTTGGTAGACAATGGCTTTTGCAAAGTTTTAATGCTCTGGGCCTTGTGGTTTCATAGAAGAGGAAGTTTAAATATGTTTTTCCTACATTAAGTTCTTTGAAAAACATCTGACCCCAAGGACATAATTTGAACAACTTTGTAAAGCACCACAAGCTAATGCTACAAAATAAGTTTAAAATATCCTAGCCTTACCATTTCTTACAAGAATTTTTTTTAAAAGCTGTCTCTACAAGACTATGTTAAACATCTGACCCCTGGCCAGAGCGAAGAATGAAGCCTGGGGCAAACTTTGAATAATCTTCATAGAGGTCCACTTGAAAATGGTTTGTGCAAACTTTTAATGTTTCATACAAGAATTTTGAATAATTTTCAGTGTAAAACATGTGACCCCCTCAGGTGGGAACAAGAGTGACCCCAGGGACATAATTTGAACAATTTTGGTAAATGCTACATACCAAATTTCCGAAGTCTAAGTCTTATGGTTTCTGACAAGAAGATTTTTAAAAGGTTTGCTAATAATAAGTCTTTGCAAAACATCTGACTCCTTGGAAGTTGGATGAAGCCAAAAGGTTGGTAAAAATCTTGGTAAAGGTTCACTAGACCATACTTTGGACAAAGTTCTAGAACTCTGAGCCTTGTGGTTTCCTAAATATTTTTATGTTAAACAAGGGGCTAATAGTGACCCCAGGGACATGATTTGAACAAACTTGGTAGAGGTCTACTTGATAATGCTACACACCAAATGGGCCTTCCAGTTTTCTGACAATAAGATTTTAAAAGTTTTTCATTCCTGTTGCCACAGCAATCAGAGTTCTGCATTGAATGGTAGAGTTTCGTGCAAGGAACAATACTGCCATATTTCATTTACTTTGACCAAGTCGTTTGGGAAATGATGTTCAAAGTAAAATGCTGATGGCAAATGATGCACAGCGGACACAGGGCGATCATAAAAACCTGAGCTCGCAAGTATGCCTAATCCTAGAAAGGTGGTGCATAAAAATGAATAACGTGACTCATAAATCAAATGTACACATTCTAACATAACACTTTATCAAAACAGTATAAACATAATTTAGCATTAACTTCATGCTTTTTTAACTGTTGTATAAAATGTATTGTCTCACTCATTACAACTCAAGCAAACAGATTCATCAGCTGTTTACCTGTCTGTATCATTTAATTTCCACTTGCTCGACTACATTTCCCCATCCCTCAACAAAACACTCACTACCTCATCTTAATCAATTAATACAAATATTAAAATCATCACCATCAAACCCTTTTATAGTAAAATAAACCACTCACTAACTTCTGTGATATTTTTGTTACTCTCGCCATCATTCTTACAAAACAATCTTAAATTTTTATCGTTAACCCACTTTAGTAGCCCTGGGGACAATTTTACATACAGCCATGACACATCTAATGTACTAAAATACTTCATTCACCAATATACATCATATATGATAATATACCGGTAGTACATATATCAAACAAGATTTAGTGTAGTACATACATTCATAGCTGTAAAAAATAAACTTTTTCATTCTTGATTTTTAAAATTTCCATCATCTTATTGCCACTTTTTTTACTTTTTGGTTTACCGATTTTTTTCAAGAAAAGGTGGGGTAGGAGGGGTGAAAAATGCAAATTTGGGAAGCCATGTTTCGATTAGGATACTGAATTACATGTACACTGTAGGCTGTTACCTACATGTACCAAGCACATAAATTACTCCATCAGCAATTTCTTGTCAAGAGAAATGGATTTTATTCATTACTGAACTAAGATTTTTAGCAACCATGCATAAATTTCAGTTTTAGGCTGCAAGGCGATATTGCTCTACTGGAACAAACCAATGTAACTGTCAATCTCACTAGACACTATCTTCAGAAATGCTGCCCTTATTCTAATTTCCTTATTTCCGTATCTCATCAACTTGTGTCAAACATGATAAAGACTATGCAATTAACATTTTGCAAAATTAAGCATTTCAGCCTCATCTGCTTCAATCCGAACATTAAACAAGAGCACCGCTGGGCGGGGCATTAGATGCCCGAAGGGTGTTTTTTCTAAGTACAGTATGATGCATTTGTAATACAAGAGCCACCACAAGCGGGGGCCACGCTCGACTTTTTTCTATTTCCAAAGGCTAACACATCAGAGGAAGCACACTGTTATGAAGGGATTTCAAATGAAACATCATTTGGAAATATAATTATACATAACAAAATTATGGCCAATTTTAGTAACATTCAGAAATTTGACCTTAAAGGTCTAAGTCAACTTCAGTTTAACCTTCTCTGGAGGTATTGTCTAAAAAGTAGTTATGTCCAAGCATGAAGACACTACATCCATTAACAACAAAGATATAGCCAAGTTAAGTAATGTCAAGGTCATTTAAAGGTCAAGGTAATGCTTGAATTGTTTAACACGTTTCTTTTAATCTCAGTGTTGTTTTGTCCCTGTATAGATCAAATCCGTCCATAAAACCAGAAGTCTGGCTATTTTAGCATAATGCAATAATTAGAAATTTGACTGTAAAGGTCATTTAAAGGTTAATGTCATACTTGAATAATTCAACATGTAGGTTTTGTTATAAGCCTTGTTTTGTCCAAGTATTAATAAACAAGAGGGCCAATGGCCCTAAAGCACTAACTTGGGTTCAAAATCTGAACAAAAACTGTATACATGGTCCAAATTTCATTGCCATAGCTCCAGAAACAAAAAGTAGGTCAGTAGGTCAAAAAAAAGGTCATGCAGTGACATTTTTGAATTCGGAAAGAAAAACTGTGCACACGGTCGAAATTTCATTGCTGTAGCTAAAAAAACAAAAAGTAGGTCAGTACATGTAGGTCAAAAATATAGGTCATGCGATGACATTTTTGAAATCGGAAAGAAAAACTGTGCACATGGTCCAAATTTCATTGCCATAGCTCCAAAACCAAAAAGTAGGTCAGTAGGTCAAAAATATAGGTCATGCTATAACGTTTTTGAAATCTGAACAAAAACTGTATACATGGTCCAAATTTCATTGCCATAGCTCCAAAAACAAAAAGTAGGTCAGTAGGTCAAAAATATAGGTCATGCGTTGACATTTTTGAAATCGGAAAGAAAAACTGTGCACATAGTCCAAATTTCATTGCCACAGCTCCAAAACAGTAGGTCAAAAATATAGGTCATGCTATGACATTTCTGAAATTGAAACGAAAAACTGTGCACACAGTCCAAATTTCATTGCTGTAGCTAAAAAACAAAAAGTAGGCCAGTAGGTCAAAAATATAGGTCATGCTATGACGTTTTTGAAATCAGAAGAAAAAGCTGTATACAAGGTCCAAATTTCATTGCCATAGCTCCAAAAACAAAAAGTAGGTTTGTAGGTCAAAAATATAGGTCATGTCATGACATTTTTGAAATCGAAATAAAGAACTGTGCACACAGTCCAGATTTCATTGCTGTAGATCAAAACCAGAAAGTAGGTCAGTAGGTCAAAAATATAGGTCATGCGATGACATTTTTGAAATCGAAACGAAAAAGTGTTGTTTTGTCTAAGTCTGTTTCAAATCCAACCATAAATTACATAATTATGGCAGTTTTAACAAAATTCAATGATTTGACCTTGACCGTCAAGGTCATTTCAAGGTCAAGATCAAACTTGCAATAATCATAATGTCTGATTTGTCACAACTGTTGTTTTGTCCAAGTCTGAATTAAATCTATAAATAAATGAGAAAGTTATGACAATTTAAGCAAAATTCAATCATCTGACCTTGACGGTTAAGGTAATTTTAAGGTCATGATCAAATCTGAGTTATTCAACATGTCGGTTTTGTCAAAAGTGTTGTTTTGTCCAAGTATAAATCAAATCCAACCATAATTACTACTGTTATGGTCAATTTTAGCAAAATTCAATAATTTGACCTTGAAGGTGAAGGTCATTTATGAGTCAAGGTCAAGTTTAGTCTGGTCAGCTTGAAGGTCTTGTCCAAAGGGTTGTTGTGTCCAAGCATAAAGAAAATCCACCTATTGATAATAAAGTTATGGCCAATTTTAGCAAAATTCAATATTTTGACCTTGAATATGAAGGTCATTTATGAGTCAAGGTCAAGTTTAGTCTGGTCAGCTTGAAGGTCTTGTCCAAAGGGTTGTTGTGTCCAAGAATTAAGAGAAACCACCCATTAATTATAAAGTTATGGCCAATTTTAGCAAAATTCAATATTTTGACCTTGAATATGAAGGTCATTTAAGAGTCAAGGTCAAGTTTAGTCTGGTCATCTTGAAGGTCTTGTCCAAAGGGTTTTTGTGTCCAAGTATGAAGATAATCCATCAAGGAATAAAAAAATTATGATCAATGTTAAAGTTTTCGGACGGGAACGGCAACGGCACCGGCAACGACACCATGACTATGACAATAACTCGATTTTTTTTAAAAAAAAAGTCAAGCTAATAAGGGATTGGAATTAAATTATTTGATTTAAATTCTGAAGTTTTGGTTTTGATTCATAATATTTCGATTTCTAACATTTTAGAATTTCAATTTTAGAATTTTATAGATCTTTATCATATCTGAATTTTAGGTTTAATAATTTGTATAAATGTCAGTCTTTCAGAAGTTATGATGTTCATGCTGTGATGCATGGTTATCATGTTATAGTGCAGAAATATTGATAGTTTAGCTGATTATCACCTTGACCTTTTATGTAATTATCCCAAACAGTATAGAGGTCATGTAATCAATGATGGCAATCACTCTAAGAAGTCTATAGTCTGTATGGGAAGTAGTTGCCAAGTTATACAGCAAAAATGCTTTTCAGTATTTAGGTCATTGTGACCTTGACATCTGACCTACTACTCTTAAAATCTACAAGGTCATTCTTCTCAGTGTAATCAATCATCATATGAAGTTTGAAGTCTGTACGACAAATGGTTATAAAGTTTTACAGTGGAAATAGTTTTCAGTGCTTAGGTCACTGTGACCTTGACCTTTGACCTATTGATCCCAAAATCAATAGGGGTCATTCACTCAATGTGTGCAACAATCATATGAATTTTGAAGTCTCGATGACAAATGGTTGTTGAGTTACAGAGTGTAAATGATTCTGAACATTTAGGTCACTCTGACCTTGACCTTTGACATACTGACCCCAAAATGTACAGGGGTCATCCATTCAATGTGTGCAATCAGGATATAAAGTCTGAAGTCTCTATAACAAATGATTGTCAAGTTTCATGGCGGAAATGGTTTTCAATGTTATTAGGTCACAGTGACCTTGACCTTTGAGCTACTGACTTAAAAATCAATAGGGGTCATCCACTGTGGGCAGTAAAAACATAAGGCCAAAGAGTTACTCAAGTTATCCTCCGGAAACCAAATTGCTTACAGAAAGACTAACGTCTATGACCATAACATAATATATGCCCCTTCAGACATAATACAAAAAGGAGAAAAACTGTGTTAAACTTTAGAATCCTTCACTCTCATGTTTCATGCAGCCACTGATAGGCTGGAATCACACAGGATGATGCAGCTACACATGTACTGCATGTATCTTAATTTGCTGATTTGTGAAACAGGTACAGCTGCGACAAACATCATGTGGACTTGCTATAAAGTATTTTATATATTTGATAGGATGTGAAGAGAAAGCTATTGAATTTAGAAATAACATGTAAGAAAATGCATTACATGATTGTACTTCAAATATGTCTTAATGAGGTCATATATTTCACATTCTTATTATTACCAGGTAAGAGGATATTTAGGAAGACTAAATGTCAACACCATTGAAAAGTAAAAAAAAAAATGTGAGAAAAAATGTTACACAAGATCAATTTGTTAAATGAAACTTCCAAAGTTATCAGATAAAAAGAACAGCAATTTCATAAAAAAGTTGTATCTTCAACAGTTATTCAAATTTGTTCTCGTCCACTACTGACTTGAGTATAAACTAATGTTTTACTGCTCTAAAAATGCAGAAATTTAGAAATCACAATTAATTATCTGCATACAATTAAAACAACATTTATGTATCTGACTTTCAATATAGATTATAACATGTAATCTACCCCATAAAAACACTTGATAGAAGAGTCAAGGGCTCCACAGTCAAATATGCCAGACTGCTGCTAAATAATCATTAGGAATAAAAAGACAAGATAGAGTGTTGCAAAATTATCACCATAAGAAATAAATTGGAACCCAAGTTATAAACAGATTATTGAATTGCCTTATACAAGATGTGTGTTTTTTCAAAGATCTGTCTAATTAAACTTTAAGATACAGTTCGCTCAGCGGGATTCTGCCTTTTCAGCGATCCACCGTGGAAGATTTTTATCGCGGACAAACACAGCGGACGTCTGCAATGAGAGGGTTAATTTCCGCCGCGTCCTGCAGTGTCCAGTTGTTTCCACCGTGGACAAAATACCGAAGACTGTATTTAAGTTATCAATAAAATCAGTTACCTGTTTCTCATGGGGAACGTGGCGGCCATTATAACTGTAGCTCCAAAAAATAATTGTTTTTCAACGTGCTCTAATTTGACCCGATGACTTTAAATTTATGGTGCCTTATCTTTGATGCATAACACTGTTTTGAAACCTACCCTCAAAGGAACAATCTGTCAATTACACTTCCCACTTGACCTATGATCTTTACACGTGATATAACACCATCTTTTTTACTGGCTGTTATTCTAAGAGCTAACTTTTGACAGCAAGCCTGAGTAATTTTCCATAAAAAATTCCAACTATTTTACCGCCTTTTCAACATCACATGATCTAATGCTGCATGCTTTTCTAAAAATTGCGATGCTTACACTCTACTTTCAGTTCTCATTTTCAGAAAATCTTTACCCAGTTTTTTCTTAGAAGAAATTTGACAAGGATTAAATTTCACAGTATATTAAATAAGAAACAATAGTCGACGTCTTCATTGTTGTCTCTTGTTACTTTTTCATAAATGTCGTAGATTATTCAGTATTAGACTTAAAGTGGTTTTTCACAACCATGAACTTGCGTATCTACTCTATTTTCCAATTTAATATGACGACAACAATTTGCCGTGATGTCGAATATTTTTTTGTACATTACCCAATAAAATAACAAAAGAACAACAAGAGTTACAAACAACAAATACATTGTATCTACATGTTTTTTTTATTTCAAAATCAAATTTTACATACTGAAAGTTGTAAAGTTTTAATAATTTATCGTAAAATTCAACAGTTTTCACCGCGATCCGCGGTGATTGACCACCGCATTCCCCTGCGATGTACCGCGGCATTCCGCGGGAATCGCTTTCGGCTGTAGATTTATGTCCGCCATGGTGAAAATTTTCAGTCCACAAATTTTTGTACGCGATGAGTCTCATCTGCAGGGTCTCGCGGGTTTTCCAAAATCCGCGCTGAGCGTACTGCAAGTAAGTCTGTGTAAGGCAGTATCTCTACTTGCGTTTGAAACATTCAAAAGACCAAAGGAGGACTGCTGAGACAAGATTTGAAAGACAAATATAATAAAGCTAAAGGATAAAACTTATCAACACATGGATCAAACTCCTTAAATCTCCTATCTAAAAGACTAAATACATACAGATAATTGAATATTCCAATTTACCTGTTTCCTAGTTATTCAAACCTTTTCACCTATTAGGACTTGGTGGTTTTGGTCCAAGAAATGTCTAACAATAACGAATTTTGTCTTCATCAAAACTATCAAAAGTCTGTGTGCGTTCGATTATTTCAACAATACAATTTCGAGATCAATCTAGTTGAAGTGTAGCCATTAATCAATTTTTAGTATAGAAAAGGATATCATCACAGTAATAACACCAGAATGACTTGCTCTCTTTCAAAGCCAAAAAACACCTTACCCACAGTGTGATTACTGACGTAGCAGGATGCAATTAACTGTAAATAAACCGTTTCCTGGAAATAATCATCAAAATAAACAACACTACACATTTCCGGAAATTTTCTTAGGGAGAAGCACTGTTTTATTCATGTAATTTTCAATAATGGGTATCTCCGACTGACCAAGGTATTTGAATATTTTTTCAATTAACTAAGAAAGTATTTTTCTGCATTTATCTAAATAAAAATTCAATCATTTACAGTATACCTTCAAAACTTCTATACATATAACAACTGCTCCCCCGCCATGTGGGAATACTAAAAGCCGGTATCGAAAAGATACGGTCTAAGACGGAAACAGATCAGATCGTCGATTAACCACATTGGTTTGCAATGATACATGGCTTTTCTTATTTTAAGGTTTCACGAGTGGTGTACATTTTGTATATGAGTTTTAATGTAAATATTGCAAAATGACAGCATTAAAAGAAAATGTTGTGGAAATTAAAAAACAGCATGATTATTTTTCAAATATAAGACA
Organism: Cyclina sinensis; assembly: GCA_012932295.1. Lineage (NCBI taxonomy): Eukaryota > Metazoa > Mollusca > Bivalvia > Venerida > Veneridae > Cyclina > Cyclina sinensis. The sequence continues at coordinate 26,042,044 of JAAONU010000017.1, forward strand.
GCGATTGCCGAACTTCTGAAATATTTGTAAAATTATGTCACGTGTTTTAGTGTTATCTCATACATTCAAACATTATATGTGGTAACTTCTGGATTGAGATTTTCATGAAATTTACGTTTCTTTTAGATTTGGGAATAGATGACATTTGAAGTATGTGTCATACTCTGTGTCTCAGTTAAAAGGCTGAATGAATCCATTACATCATAAAAAACGACTTGTCACATTTCACGTGGATTCAATACAAAATGTTAAATTAAGAAAATGATTTAAGCAATTTTCAGATCAGCAATTAGAATATTTGCTACAAAAACTATTACTTCAGGTGGTTTTATGAAGCATACAAGTATCAGAATCCTGACAGAATAACCTGACCAAACATGTGCATTAACTCATGAGTTGGTATCAAGAACATTTAATTCCAGATCGACAGTCAGTGCAGCTTGTGATTCAGCATAAGCCCCGGAACTAGAGCTGCAGGGGCTACATTCGCGGCCTTAATGTTTTGATAAGCAGCAATATTTAGGAGCTGCAATATACTTCCTATAAATATTTCAGGTTATTAGTCTTCGGCACCTGTTGCGCAAATAACCGACGTCCCCGCCCTCCTCTCTTGTTATTAAAAGCATTTAAATAGACAAATCAGCAATGTTAAGTTTAGGGGAGGGTCTGTCTGTCTCCTGCCCCTCTCTCTCTCTCTCTCACTTATCTATCGTCGATACCGGTACCCTATGTCCGACGCCGCCCACCTTCTCAAGACTTTAGTCATATCTGGCTGTGGGGTAATTGTAAGATATAGAAAACAACTCTAGAGACTGTACTGTTTTGTTTTTTCTTTCTTTCTATCTTTTTTACACTCTTAGTGTATATCACCGATACACGAGATCTCAGTTTGATATCTTATACGAAAGACATTTGGTAGAGTTAGTGGAGGAGCGAAGGATTGACCATGCACTGGATTACTGATCGACCCAGCCCCAAACTGCTATGTTTGGCAACGTTCTTTATTTTTGTGAACTCATAATACGTCATTCCGTACCGTCCTCATGCGGCAGTCTTCAGGAATTTTTACCAATGTTATTCCTGTTAAGTTTCCAGTCTGTTTACACAATTATTTTCCATACCGTTTGTATTGTACCACATTCAGCTAAGAGTAGGTGCTACATTCAGACCTAAAATCTCAAAAAGTAACCGATGATAAACAATGTTTGCAACAGAAACACCGTTCGTTTGCTTTGAAAATTTATACTATATATTTCAGAGATTCAAGATCCCGCATGTTTTAAGTCTTATATTCATATTTTATGGTTGAAAATGGGTGGATTATAAAGCTAAATGATTACATTGGTGACAGAATATTCATACTAATTTTATAAACCTGGAAGGTAAGAGGTTCCTTAAATATATTGAAATCATTATAGTTTTTGTTATATAAATGTTCTTATGCGTTATAACGTCATCTGTCAACTGGCACAGAAGATGGTATACTTGCTTGCCGTGATTTTTGTTGGGATCGATAGGCAAACTCAACCCAATCGAATCCAGAGTAGCACAGTTTGTTTCTGCTTTGTCTTCTTTATTACAGACAGAGTACCTGGGGGCTATACTGAGTTCACGTGCGTTGGTCGATCGGTCCGTCCGCCCGTCCCGCCGATCGTAGACAAAATTTATCCGGACTGTTCTCAGCAAGTTTTTTTCAGATTTTTATAATACTTTGCAAGAATCATAAGTACCAAGCCTAGTTTAGGTATGTTGTTGCTGCGTTCCATTGTCATGATTTTTCTTTGAGAAGTGGGCATTTAATATTTTTAAAAGCATAGTTGCATACCATTGTCAGGTCCCACCCCGTTGATTTTTCACTGAGTTATGGCCCTTTGATATTTGTTTTTACACTTCAGTGTGTCCGGACTGTTTCTCATCAACTATTATTCAAATTTTAATAATACTTTGCAAGAATCATAAGTACTGAGCCTAGTTGGGCATGTTGATGCTGCGTTCCACTGTCATGATTTCTTTTTGAGTTACGGGCCTTTAATTTTTTTAATACATACATTTGTCCATGCTATTTTTCAATAACTACTAGTCAGATTTTAATAATGCTTTGTTATGTTCCATTCCAATGAGTTTTCACTGAGTTATGGACCTTTGATCTTTTTTACATATACAGGCTAAAAGGCTGAAGATACCATATAATATTTAAAATATCACGATCCATTAGCATTTTTGTATTACAATTATATGTTACTTATCCTTACAAATGAACTTCTTTAAGAACTCAACAACGATCATTTATTTCAGAAATAACAAGTTAAAGTATCGGAAATAGAGCTAAAAGGGAAAATATTAAAAAGAGAACAGTAGATTCTATAATAATTTTATATTTTACAAGACTAACATTTCCTGTGTGCATTATATTCGCTTACACATTTGAAATGAAACCACTGTATTTTGCATTTTTGTTTTCACATTTTAACACGTCTATTTAAGCCGGCATCCTGCAGGAACAGTGGTCACGCTTTGATATTGCAAAAATGAGTATTTACACCAAATTTTATAGCATTTTTATAAGATATATGGTATTATTCATTAATATACATCACAATGAATTTAAAAAGAAATTTGAAGTATCTTCGAGTGGTATGTTTTATACAAAACTGAAACACGGCGATTTGCGGGGAATTTTCGCATATGGTAATAATGATAATAATAACTCTATGTTTTATGACACTTCTATCTCACAAGACAGTCTTTGAAATGCCGACGAATGATTGTCTCTGGTTGTCACTTAGCTTTGATATTGCAGAAATGAGTATTTACACCAAATGTAAAAGCACCTTTGTACCTGTAAAGGCAACGATTTACGCTTTACGCATTGGCAGAACAAAGGAAATATCGCGGCACTAATAAATTATTAGGCACAGTTTTTCTACAGAGCAATTCCTACTGTAGTTTCACGGTTATGACATAAATTTCATTTTACCTTGCACAAAGATTTATCTCTATCCATAGCCGTCTTGAGCATGAACCCAATATATAGACATACAGTTGTAGAGAAACAATTCTAAACTTAACCCTACATGTATAACGAACCTCGCATTATATTGCCTTTTGAAGAATGACGGGTTTGACCAGCTTTTTTGAAATCAAACTACCACAACAGTGCGGCTTGCGAACTAGCAGAACTATTTTTGTTATGATAGAGAAGAATTTATAAAGGATGAGCCTCAAAATGATTCTTTCTAGCCTTTCCTCACACTCCAGCAAATGGCCTTCAATTTTCAAAACTTTATCGTAATAGACGCAGGAGGTGCTTCTCCTTGAAGTATTCAAAAATATAATTTTATTTCTGTAACATAATAACAATAACAGTCTCCGAAAGATTTGGTCGTCATAAATAATGTGCTCAGGATTCACTCTTATTTAAATGTGTTTATCAAAAAAGAATCCGTTGATTTCGTCACAGACACACGCTCGCGCACACATGCGCACGCACGCGCCCCCGCAAAACAGCCTTTATTGACTTAGAGACATATGCAAATACAGATGTTCTTAAATCAGAAAATAGATCTAAACTCGGAGTTTAGCCCTTCTGTATCTTAAGTGAAGTTTCCAAGTAAGCTCTAAGACATCACATGCATTCTTAGACTTAGTCTGGATTGCCTGCCCCCTTACCACTATCGCTTCCGGGTCAGGCAAAGCTGAATAATTCTTTTTTTAATTTATTCTGCTTTTTCATATATATCAATTACATACATTCTCATTTACATACAACAGTAAAATACAATTAACATATGGATCAATTACATACATTCACATTTGCATACAATGGTTACATACAATTAACAACAAATTAATATTATGTTAAATTTCATTGATCATACAAGTATTTTCATTTGTAACACACACACGCACATGCATACAGTCACGCACCTACATACTCTACTTTCATTCACAAAGATTCATTCTGTCCCTCTTTCACATTTTAAGCAGTATGATAGTACTGTCCTTTTTGGTTGTCTAGACTGATATGTCTTTTTTTGTTTTACGATACTTATACTTTATCTAATTTATAATATTTAAGAGGATGTTCCATTTTTTAACATGCGCTTCTAATTCGTCTTTTAATAAGGCAATTTGTTCCTCTATTTGTATTCTATTAATTATTGTTTTTAAATATTACAGAAGTTGGTGTAAATTTTTGATATTTTGCTTTAAAAATATAATAGTTCATGAAAATGAGAATAAAATTGATTATGTCACTATGAGGACCAACTTTGAACTCTTCAAAAAATAATATGTCTTTCGAAATGTTAAATTTTATTTCATTTGAATTTAGCCACATATGTAACTCTGACAAAATATTTTGTGTTATTGTATATTCCCAGAAAAGATGGTCAATATTTTAAATACTACTATTACAGAAATCACATATATTTGTGTTTGACAGCTTGCACTTCTAAAGAAAGGTGTTTGTAGGTAGGATTCTATGGAAGAATTTATACTGGAAATTTCTTAATGAAACATCTGATGTGCTCTTAAACGGTAATTGATATATTTTTTCCCAATCAATATGCCTATTTATATTATTTTCCCATTCTATTTCATTTGTATTCTTACTTCGATTTTTTTTTATTTTTCAGTTGCATATTATATAATAATTTATTCACAGATTTTGATTTTATTACATTTTGTATTAATGGCTGATAGGGAGTATTGTTTGCTAAAGAATTTTGTAACTTTTTAATAAGAATATCCGGTATACTTCCTATAAGCATATGGTATTTTAAGAAATCGTTATTGTTGATGTTATATATATATATACATAAAATCTTTAAATTTATAAAAATTTTCCTGTTCTATGATCATATAAGTGTTCTATGAATTCAATTTCTGTTTTAAACCAATTTTCATAGAATACAAGTTTACCATTTATTTTTATATCAGAGTTGTTCCAAATAACATCTTTAGTGACATTTTTTTGTCATATATATATTATTAATTTCAAACCATGCACTTAGCATGTTATTTATAAAACTTTTTGGTGGAAATAATTGATTAACATCGTGATTTGAAATATTACATTCAAACACGAGTTCGTTTCCATACTTAATTAATTTATGTTTAACAAATAATTTCCATAAGCTATTGTTTTCCACGTTTAAGTATCTTTTGATCCAGCTTGCTTTTATAGATTTTAGAAAGTATGAAATATCTGTTAGTTTCAATCTACCCTTCTCAATTTTCTGTTTGATAATGTTTCGTCTAATTTTATCTGGTTTTCCTTCCCAAATAAAGTGAAATATTGCATTTTCAATTTCCTTAATTTTTGATTCTGGTGGGTTTTCTAACACTGAAAAAGGATAAATCAATTTTGGTAGTGCAAACGTCTTAATGACCGTTACTTTACCTATCAGAGATAATTTTTTATGTTGCCATTGTTTCAAACAGTTGAAAAATTCTTTAAGTTTTGGATCAAAGCTGAATAATGGCGGCGGACACTGCGACATGCACGGTACAGTAAATTCTTATTTAAAAAGAACATTTTGCACTGTTGGTTGAAATCAAAGCTATTATATACCTAAAATACAGTGGAGACCATATCTTCATTCATTCAGTTCATAGTTATGTCAAACAGGGCGGTAAATATCGGTGCAACGTAGCCATATTTCGGACGTGTTTTTTTGTCCGGTTGTTGGTTAATATTTCGGTAACTGTTGCTAGACAAAGAAAGATCGAGTCTTAAAGGCGTATATTGTACCTAAAATCCTATTAAATCAACTATCTTACAAAAATGTTAATGCTACATAAGAAATATGAGATACCTGAACAAACCCTGTGGGCGCCGCCATTATTGTGCTTTGCCTGACGTTCTTTTACGTAGCAAAGTACGACCGGGAACCAGACAATCTAAAAATTTCAAATACTATCATTAGTAAAAGCGATTTTAATTGATAGTTGAAAGTAATCATTAATGAATCATATACCATATCTATGTATTACTGATTTATTTATCGTCCTGTGGGAGATAGTGCGCTTCTATCACTCTCTTTGAGCCGGGATTATTTTTAGGTTGGTGGAAATAACCAGTTAAAAAGAAGGTAAACGTGTTACTTCACATTCCTTAAAAACTGTTAAAAGACAACTTTGTTACAAAATGTAATTCATTATGTCGTAAGTTTACCATAAAGATCTGCAATATCTCGGCTTTTCATGAAAATTAACTCCATCTCATTAATTAAGTTATATAGTGTTTCTTGCTAAATAAATGGTAAATTCTATTTCTGTAGCTATAAGATTATTTGCTTTTCATATAACCGGCTCTTTTCATGATCATAATGGAACAAATAAAGGGACAACCCTTTCATCTGGACCTTGAAAATAACAAATAGAAATTAGTACCACAAAATAACAAAATGAACGGTAAATATCATGGGCATATATTTTTGGCCTCACTGACGACAAATTCATAACTTAACAAGAAAAACATTAATGCATTTATGTATAAGGTAATAAGGTAAATGTTGAAAAAGAATTTGTTAAATGTTTGGGTTATAATAAAGTTGTATGGCACTCTAAATCTTTACAATAAGAAAAAATAAAAAAAGACTCATAATGAGACACTTTATTACAAATTGTTAAGTCAATACAGGAAACGTGGAATGTGGGCTGATGACTAAAAAATTCACTCCATTTTTTACCCCATTATAGTTTTTCCTTTCAAAGTATAAAAGACGTAAATACAGGTCCCCGTATGTTCTGTATCAAAAGCAAAGCTTTGTCATCTAACCAGGCCAATTTTAGATTACAAACCCATCCTCATTTTTGAAGAATTATAATAGAACTGAGATAAAATAAAAGAAAAAGTCCTGGTCATGTATCTTCTTTGACACATGTGCTCATAATAAAATCTTATTAGAAAAAAACTGGGATTATGTATGTATGTTCCTCAAATAAAACTGCTCTAACCTGGTAATCCTACTCATATTGGCAGTGAGTTGCACTTCACCAAACACAATATTCTCTCTTATCTTTTCCACTAAAATGTCTACATACATCCACTAAATCTATACTATAACTCCAAACCTATTGCACTAATTTGTTGAAAGTTTGCAAAATGATAGAATACAGTAACAGAAATGCACTGTATAGGAACAATAACACTTTCTTTGTAACTTTTGGAATTATCTTCCGTCATTAAATATTATTTCAACACTTACTGTGAAACTTTCGACCAGTTCCACTCGGTGGTTGCTAAGAAATAGTCTGGACAAAAATAACAGTTAAAATGCATGAAACAGGCATAACTTCGTGAAAAACTAGTAACCACAACATGCTGCTAATATACACAGCTCCTCTTGGTAGTAAAGCTTCCTATAAAGTTTCAATGAATTCCAGTCAGTGGTCGCTGTGAAATAATCCGGACAAACGTTATAGCTGAAAAGGCGTGAAAGGGGCATAACTTTGTGAAAAATCATTGAACCAAAGCATGCTGCTAATATGCACAGCTCCTCTTGGTGGTAAAGTTTCCTATGAAGTTTCCATAAATTCCAGCCAGTGGTTGTTGAGAAATGGTCCGGACAAAATTTCGGAACGGAGAGATGGACGGAAGGACGGACGAAGCTACGACTATACACATCCCCGTTGGGGAGCATAAAAACTGTTCATTGAAACACAGTGACTTGTTAGGATCTACAAAGACTTTGCTAACAAATGTTAAAATCACTTAATTTTTTGTTTGTTTCAGTCTCACACAGATCTTATGGCAATAAACTACACACCAAACTTTCACGAATTTACTTTCTTGTTTATATATATTGTTACTATTGTTAGATCTTTTTCCATTATTGGCAGAAGTTCCGGACTAAACTGTTCTTAACTAACTTTTTTTCAACGCTGAAGTACATTATGTATGTAGGCTTATATTAACGTAGATCTTATGCCAATAAACTACACACCAACCTTTCACGAATTTACTTTCTTGTTTATATATATTGTTACTATTGTTAGATCTTTTTCCATTATTGGCAGTAGTTCCGGAGTTAAATGTTCTTAACTAACTTTTTTTTCAACGCTGAAGTACATTATGTATGTAGGCTTATATTAACGTAGATTTTTTAAGCTATCCAGTTTAAGTGCCCAGTCTAGTAACAATATTAATATGTTTATAATGTACATGTATATACAAACGAACACATAAAATATCTGACTATCTCTCTCACACGCATTTGTCCTTCGAACTTCGTGAGAAAACTACTTCTTTTTACTGTTTCTATATAAGTATAGCATAAACAATTCTTACTTCTGGTAGCATTTATCGACAATGAACCATTAAATAACTATCCTTTTTTTATTCAATGGATATTCATGTAATGGAACACCCGTTAAATTGCTACTGACCGGAACATATTAAACCACCAAAAAAGAACCACTTATACAAACTGCATGAGGGAATAAGTTTTCAGAAAAAGACATTGTTTTCATCAACTTCCTTCAAATTCAAATGAAGACATCTGTTTCATTTTTCCCCAGAAAATGACAAGTAATTGATAACAACATATGTGAAAATACGGAATGAAAAAAAGACAACTATTCAATTAAATACAGAGAATCAGATGAAATGTGCTATTTATATGATTTAATCAAAATCAGATTTTCAGCAATTACTTTGTCATCTGTTTCCAGTGATATTAATATTTTGCCAATCAAAATAATAAGCTATGACTTCATCCGATTCCTGATCTCATTAATACGGAATCAGTGCTTTCTCGACAGAGCCACCTAAATCTAATTCTTTATTGTAAGCATCTTTTATAAGCTTTTCAGTCTGCCGAGCAGCTTCACGTAGCCGTGCCAACTTTTCCTCGTTGAAAACTAACCGTAGTTGTTCAATATGTTCAGCTTCACTTGTATGTCTGTGAAAATGTCCCTCTTGTGACTTCACCGTACAGTTTATGTCGTCATCAGATACGCTCACATTTAAAAATGTCGCCAATTTTCTCAGCTCTTTTGCCATATCTGATTTAAGTGTTTCATACTGTACAACATGCACCGGTCCTTTAAATGTCTCGGTTATGTTTCTGAACAGACTGATGTAAAAGCTAAGCATGTAATCGAATTTTTCTTGGCTTGCTGTAAAATAAAGCAATTTCAGTTATTCCAACTAAGCTTCCAATTTCATATAGATAAAATAAGTGCCGTACACATTGCAAGACTTTTATAGGTTCTTTGAGGTAGAAACAAATAGCGAACAAAAAGAAAACAAGAGGGCCATGATGGCCCTGGATCGCTCACCTGAGTACTTTGCCTGAGGGTCTACCGTTAAGCAAACATCAGATGCAACATTACATTTTCTAACTGAAGATATTCAAAGATCTCATATTTTATAGAAACAAGAAGATTTTCAAAGTTTTCCCTATGTAAAATAATTTGACCCCCGGGGCAGGGCCAAATTTGACCCCAGGGGCATAATTTGAACAAACTTGGTAGAGGTCCACAAGACAATGCTACATAATAAATCTTAGATCTGGGGGCCTTGTGGTTTCAGACAAGAAGATTTTTAAAGTTTTACTGTATGAGCCTATGTAAAATCCATTGACCCCCGGGTATGGGCCAAATTTGACCCCAGCGACTTAATTTAAACAAACTTGGTAGAGATCCACACGACATTGCTACATACCAAATCTTAAGGCCCAGGGCTTTGTGGTTTCAGACAAGAAGATTTTCAAAGTTTCACTATGTTAATTCAGTTGACCCCCCGGGGCGGGGCCAAATTTGACCCCTGGGGCATAATTTGAACAAATTTGGTAGAGGTTCACTAGACAATGTCCCATACCAAATCTTAAGGCTGAGGGCCTTGTGGTTTCAGACAAGAAGATTTTTAAAGTTTCACTATATAAGCCTATGTAAAATTAATTGACCCCCGATGTGGGGCAAAATTTAACCCCAGGTGCATAATTTGAACAAATTTGATAGAGGTCCACTAGACAATGCTATTTAACAAATCTTAAGGCTCAGGGCCTTGTGGTTTCAGACAAGAAGATTTTCAAAGTTTTTCCTTTAAGTTGCCATAGCAACCAGAGTTCTTGATAGAATCGATTTCATTGAACCACTTTGGTAAAGCTTCATGCAAGGAATATCCCAGGCAAGTTTCATCAAATTTGACCCAGAGGTTTCAGAGAAGATGTCGTTTGAATGAAAGTGTTGACGGACGACGGACAAAGACCGGTCACAATAGCTCACCATGAGCAAAAGGCTCAGGTGAGCTAAAAAACGGAATACGAAAGATATAAATATTTAGTAGACCAGCTATGTAGTTCTGCAAGAATAATGTAAGTGTAGGGTTAAACTGTACACTGCTACCTCAGTCTGTAACTGAATGTTCATCAGCAACGATAAATATCAAAACTTTATGTAGCAAGCATAAGCACTGACCTCGAGCTAAGACGTCGTTCGATGGGTGTCGGGTATGGCCAGCCCTTAAGAAGTTTAAGAAAGACAGCAGTGCGTCATACGGGTTGCGGACAAGCAGAACTATTTTTTCCATGATAGGAAAAAATTGAGATTTGTGAGCCTTGACAAGAATTGTTCTTTCCTTCATTCGTTCACACTCATACGGAAAGCCTCCGTCTCTAAGCTCCCTGGCGCAGTCTACACTGGAAGTGCCTATCCCTGAAATATCAAAATTTCACTTTAATAGTGTAAATGTACAACTAAAACTTCAATGTCATAACACTCCATGACGCTTTTTAGAGAAAGGCTTTCTTATGTCAGTCTAGGAAGAAAATTGGGTTACCTTCTTTTCTGGCCAATAACAATCATGGCAAAACTATTAATGAAAATAAAAAAGCTTGAAGATAATTAGAATAAACAAAACTTGTTCATTTTACTAACTGAATTACAAAATATTCTACAGGATAAAATTAGACGGCATTTCATTCGATCTAGGGCTAACTGGACGGTCGAGAGAGATAAATCATCATTTTTTTCTGTAATTTAGAGAAAAGACATTATATAAGTAAAACTATTCCATTTTTTGATAAAAGATGATAAAACAGTTACTTACAATCAGAATGAAATTTTGAACGAGGCAAAAAAAATCATCAAAGGTTATATGATAAGATTGGCTCTTTACAAGATATAAAATGGAGGATTACCTAGAAAATGTTAAAGTTCCAAAGCTGAATGACAATCAAACAGTTTAGAAGCACTATTCCTTTCTTCGAGGTTAATGATACTTTATTAAAAATATTTTGGAAGCCAATTGGTCAGAGCAATTAACCATGAGATTGTTATGGAAGAAATGTCTGTAACTAAACAAAAGAAGGTATCATAAAATGTATACTAAAGGGTAACAAACCAAAACAGTATTTGAAAAATTACTTTGTTAAATACAGTATATAAATTAGCGTCTGGATCGATAGCAAAAAAGTTAAAATCAGTTTTAGATATTATCATCAGCACAAATCAAACAGGTTTTATCTAATGTAGATACTTTTCATTTTAAAGAAAATAATAATATTCCAGGTCTGCCGTTGATGATTGCTTTTGAAAATACATTTATCTCATGATTTTATTATTAAAAAATATAATTTTTTTAAGATTTGGGGCCCATGTTTAAGAGATGGATTTCACTGTTTTATACTGATATAACAGCATCCATCCAACTGAATTATTATCTTTCAGATTTTTTTATTGTTTGGCGTGAATGTCATCAAGGTGATCAAAACAGCCCTTATGTTTTTATTCCGTGTGCAGAGATATTAGCTCTCAAGATTCCAAGTAATACAGATATAAAGTGCACGACAATTCATGATACTGAATATGAGATAAAGCAGTTCGCTGATGGCACCTCTTTATTACTGGATGAAAAACACTGAGCTGGGCATTAAATACTTTAAAGGAATTTGGAATGAACCTCGAGAAAACACTCGTGGTTGGAAAGGGTTACTAAAATATACCACTACAGCAAAAGCGTTGAAAAGCACTGAAGTATTTAAAAACTAAACAGTACTTCAAAAAACAACATTTGTTAAGCAAATTGACTGAATTCAAAACCAGTCATATTACTTTTGTAGCTAGATATATCCTGAGGGTTAAAGACTCCTGATCAAAGGGTGTTTGAGGTATTGGTCAGATTGGTCACCGTTGGCTTTGAGTAAAATCCCACAAAATAAAAGGGGTCATCAACAATTCTATAATGTTGAAAGCTATAGCTTATATACAAGTACAGTTAAAGGACTGAAACAATAATTTTACCATTGAAGCCAGATAAACTTCGAGGATTAAAGACCATTCGTCTAAAGGATGGATGCACTTTGAACTTCAAGTAAAATTCAACAAAATAAAAAGAACACACTATTATTTAAATCTAGAATAGGTCATTAAATGTAGAATGGAAGGTGCAAGCTGTAATTTCACCTCTCAATCCATTGTTACCCATTTTAACCAGCGTATCCGTATAATAGGAACAGAGGAGTTGATGCACTGCATCAGCTCCACATTATACGATCTATAGAGATCATAGGCCAGAGCAGCTGATGCACTGCATCAGCTTCTGGGTCTAAAAATAGATACTTTGTACGCTAGTCTCACTTTACATTGTATAGGCAGAGGAGTTGATGCACAGCATCAACTGCTCTATTCAGTGTATTTATATAGTAAATGCGACGAACATTTTAACCCCTCTATTCCGTTATGTCTATATATACATGACAGAGGCATTATATTATTGACCTGTGGTCAATGCATATAGACTAACACGACTGGAGGTGCTAATGCGCAGTTGGGGTGTTATGCAAGAGGGGTACTTAAATAGCCAATGGTCAGTCTTGGTTTTTGGTTATCTCTACCTGTCTGTCGATAAATTTGAAATTGTGAATGTCTGACAGACTCGCTTGAAGCACAACGACCCACTACGCACCCAAGGCACTGTGCCACGTATATAATGCGACGGGCACTCGAGATTGCGGAGCCTTGCCCGGCAAACATTCACATTTCCAAATTGTCATAGCCTGAAAAGACGAGGCGTTTCCGTTCATGCCATCATCCAGGCACTTCTGGCGTGAAGAGTTGGACTAACGTCAACCTACATACCTCGCTCGCTCGACAACAGGGGTTGTAACAAAGAATCTTTTTGCACACACATATATTATAACGGTAGAGCTACAAGGTGGTGAGTGCTTAAGACAACCGACATACATACATACCTCGCCCGCTCGACAACAGGAATATTTAATAAAAATAAGAATATTCTCATAAACAATAACAGATCAACAGGGGTTGTAATGTTCAAAGATGGTTAAATGAATAGACACAAAACAAATTGTCTGTTCTCGTTAAACAAATACAGATTTTCGTTTTATTAACAAGTTATGCAAACTTTGAAGTGAAAACAGGTTTTACATGAAAAAAATACAATATTCACAGTTAAAATAAGTCTATTTATATTATATTTGTATCCAAGCTGACTCAATTTTTTAATTCATGTATTTTCGTGAGATCACAAAGACAATCATGCTCCCTCAATGTATTTTTATATGATCTTACATGCCTACATAACAATGACAGCACATCATGAAGATTTAAAGGTATAAAAGAAACCGTCAAGACAAACTTTCTGGACCTTTAGGGTGTATCTAGCTTTTCCACTGACATGAGTTTTTACTTGTCCCTGTTACGTACATGTACAATATATCAAAAAGACATTGTTTTTCTTTCTTTCTTCCGGTTATGACTTCGATCAAGACTGATCAAATGTTACGTCATGTGAACAAGTTTCAAGAATGGGTAAAACATGTGATCTCTAGAATGGTCAAAATTGTTTCAGTTGATCTGATCTGGCGACCAATTAAGGTTTTGGTCTAATTTCAAACTCACCTGAGACATCATCAAAACAAATTAAGTGATTGATTATAACAAAGAATGGGTAAAAATGTGACTGGTAACTAGCTTCATTTGATCTAAGTTTGGGACTTAGTTTTTGATCCAACATAATCCACTCATTTGAGATATCATAGGAATAAAAACTCTGTATTACGTAGAGTGGAAACAAGCTAAATTCGAACAATTGACAAGGTCAGAGCAAGCTCTTGCCAAGTCAGTGTGCTCAAGTAAACTGAAAAAGCATATTATGTTTAAAGATATGGAAGTACTGAAACAATTTTTTAAGGACACGCCATTGATTCATGCACATGTGGATAAAAATATTATCTCCATCCATGGCTTAAACATTTCACAAGATACACACTCTAAATAAAAACATTAAATATGGTAAATTATTTGTTCAATGTTGTTTTTATTCAGTTCATCTAGGTTTCTTCATAGATGCCTTTATGAGCTGTTATGTTACAACACCAGAATGAGGTGGAACACTTCCTCATGGTATACAAATATATATATCCGCACTTCCATCTGAAAATAAAAAGAAAATTGTATTTTGTTTTGTTTAAAGTTCCACCGCAATTTGTAAATATTAGTGAACACTTTAATTTAACATACATATAGTTACTTATTTACTTATTTTTTTTGACGTTTCATACTACTAGCATTTGTAGTAACAGAAAAAAAATCCCAACTTGTCAAATAAGCTTTAACAAAAAGTCCATGAAGGGGAAATTACTGTTGAAAATCGTCTCCATTGTTATATTGCATGCAAGGTACATAAGTTTTATGTTGGTAAATACTTGCTAGTAACATTTGTAGAAATCAAGGTTCATTAACTAAATGCCATGGAAGCATAATGAATAAACATTTTGTCATCATATCTGCATACTGAAAGTACAACCTTCACTACAATAGCCTTTTTAGCTGATACTTCATGTCCCATATTACCAGTAGTAATAACACTGCACCCAGTTTCCATTCCAGAAGTACACGTGTTCCTCCTTCATCTAATATACTCAATGCCTTCCATTCTGCAAGTTATACACAATGCATCTTATGGCCATATTTCAAATAAAAATAAGAACTGCAGAATGACAGCCTCACTGTACAACAGATACACTCATGCAGATAGGAAGGCAGAATAATAACAATGACTTTACAACAGTTTGTCAAAACTAAACACAGAAAATTCTAAAACATACCAAACAAATTTAAAAGTTCCAAACTTTACCACAGTCTAGTTGTATAATTTAACTGTATCATGTTGTGTAGTTTGCTTATACACAAAACAGTATAAAATTAAACAATAAAATGCCTGTGTATCAGATCTGTTTAAAAATAAGGTATTTCGCTGAAATTATTCTTTGTACATAATTTAAAAAGGTATCCACAGACATTATTAATGATTGACAGACAAATTTGCAATAAATGCCAGGTGGGCAGCTTCTTTAAAATGAAACTTTGACTTGGTGTCGTTTTTTAACAACTTACCAAGACAGCCCAGTGGAAGTGCAGTATGTCAACCTTCTGTAAAACCATCTTTATTTTATCTATGATTTAGAGATTTTTTATTATGCCGTTATTTTTCAGTAATTACTGTTCGTCAGTCAACTTGAAATATTTGTTTATTTACAGCGTTCCGAGAGGGAGCGTTATTAAGACTGAGTTAAAATCTCTATTTTGTAGAGCTAGAACGTACAGATAATAAACGTGTTCCAGACTAAAATTCCAGGTGCGAGTGATGTCACCAACAGTTGCACGCGCAGCTGTCATTTGAAAAGTAAACAAGTTGAGGACGCTCCAGTTAGGAGCCTATTTGGCGACATTTCACAAATATTCGAGGAAATTTTGGATAAATATTTTACGTGTTTTGGTAGTTGTACCAGAACATCATCATTTGATACGGGTTACATATTGCTTCGTATTGTTTGTGCTTGACAATTCAGAAACGCCGTGGCCGTGCTTGTCGAATTGACATACCGCCATTACCAGAACAGTATGCGGATCGGCATAAGGATACGGACACTTTCATAATAAGTATAGTTTGAAACTTTAAATATGTTTTGTTTGACAAATTTCATACAGAATAATCCATACACGGCATGAGATTCACATGGTAATTTTTGTATTTGGAAAATGGGTATATACTAACTGGTCAAAAAGATAGTTACCTAAAGAGAGAATATTATCTCATTTAAGATCAGACAGTTCATGGAAAGTGCATTGTTTACCTCATTTGTTTTTAATAGATCAAGATTATCTGAAGATTTTACCTTCTGTTTACAGAGGCTTCAAAAGAAACCAAATAGTGCGCCATGGAGCTCTTCAGGAGGGTCAAGGACAGGTGTGCCCTTGTGGATAATTAAATATCAGAAAAAGGTAGACTATATTCTACAAGTTCTTCCAGTATCAAGAATATAGTATTCTAAGTATATCAATGCATTGCTCATTTTTAATCATGACCATAATATTGACTGCTTAAGGTGAAACTTATTTTGGAATCAAAGGCCTTCAAATTGCTTTGTTTCATCATGGTGTTTTAAATTTGACCATTTGCAAGATTTGTTTTCAAGCTCCCACCTAAATATAGCTGAACATTGTAATTGTTCTAGAGTAGAAATATAGGAGAGAGTGAATGGTAGTATTCGCAAGGCAGTAGCAACTGGTGATGACCTGTCAGGCTGTCAACAGTGTGCTGTTTTGTTTCATTATAACGTTATACATTTCCATATGGAAAGTCCAGTTACAGTGAAATAAGTCACAAAATATGTTGCGCTTATCACTACTTTAATTCTATACTAGATAATACTCATTTATAACTTGTTTACAGTATGACCTCACTAGAAGTGATTCTCTCACACTTTGCTCAGCTCTGTACAGTGTAAAACTTCTGTATAATACAATGAATGACCCTCCTAAAAAACTGTCTCAGAAAAAGCATTAAATGTATGTTTAATACTGTTTATATACATGCTTTCCTTAAATCAAGGGGTATAGAGTCATTAGTCAGTTATCTCCTTCACAATTTGTAGTGTAGCATATTATACCAGTTAATAATGCAGCTTAGTTGTCAATGCTACAAAAGTAGCCTACTAGTCAAGGCTGAAGATACTAAACATTATGCTACTTCTTAGTTTTGATTCACTGCAGATATTTATTGAAGTCAAAATCGTTTCAATTATATGTTTCCACTATATGAAATCATGTCTGAATACTAAGCATGATTATGAAAATAAACAATATTTAATTTAATGCCTTCCCAAAAATGTCAACATTTTAGGAAGAAAAAGTATTGGCCCTATAACCATAATGTAGTTAAAAAGAGTGGCTTGTGGTACAACAAGTGCAGATCCAGTGCTTTTTTAATGATTCTGCTCTATTTCTGTATTCAAATCAGTAAATAAATGGCTCTTCTGTGTACGGACTGTGACATTGATTCACAAGTTATATACACATAAACATTTAAACTGGTATACTGTTACTGTAACTGACCCCAGCATCTGAATATCTCAGGGGCATTGTCTACTTTTCTTTTTATATTTGTAGATAAATCTTTTATCAGCTCTAACTGGGGGCAGAACAACAGGGCCTTAGCAAGTGAGTGCAAACATGTTGGCTTCTTGGGACATCTGAAAGCAAGATTGTGAGTTTCCAAGTAAACATTTTCAATATTACAGGTTTGAACATTTTCTGCATAAAGAACCATAAATGTGTATGTTGCTAAGTACTTTACTTAAAGGTGACTGTGCACTGTTTCAATTCAAACTCAGATCTGGTGTTATCTCATTCTAATGCAGCACAGTGGAGAATGTACTAAGCTTATGTATTAAACCTGACACTTTTTATATGGAATTCAATGTTACAAAGTATAAGGTACTTTCTTGTAACTGTTACAAGTGAGGAAACTGCCAACGTTAAGAACTCTTTCCTTTTTAGAAATAATTTTAGACTACAGCACCAGAACATATAATGCCTTTATCATTTTTGTGACAGTAATGACCAGGGATGGGTCAAGTACTGAGAATCAGTACTCAAGTACCACTCAAGTACTTGATGACTGAGGACTTACTCAGCAAGTACAAGTACATTCTTAAATGGTACTTGAGTGGTACTCATGGTACTTATAAGTAAACAATAAGTACTTCATAAGATCCATAACTCTTATATTACCTTACAAGCACATGCTTAATACCATGACAACATACATGTGACCAAAATTTAATATGCTTAGAATGCATCTGTCAGGGCAGAATAATTTCCCCATAATACTAATGAGTCTTTCAACTGCAAAAGAGGAAGCTTGATAAAAGTCAAATTTTGTTCATTAACCACTTACCACAACAATAACTGTACCCTTGATTGTCATGCATACTGACCACTTTAGATTAAACTGTTAGTGTTATAGGTAATTACATTATAATAGCCAGTTAACTGACCTGTTTCACCTCTACACAAGACAATAAGAACATGCCTACAGCAATTTTTCACACTTGCTGAACTTGCTTTAACCAGTTTGAAAGAACCTTTGGTGTCATTAAGATTGTTGAGAAATAGTGTATTTCAAGAAAAAAAACAAATTACTTATAGTACTTGAGTACAAGTAACCCATCCCTGGTAAGGACAAGGAAATATCTGCTATCGACACATATTTGTATCTAATACTTTAAAATTTTATCATCTACAATTCTAAATCAGTTTTACTCAGTTTTGACAGAAGGTGTATTATCATGTGTAAGATCTAACTTGAATTATGATCTCTTGATAAAGAAAAATAACTACTATATTTGCTCACTATTTGGCATCTTATGTTTGCCAGTGCAAAGTGTCTTTTGATAGCATATGTTTTATAGTATGATAGTAGATGCTCAAACAAATTTCTTTATACAAATATTCTTATTTCAACTTAAGTGTTGGCCAAGAAGGCTGTCTACTAGGTGTGAGCAAGAGAAAAATCTTAGTTCAATTTGGAAATCAAAAAGGTTGGGGTCTTTGTCATAAAATATGAAAATATGTTTATATCATCAGTCTTCAATTTTGTTGAAATCTTCATTTACTTTTGAAAGCGTGCCTAATTATGAATTACTCCTTTAAAAATCTGAAGTAACTATGGTCTTTGTAACATAAAGACCATAGTCATTTCAGACTTTTATAAGTATCTATAAGAAGCACCTTCATTTATAGCTTGTTTATTAACTGAAATAAAATAAATATATTATCTAATTTCATTTATTAGATACCTAATGTTGAAATCTGGCAATAATGCGTGGCAAATTATTCAAATGTTTTAAACTTTTAATTATATGAAAATTTTAGGAAGAATCTTTCATATTCTTATCTTACTTATAGATCCAATAATAGACTGGGAAGTATAGTTAAATAGTAACATAACATAGAATTTAATTTTAATAGGACATGTCTTGGAATGTAGCATTTTTTATCTATATGCTTAAAATGACATTGATAAACTTCTTATTCCTATTTTCAAATTTATTTTGATTTGGTCATATGCATGACACTTTAGTCGTTGCAGTTAAATGTTGACAAGCAAAACTCGTTGCTTTGCGCCAAAGTAAAGGGGAATAACTGGTAAAAACTGTAAAAATAATAAACTCTCCCCATACCGGTGTCGACACTAGTTTATACGAAGAAAATAAGTCCGCAAACGTCGTTATGATATTGATAGTGATATAGATGTTCCATTCCCAAATTAAAGGTAATTCTGAACATCTAAATGATGACCATTGGTGTCAAAATATAAAACAACAGTCAAAGCTCCAACGCGGCGGTGACCTCAGTCTCTCCTCGTGTTTCTTGTGGTTGTATATTCCCGCGAGGTAAAAATGGACTTTACACCGGGGAGGGAGCGGTTAGTTTTTCTACGGCAACCTCTGTCTTTAAAATGCGGTCTGGTTCTCGGCCTCGATTTACAATGTCAAAATTATTACAAGAACAATCGTATTTTGTTGCAATCATTTTTATGAGGACGATTATATGTTAGATAATTTTGGACTTTATATGCATATCTTTCTGGAAACGAATATATGTTTGATAATGGTTTTAGAAAGTATGCAAAATACATTCTTAATGATAATTCAAATAATTGCATATAAAGTACATTAAATTAATTATAACTCAACGATTTTCATATTATTGGCATAGTAAGCAAATCAAATGCTTCATCATTATAACGATATCTGCATATGAATTCTTATGACAGAATTATAAAAATCATACTAGTTTTCAATGATTGCAACATTAAAAGTAGTGTTATAATTAAAATAACGCAATTTGCATACAAAAATGGATAATGCACTTCTAAAAAGCAACATGGGAAATGAATTGGCTGCGTTGAAAAGAAATTGGCATATTGAAATAACAAAAGTACAATAATGTGTGAAATGGCGGATATCCCCTTCCATATAGATGCAGGTAATTGAATTAATATGTCTTCCTAGATTTCAAACATGTCATTTTTTGTTACTTTCCAGTGTATGGTTTTTCAACAGTAGAACAGCAACAAGTGGCTTGTTAAAGATACAGATATGGAAATGGCTATATGCTTTGCATGAACATAAAAATCCTACAGTTTTCTGTCATATTTATCTCATCGAGGAAGTTTTCAACTTGTTATGGACCTAAACAATTACTAAATTATACTTTGCTTTTTATACAATTCATTATACCCCCACACGGAATGTGGTGGTTGGTGGGGAGGGGATACTGGAATCGCTTTGTCTCGTCGGTCAGTCGGTCCGTCTCCACCTTGTCCGCTCAGTGAATGATATACTAATGGAAGGATTTTCTTCAAAATTGACTTTGATGTTAACCTCAAAATGGGAATGTGCAGAACTCATGTTACCCTTGTGTCAGGTCAAGGTCACACTGGAAGGTCAGATAATTTTCTTGTCACCTCTGTAAATTCTAAACCCCTTGAAGGATTTTCTTCTAACTTGGCTCAGATGTTCAGCTAATGATAGCAATTTGCAAAAAAACATGCTGACCTTGTACCAGTTCAAGGTCAAGGTCACACTTGAAGATCAAATATTTAACAATGAATTATAAGACAAGGATTTTCTTATAACTTTGCCCAAATGTTCAGCTCAACAAGGCAATATTCATAACCGATACTGCCCTTGTGTCCGCTCAAGGTCAAGCTCATACCAAAAGTCAAATATCTGACAATAAAAAAAAGACAATGTGTTATGTTTCCTCTGTAAATTCTTTACCCCTTGAAGGATTTTGTTCTTAAATATTCAACTCAACAACGCAATGTGCAGTACCCATGTTGCCCTTGTGTCAGGTAAATGTCATGGCCACATTGGAAGGTCAGACAAATTTTCATGTCCGCCCTTTAAATTTTATGCCCACTGAAAGATTTTGTTCAAACTTGGCTAAAATGTCCACCTCATGATAGCGATGTGCATGTTGACCTTGTACTAGCTCAAGGTCAAGGTCACACTTGAAGGTCAAATATTTGACAATGAATTTTTTCCAACACAACTGTTTTATGCCACGAAAGTTTTCCCTTTTCCATCTATTGAAATATCCAAGTCACCATCTATCAGTGACTTTTGGGGGGTATGAATCGCATTCAGCAATAGTTCTAGTTATTTTAGAACCTGGCTTGGTAAGATTCATAAGAAAGCAAAAGTCTATGATTGCAGTTTAAGAAGCCTTTTTAACACCTTTCATTGTTTACTACTTAAACTAGAGTTTAAAAATAATATGGTAAGTTCAATACAGGTCTTGATGTCAGGGTCACAGTATTAAATTTGTTGGCAGAACTCTGGTTACCATGACAACTGAAAGGAAAAACTTCAAACATCTTTTCTGAAACCACAAGGCCTAGAGCTTAGATATTTAGTTGTAAACATCATCTACTGGACCTCTACCAAAGTTATATAAATCATGGCCCTTGGGTCAAATTTGACCCCACCACAGGAGTGATTTGTCTTTACATAGACTTAATAAGGAAAGACTTCAAAAATCTTCTTGTCAGAAACCACGAGGCCTAGAGCTTAGATATGTTGTTAATAACACCATCTAGTGGACCTCTATTAATGTTTTTTAAATTATGACTATGTGGTCAGAACTGGCCTGAGCCCCGCGGGCCACTTGATTTTACAAAGCCTTAAAAGGGAAAAACTTCAAAAAGTCTTCTTGTCAGAAATTATAAGGCATAGAGTTAAGATGTTTGGTGTGTATTGTCTAAATGGACCTCTACCAAGTTTATACAAATCATGGCCCCTGGATTTAAATTGGACCACCAAAGGGGTCACTTGATTTTATATAGACTTAATATATAGGAAAAACTGAAAAAAAATCATCTTGTCAGAAACCATTAAGCCTAGGATATAGATATTTTGTTTATTTCACTGTCTAATGCACCTCTACCAAGTTTATACAAATCATAGCCCCTGGATCAAAATTTCCCCGCCCAAGTGGTCACTTGGTTTTACACTGAGTTATATAGGAAAATTTTGGCCCTCACCAGGGTATCCAGCAACCACCCACCTCACCTGGGTACCTCGCATTCCGAAAAAAATCATTGGATGGGGTAGGAAGGTACTTAACCTTCATTCACCTTTGTCTTTGACCTTCATTTTACCTACTGACCTACTTCTTTTTTTGAAGCTACATCAATGAAATTTTAAATATATATATATAAATTTGCATGCAGAATTCAACTGTGACCTTGGCTGATTTTGACCTATTGACCTGGTTCCTTGTTTTTGAAGTTATGTCTTTGAACTTTTAACTATTTGTATAAGTTTGCATACATACTTCAAAATTGACTTTGGTGTACCTTGAACTATTGACCTGCATTCTTGTTTTAAAAACATCTATTTGATATCTTTTATAATATTTGAACTGTCTGCCATTTGACAAATCTCTTACATGCCACGACTACTCGGCCAGTTGTTTGATAGTTTTTTTTTCAGGTGAGTGACCCAGGACCATATTTATGGACCTCTTGTTTTTGTATGTGTTTCAAAATATGTTGAAATGTTTTATTTGAAGACATGTTTTTTTCTTTATCATACAGTGCTCTACTTCAGTTTTGAAGTATTAATAGTAATTCAGATATTTTCATCTCTGTTAAGATTTTTACATAAAAATGTGACTTGAAGATTTTGTGATTTTTTTCTTCGTATTAGAATCATCACTGACATCATCTTTGCTAAGAAACATATTAATTAATAAAAATAATAAAATGACGGGAATAATGTTACAGCTAATCTGTGCATAAGGTGCTTGTGGTCAGATTTTATGATCAGTCTTTGTTCGTTGTCTTCTTTCAGCCATAATTTCCTTCAAATGACATATTTCCCCTAAAAAATTGGATGGGTAATGGCAGTTGAGTATTTGCTTCAAATGATATATTCCCCCTATGCCACTAACTGGGTAGTAGCAGTTGAGAATTTTCTTCAAATGACATGTTCCCCAATATCACTTGATTTATCTTGGAAATTAAAATTTGCTTTAAATTACATATAACAACACTAGATGGATAATGAAAGTTAACAACTTGCTTCAATTCGCCCCCTATGCCACTAGATGAAGTCAAATGAAACCTGACAGGGTTTCTTCTAGATGAAGTTCTTTCATGTTCTTCAAAGAATTCCATTCCATTCTGAATTGCAGTTGTTATAACAAAGAAAACCTTGAAACTACAACGTTCATAGCTGAGCTCTGAAATGTGTGGTATTGCCTAATGTACCTCTATCAATATTTGCTCTTTCTGTTATGAATGGCTATCAGCCTGGGTTCTTATATTTAGAGAGCATGTCAGTGTCGACGGGGTACACCTACCGGTATACGGTCTAGCTAAAACTGTTGGGATTGTCTGGTTGATGGGAGTTTGAAAATAGTCATGTAACTTTCTCTAGTGGAGTTCCTCATTTCCTATGATGATCCCTGGGATCAGTATAAGCCCCATATCAAAGATCACATATATCGTATATTGAAATTTACAGGAAAACCTCCATAAATCCGCATGTTTTAAACCAAAACCAAAAAGGTTTGATATTTGGCAAGTAGCTTTATCTAGTTGAATCGTTTAATTTTGTATTGGATTTGCATGATCTGAGCGGTTTAACTCAGGCGAGTAATTCAGCACCATCATGGATCCCTTTTCTTCATACTAACATCTGTAAGAATAGGTACATTGCAAAAGCACTAAATGTCATCATAGAACTCAATTACTAACATTGTTAAAACGCTTGTATTTAATTAAAACAGACCGCTAAGCTAACACTTAGATTGAACTTGAGATTGTATTGTGGTTATAGTCAGTGTTTGTTTGGTATCTTTGTAATCATGACCGAATTTAAACTCTTACTTTATTTCCAGAGCAAAAAGAAAAATAAAATTGTTCAAACTTGTGCTGTACATTGAAATACTTAAGCCATGATACTTAAACGTCTGTTCATCTGGTCATTTTCTTTTTCAATTCAGCACATCAGGACAGAGCAATATTTGTTGATTTTTTTACATAAAGTTTTAATTGCAACTTATGTTGTGCAAATTTTAACGCCGTTCTTTTTTTTAGATCGGATACTGTTCTTGTTAAAATATGTGTATTTGTTTCAACTAAAACACTTTTTTCGGTATTCATATGAAGTGTTTCTCCTAATCATTAAGAAAACAAGAAACAATTGCATACTAAATATATACTGACTTATCAAAGTTTTTTGAGTTGTTCATTCTTTTGACAGCTATGTCGGTTGTCTTAAGCACTCCCCACCTTGTAGCTCTACCGTTATAATATATGTGTGTGCAAAAAGATTCTTTGTTACAACCCCTGTTGTCGAGCGGGCGAGGTATGTAGGTTGTCGTTAGTCCAACTCTTCACGCAAGAAGTGCCTGGATGACGGCATGAAGGGAAACGCCTCGTCTTTTCAGGCTATGACAATTTGGAAATGTGAATGTTTGCGGGCAAGGCTCCGCAATCTCGAGTGCCCGTCGCATTATATACGTAGCACAGTGCCTTGGGTGCGCAGTGGGTCGTTGTGCTTCAAGCGAGTCTGTCAGACATTCACAATTTCAAATTCATCGACAGACAGGTAGAGATAACAAAAAACCAAGACTGACCATTAGCTAAAGTACCCCTCTTGCATAACACTCCAACTGCGCATTAGCACCTCCAGTCGTGTTAGTCTATATGCATTGACTGCAGGTCAATAATATAATGCCTCTGTCATGTATATATAGACAAAACGGAATAGAGGGGTTCGTCGCATTTACTATATAAATACACTGAATAGAGCAGTTGATGCAGTGCATCAACTCCTCTGCCTATACAATGTAAAGTGAGACAAGCGTACAAAGTATCTATCCTATACAATGTATAGTGAGACAAGCGTACAAGGTATCTATTTTAGACACAGGAGCTGATGCAGTGCATCAACTCCTCTGTTCCTATTATACGGATACGCTGGTTAAAATGGGTAACAATGAATTGAGGAGTGAAATTACAAATTGTACCTTCCATTCTACATTTAAGGACCTACTCTAGATTTAAATAATAATGTGTTTAAGGGTCATTTACTCATAAGTTTCATCAATTTTATGAAGTTGAAAGCTGTTACTTAGAAAGAAATACAGCTATGTGGCTGAAACAAAGTATGACGTACACTCGGGATAAAATATTGACCTCTAGAGAGAAAAATTTCTTATTGGTTTCTTGTGCCAAAGTTAAGTTCAAGTTAAAGAAGCTTGATGCTTTACAAGATTTATAAAGTTTTTAGGATAATCAAATGGTCAGCAAACTTTCAGTTGATCAGAGGCATTATCAGCGCAAATGAAATAAAAGAAACATAGGAAGTATATGAAAAACAAAACTTTATTATGCAAAAAATGTTTTCTGAAATTATTCACTTAAGTAAATATCAAGGTTTACCGACGTGAAAGCCAGGTTTGTATTTAATATAGAATAGGAATTAAAGCAAAAATGTAAGAAAGAAAGTACTGAGTTGAATTCTGGAAACAGCTATTTGCCGATAAAACATGCGTCGAGGCTATTTCCCACAAATATTTCGGTCACGTTTCATAACAAGAGGAGCCTGATGGCCCTAAATCTCTCTCATGAGTCCAACAGTTAAGGGACCAAAACTCTGGAACCCATTATGGGATCAAGTTGCTTAAGTGAAAAAGGAGGTCTATTGCTTATAAATGTTTTGTGAAAGTTTGGTTTTGAATCGAATACATGCACAACCAAGCACAACACTATGATATTATTAAGAAAAATCTAATTTTAACCTCTGTGACCTTGACCCCATTAAAGGTAGAGGTCAAAGCAATGTACCTACCTTCCTTATATCTAAGATATCAGTCCATAATGAAGGCTTTATAACAAAAAGTAGAAACATCTATTTGTAGCCTTGGTAACCTTGACCCCAGTGAATGGTAGAGGTACATGGTAGGTGTCTTTTACCCAAATTTTTAAAATGTTGGACAATAAATAAAAGCTTTTAAGAGAAAGAAGAAAATTCTATTTTCAACCTTGGTGAGCTTGACACTAGTGATCTTAAATCCAACTCATGATAGAGGTCCATCGAGGTACCTACATACCAAATGTGAAAGATACCGGTCAATAAATAAAGCTTTCATAACGAAAAGTAAAAAAGTATATTGTAGCCTTGGTGATCCCAAATCAATGGAAGAAGTTCATGCAAGGTGGCTGGCTATATACCAAATGTCTAAAATATCAATCAATAAATAAAGACTCTATGACAAAAAGTAGAAACATCTATTTTTATCCTTAGAGACCTTGACCTTAATCCAGTGACCTAACCTTCTCCATCCAAGGGTAGAGGTCCTTGCAAGTTACCTACATACCAAACATCTCAGATATCGATCAATAAATGAAGACTCTATTTGGATAAGTATAAAAATTTCTTTTAGCCTCGGTGGCCTTTTGGAAGATTTGTGAAGTTTTCCTATAAATGCCTTTATAAAAATCAAGTTGCAGCTGGGGATCAATTAGGATCTATTTAGACCCTAGGGTCATAAATAAAACAATGCTACAAACTAAATATCTGACCAATAGGCCTTGTGGTTTCAGAGAAGATTTTCAAGTTTTCACTATATAAGCCCATGTAAAAAAGGCCCCATGGGGCGAAGTCAATTTTGACCCTAGGGTCATGATTTGAACAAACTTGGTAGAAGTCTACTAGACAATGCTACATACCAAATATCTTTTGGGTTAAAAAAGAAGAAGATTTAAAAAAAAATAACTTTTAAGATCTACCCTAGCTCCTGTAGCCCAGATCTGTCATGAATAATATGATCATATGAATAATTTTGATAGAGCTTTATGAAAGGAACATTCCAAGGAAGTTTTCTCCAATATGGCCTGCTGGTTTCAGAGATGCCATTTAAAAAAATTGTAGACGATGGATGCCAACGGACAATCACTGATCCTAAAAGCCTACATGAGCACCGCGTGCTAAAATGAGCTAAAACTCATACAATAAGTTGCCGAAAAAGGAGATTTAATGACATTTAATAATAATAATAATAATAACATTTCTTGACTGCACACAACAAAGTTCAGAAATCGTTCTGAATCTAAATGAAAGGAATTCTCTGAATAAATTTTATGAAGATTGGGCTCAACATATGGCATGTAGTGCTCATGTGTTTTTCAGATTTGGTCTATGACATAGATTTCAAGGCCAGACATCCAAATTTAAACTATATTACATAACAATCATTTTAACAAACTTTCATGAAGATCCAATGAAAATGCAATTTTACTGTGTATAAAAGATAAAGTTTAAACGGATACCAAATGATCACAATCCAACTGCCTATAAAGAAGGATATATACACATACATATATACATGTTAATAAAATTGAAAATGACTAGCACAAAAAACTAGAGGGCAACATGATGGTCCTATATCGCAAACCTAAGTACCACCAGTTACAACAGTGAGGCCAGTGACGGAATTAAGGTAACATCACCAAGTATTCGAGTTAAATCTAAAAAAAAATATCTTATGATCCGAATTTCATAAACAATTCAAAAGCAGTTGAAAAAAATGTTGGTCAGCAGTAAAAGTCAATGTCAGCTGAGGTCAAAGTTGAAATCCCAATTTAAAATGATGCTTTCTGCTTAAAACTTTGGTATATCCTTTGTCGAGGCAGTGGTTGGTAGGACCTTCGGCTTTTTCTGTTATATCTCTTTCAGTAGACCTAAAAATTTATGTCCAGATTCCAGTAGGCTGTGATACTTCCTTGATGTATGTCACTCATAAATCTGCAAATATACCTGTATATATGAAAATTCCATTAAGATGCAACATTTCTAAATGAACTTATGTTAAACAGTATCTGTTCCCAATACTTACTTAACAGGTTTACAGACAGGCATAATATACACACTATAAATCTCAGATCAGCATGATCAAATCTGAACTTGCATGATCCAAAACTAAGACTAGAGTTAAAATGTAAATTGAAATTCTGACAGCTGTTTTCTTTTGTTTTATAACTAAGAGTACTTCAGATTGCCAATTTTGAAAACTTATTACCAAAAAACTAATCACACATAAAACTTACACTACTCTAAATATTAATTATGGTCAGATGCTTTTCAATGCTAAAAGGTAACAGACTAGAAGATATTTTGGGTAAACTGAAATTGTATCATGTACCTCAAAAGTAATTCAGAAGTACTTCCAAAGAATATAGAATGTTCAACGCATTTTTAAGAAACAATTGCATGGGTATCTTAGACTTTCTCAACCACTACCAGTCATGGACTAAGTTTTAATGGTTTGAAAATGGAACTTTTTCTCAGTGAAAATACTGTAACTGAACGTGCTCAATAAAAAGAGCATGCTAAAACACAACATATTTAATACAAAGTCCTGTTTCAAATAAGTTCTACACTTTCTTATACACTGGGACATGATTTTGTTGGTAGACAGACAAAACCCCACAGGGACAGAACCCCTCACCGTAACAAATATTTGGAGGATTTCACTACACTGTAAGTGTGATGAGAATCGAAACTGATGCCAAATACTATACAATATTATCAACAATAAACATTCAACAACAAAACATTTTATGTCATTTTAAATAGATTTCTAACAATAATAAACCTTTTCGAAAAAAAACATAAAAGGTTTACACGTTAGATAGTAATCAAAATCAATATATGTGCAATAAAATTGTGTAAGAATCAAGAAACAATTAAAGTGACTGTAATTTAGGGGGTTTGTCCACTCTAACAAATCAATTTGTGGGGTTATATCATATCTATAAAATCATCTGTGGGGTTTTGTCCACTCTATATAATTCATGTGTGGGGTTTTGTCAAACAAAGTCGTAAACAAACTAGACCCACTTCGTTAATGTTACTGAACTTGTCAACTGGTGTTTTTTTTTTCAACATCTGATTTGTTTTTCATACTCTTCCAGGAAGATCAAATAATGTAATATTTGAAATATTAGAATAACATAAACCAACTCACCTAACCATTTTTGGAGAGGTCATCAGACCTCTCCACAGTGTTGGCTTTAATTGCTGGCGGCATCCATTTTTGCGTATCAAATTTTAGTTAATGATCTCATATTAAGCCTAAAATCATGAAAACCAGTCTACAAAGATAGTTATGCGCATGCTCCGAATCAAAATACGAATTTATTTAAGCGAAACCAAAATTTAACATCGGGTCAAAACGGCCCATAGTTAAAACGGCCCATTATGAACAGAACGTACAGAATAATTTTGTATTCCCTTAACTAAACACAAAAATACAATTATAGGATGCATTTCTTATAATGCATGCTAATTTTTAAAAACTACAAATTCTAAAATGCATTTTTTTCTGAGAAACTCATCAGCCTGTTGAACAAGTTAATATTTAGCCACGGTCAGGAAAAAATGGTAAATATTTTTTACGAATTTCAGAGCATTTTTGGTAAGTCCATTTCCTCGATTTGGATCAAATTTACGCCCTTTTAATATTTAGACCAGCTTAACAGATACTATCGCTGATTATTTTGTAAAACATTTGGACTAAGAAAGGTATAATAAAAGCTTGAAAGGGAAAACAAAACTTAATGAGCCTAAAAAAGCAGCAGCTTAACATGGGAGTTCTGGCTTCAACAACTACATGCATTGTTGTAAAAGAGGGGGGAGTAAAGCCTTAGGGGCTTATAAGAAGATCCCCAAGATTCTAAAGGTATGAAATACATGAGGTTATCTTAATTTGTTTCATTTATTTAAATGATAGATACGCCACTATAAAAACATTTGAAATAACTAAATTATAGTCAGTTTCGGTCATTCTGCCTAATAAGGTATTAACTATTAATAATAGTTAGGTTACTAGTTTTTATAATTATTTAGTCACAGAACGTTTAAAAAATTCAAAATGATCTTGGAAACAAGTAGATTCATTCTTTCAGTGACGACAGCTGCTGACCTCTCTTTGGCTTACTTTTTAAAGGAAGCCAACTTGTTTTTTTTTCTGAACCGATTTCAAAGCAGACACGGCTCCAATTCGACAAGAACCGGAAACGTTGTAAATTTTCGAATCTGGTTCCCGGCCTCACGTGGTATTTGCATTTTTACCGTTTACATCACGTGACCGACGCGGAATAAAACATTTATAATCCGACCAAAACAATAGTTTTAGTGTATTTATCTGAATATCGTTTTGTTGCAGGTATACATATTAGCATGTATTGATTTGCTTTTTTCTAAATAGAAATAAAAAGCTTTTACCCCAAACAGCAAGCAAGAAAATTTAGAATTATTTTGACCGATTCAAACTTGAAAAAGTAGTTTCCCTACAAAAAGCTGTATTCCCGTATTGCAAATTGTTTACTATAGTTGTACTTACCTCCCAGCTAAAAACGAAGTGGAAATGAAAACGGGACACAACAATGTTAAAGCTTCTTGGAGGAAAAATGATAGAACTAAACTTTTTAGAGAAAACCCCAACAAGTATTACATATTGGAAGAAAAGACAAGCTATTTTGTTAATAATAAGGAAAGAGTGGTCTTAAAATGGTTGATATTATTATTTATATGATGTATGCTTTCAAACTTACATGGTGACGAAGATTATTTATTGTTGGAAACAGTAAATGCTTTAATTTCACAGGGAAGATTTCAGAATTTGAAAAAGTGTTCACCTTTGGTTAAATTTACATAGAACTTAAGGAATAATTTCTGGAAGGATGGGTTGCATGCTTATTCTCATTTACTGGACTGTTTATCAGTGAAAACTATTAACCATTTTTTTAGATTTGCCACCATTTTATAGCCACATCACACAAACTGATAAAAAGGTCAATATTTTAAGATAGTTTTAAGACAACAGAATAAGATTTTTTTTAAAAGACATTGTCAATAAACATGGTGTTTTTATAGTCAGAGAATAACTGGAAAAAAATCAGATAAAAAAATCTTTCTCACATTTGCAGCAACTAAAATGCTATTAGATTTTTTGATAAAGATAGAAATGAACTAGAACTATCGCTGAATGCGATTCATACCCCCATTAATGTCCTTGACAAAAGACGACATGGAAAGGTGGTTAAAGGAATAACTTTAGTGGCACAAATACATAATTATACATAAAAAGAAATTATCTCTGGTGAAACAAACAAATTGTACAGGTAATAGTATAAATCTATATTGTCAAATCATGTTCGAAACAGTTACAAATAACCTTTCATTTTCCCAATGTACTAAAACAAACAAAAGCAGTGAAGTTAAGAAAAAAGCATAATTATGTCAAAATGTAATTAAGAGTGGAAAAACTTTGCATACTCAGCTTACTTGTGACCCTTTATATATAATTTAGTTTCAAGTGAATATTTGTTCTGGTTTCAGAAACATTTAAGTATTAATGGTTATATCAGAACATTTTCTAAGCCTAAAAGGGGCATAACTTGTGTCATAATTCAATGGAATTGTAGAATTTTTGTCATCTGAGCTTGCTTGTAACCATTCATATGAATTTTAAGTTTCAAGTAAATATCTGTTCTGGTTTAAGAAATATTATAATAAATAAATTTAAAGACATAAAAATGGACTTAACTTTGTCAAAATACAATACAAAGTTATCCCCCCCACTTTTTTTAGTTTTGAAACTTGACCTGCATATCTTACTTGCGACACTTCGTATATATTTGAAGTTTCAAATGATTATCTGTTCTAGTTTTAGAAATATTCAAGTACATGTTAAAATTTCAGAACATTTCTAAGTCAATTTTTGACCTTCAAGTGTGGCCTTGACCTTAAGCTGGCACAAGGGTAAGATGGGTTCTGCACATTGCCCAGTTGGGGTGAACATTTGAGTCAAGTTTGAAGAAAATCCTTCCATTAGTATAGAATTTATAGAGCGGACACGACATATTGTCTAGTATTGATTGTAAGTAAATTAAAAGACTTAAAAAGGGGCATAACTTTGTCAAAATGCAATACAGAGTTGTGACACTTGACCTGCATATCCTAATTGTGATACCTCATATATCTTTTAAGTTTCAAGCAAATACCTTGCTAGTTTCAGAAATATTCAAGTACATGTTAAAATTTAAGAAAATTTTCTAAGACAATTTTGACCTTCAAGTGTGACCTTGACCTTAAGCCGGCACAAAGGTAACATGGGTTCTGCACATAACCTTGTTGAGTTGAACATTTGAGTAAAGTTTGAAGAAAATTCTTTCATTAGTATAGGATTTATAGAGCGGACACAACATATTGTCTAATATTTGATTGTATGTAAATTGGAAGACTAAAAAAGGGGCATAACTTTGTCAAAATGCAATAAAGAGTTATGACACTTGACCTGCACATCCTAATTGTGATACCTCATATATCTTTTAAGTTTCAAGCAAATACCTGTGCTAGTTTCAGAAATATTCAAGTACATGTTAAAATCTAAGAACATTTTCTAAGACAATTTTGACCTTCAAGTGTGACCTTGACCTTAAGCCGGCACAAAGGTAACATGGGTTCTGCACATAACCTTGTTGAGTTGAACATTTGAGTAAAGTTTGAAGAAAATTCTTCCATTAGGATAGGATTTATAAAGCGGACACGACATATTGTCTAATATTTTATTTATGTAAATTTGAAGACTTAAAAAGGGGCATAACTTTGTCAAAATGCAATACAGAGTTATGAAACTTGACCTGCATATCCTAATTGTGACACTTCGTATATCTTTTAAGTTTCAAGCAAATACGTTTTCTAGTTTCAGAAATATTCAAATACATGTTAAAATTTAAGAATATTTTCTAAGTCAATATTTTATCTTCAAGTGTGACCTTGACCTTAAGCCGGCAAAAGGGTAACATGGGTTCTGCACATCCCCTTGTTGAGGTGAACATTTGAGCCAAGATTAAAGAAAATTTTTCAATTAATGTAGGACTTACAGAGCGGACACGATATAATGTCTAATATTTGATTTTTTGATATTTGACCTTCAATTGTGACCTTGACCTTGAGCTGACACATGGGCAACATGGGTTCTGCACATCCCCTTGTTGAGGTGAACATTTCAGCCAAGTTTGAAGAAAATCCTTCAATTGGTATAGGATTTATAGAGCGGACACGATAATGGAGACGGACGGACAGACGGACGGACCGACCGACCGACGGACGCGACAAAGCTAATCCATTATAGCCCCCCCCGCCACATTTTGTGTTGGGGGTATGATAAAATGCTTTAGCGTCTGACAATTTTTAGAAGCGAAAGCTTCTAAAGCTACACACCAGATTTTCTAGTTACCATCACATGACCGCCTCTTATCCATACAGTCGCTTTGAAAAATAGCACTACAGATTGTATGAGTTTTCAATGCAATTTCGATAAAAGTTCTGTAATATTGCAGAATTCTGTTGATTTTGAAAGCATGAGGTATAATTTCAATTTTTTGGCAAATCAAACTGTAAAAATAACAAGTTAGTAATTTAGTATTCATCAGCAAAAAATTCATTCATAAAATTTACTACGCATTGAAACAATCGTTTGCTAATCGACGATGTATTCCGAATGCGTGTAATGAGATAACGTAAACACGAAAACGTACACGGACAACCAATCACGCTTTTGACTCTGTTTATAATACTTTTTTGTTGTTTTGTTGACAAATCAATCAGAACAACTCAAATATTTTCCTCTAATAAATGTGCTTAAAATATTTTTAACATCCTTGTTTTTAGGTTGCATATTGATTAAATTATCAATGCCAATATATTTAATCGTTTTCCTGATCAGAAAAAAACAACCCTTGCTACATTATCAACTGACCGTATTTATGGCGATAATCCACGTTTAAAGGAACGGCATATATTGTGTGTATGCCGATCACAAAAACACTACGACATAATCTGCTTACAAGATGCACATATTTCTAGAAATTAAGTTCATATGTAAAGGCGGAATGGGGAAACGATATTTTTATTAGTTCGCATACTAGCGACAGTCGAGGAGTTGTAATTCTTTTTCAAAACTCTTTCGAAAGGAAAATTGAAAATGTTGACGTTGACACAAACGGAAACTATAATATTCTTGATGTATGCATAGATTCTTTATTAATGGTAAACGTACAACTTTAGTAAATATATATGGGCCAAATGAAGATAATGCACTGTTTTATAATAAAATGTTTGACAAAATAAGGGATTGAGAAAATGAGAATGTAATTATTTGTGGTGACTGGAACTTAGTTTTAAACCCAGACAAAGACACAGATAATTATGTCAATGTAAATAATCCAAGAGCTAGAAAAGTAGTTTTAGAGTTCATCGAAACTAGAAAGTTTATTGATATTTGGAGAGCTAACCATGAAAACGCAATTAAAATTACTTGGAGAAGAAACAATCCCGTTAGAAAACAAGCGCGCCTTGACTTTTTCATTGTAAGTTTTTCAACTTCATTATACGTCAAGGATACTAATATGATTCCAGGTTATAGAACAGACCATTCTAGTATCAGCTTAAAAATAAAGAAAACAAAAGAGGTGTGGGGTATTGGAAGTTCAACAATTCTTTGTTAAAAGATGACGATTATATAATTTTGGTAAGAAATACGTTAAAAAGTATAATAGATTTACATAAGACAGAATTGCGCTCCAATGTTTCAGACAATAATTTGGACCATAAATACTTTAAATATAAATTACCAACTATTTTTGGAAACCCTTTTAGTTATTTTGAAGGGGGGGGGGTGACAATAAAATTTTCTGCAGAGAAAAAGAAAAAAAAACACACACTTGAAAAGGAATTACAAAACAAAATTGAAGATTTAGAAAAAACTGTTAATGAGTATTTTTTACACATAGATGATGAAACTCTCTCGGAACTGTCAAATAAAAAGATGGAATTAGAAAATATACGTAAAATGAAAGTAGAGGGAACTATGATACGTTCAAAATGTAGATATGAACTTTCAGGTGAAAAACCAACCAAATACTTTTTAAACATTGAAAAAACGAAATTACACTAACAAAACAATACAAAAAATAAAAGACGAGGAGGAAAAGAAGTCAGTGACATGGAACAAATTTTGAAGTGTTTAAAACGATATTATGAAAAACTATATACAGGAAAAACAGAAGTAGGAGATATTGAAATAGAAAATTACATAGATTATCAATCAAATTATCTAACAGGC
Organism: Cyclina sinensis; assembly: GCA_012932295.1. NCBI lineage: Eukaryota > Metazoa > Mollusca > Bivalvia > Venerida > Veneridae > Cyclina > Cyclina sinensis. The sequence goes on from JAAONU010000017.1 coordinate 26,077,576, forward strand.
GATGACATACTGAGCTTAGAAGGAGAATTATCTTTGGACGAACTAAATATAGCCTTACAAAGCCAAGGTCTAGATTGATATACAGTAGAATTTTTTAAGTATTTTGGAAAAAGCTGTCAGTATTTATATTAATATCCTTAAATTACGGTTATCGATCAGATAATCTGTCGGTTACTCAAAAACAAGGAATTACTATATGTTTACCAAAACCAAACACAGATAGAACATTACTAAAGAACTGGAGGCCACTAACTCTTTTAAATGTAATATATAAGTAAACGTCAACTGTAATTGCCAACAGATTAAAAAGACGTTAAGGGAAAATGATTCATGCTGATCAAAATGGGTTTATTGCTGGTAGATGTATAGCAGAAAATTTTTATCTCCTTACCAAATCCGCCACCAAATATAATAAAAGAATTAGAAACATTGTCATATAAATTCATCTAGAACAAAGGTCCTAACAAAATTAAAAGGTCAATCTTCAGACGCAGGAAGATTACGTATGGTCGACTAAACTCTTTCATTGAAAGTTTAAAAGTAAGTTGGATAAGAAGAATGCTTTTAAATGAAAACAGAAGTTGGTACTCATTAACAAATTTTAACCTTTAACTATTTTACAAGTTGGACCAACGTATGCCAAAAATATGTCAGAATATTGTTAACCCTTTTTGGAAAGATGTAATTAATAGTTGGTATAAATTTTGTCTTAACCTTGAACCTAATGATTTACAAGAAATACTGTCATCCCCACTGTGGTATAACACAGTCTTTCCCGAAAAATCATTATATATACGAAACTGGGTTTCAAGGACCATTAGAAGCGTAATAGATCTAGTTGATAACAACGATAACTTTAATTTATTTGAACAAATAAAAGAAATATATGGAATTCGGGGAAATTATCTCAATTACTACAATGTTGTAATGAATATTCCTGCGATTTGGAAAATACTTATAAGAGGAAATCGATAAAATAGAATTGTATAAAACAATTTTATCTCTCCATATTTACATACACTATCAGTTAAAACAGAAAAAGTAGTGTAGAAGTTTATATGACATTTAAGCGAAAATCACTGAAATTGAAGCGCCAATTTCTTGGTCCCGCATATTTGGACAGATAAACAAAAAAGAATTTAAAAAAATTTGCAAAAGCCTGAACAGTATAAATGACATAAAGTTAAAAGATGTTCAATACAGTAACAAACTAGTAACAAAGTCTTTTTGCAAAGGATGAACATGATAAACGGTGATTTATGCTCATATTGTAACAGATTTTCAGAAACTGTAATGCATCTATTTTGCGAATGTGAATATGTCTTGCAAAATTGGTAGAAAATGAATGTAATATAGAACGTTTATTAGAACCAAACAAGTTTATTTTTTCATTCGGGAATAGCAATGTTACTGGCAGTTACTTATCTTTGATATAAAAATATTTCATATACAAGTCAAAATTTAAAGAAAATGGTTCCTCATATTTGCATTAGTGTATTTTAAAAATTATCTAAAAATATTAATAAGCGGAAAATATATTCTAAGTTTACAACATAAAATCGATTATTTTAATAAGAATTTCTACAACATTTACGAAAAGCAGTAAAAACCAGACATTAAAATTCTGAGAAAAAAATCTATAAAACCCACCGTCTGACTGATTGGACAATCACTTATACTTCAAGTTAGGCACTGCTCCAGATCTTTTGTATCAAAATCACATTCATATTTACCTTTCATTTTTCTTCTTGTTTCTTTCTTTTTGTTTGTTTGTTTGTTCTGTTTAGTTTAAGCAAGAAAAAACAGTCCTCTTTTTAATATAAACTTTTGTTGTGATAAAGTATTTTTCTATATTGTATTTCTCTTATAATGTTATATCAATATTTAGTGTAAGGACAATGAGGGATGGATCCCGACCCTCATTTTGTACCTATGAAGGATTAAATAAATGGGGTTACCTCACATGAGGACCTGAAAAAAATGGGGATATATTCCAAGAAAAAATGGGGCCACAGTTATGTAACTTGGCAGGGCCATGACCTGTACACTGTTCATAAAGTGTGTAAACTTTCATGCCATTGCTTTTTGTAGAAATTGAGAAATATCCAACTTGCTGAAACAGGTTAACCATTTCTTTAATTACAACATGGGGAGATTACCAAAGAAATAAGGTAGCCACAGTTATATAACTTGTCAGGGTCATGACCTGTGCACTGTTCAGTAAATGTGTAAACTTTCATGCCACTGCTATTTGTAGAACTTGAGATATAGCCAACTTTCCGAAACAGGTTAACCATTTCTTTAAGTAAAAAATGGGGGGATTAATCAAGAAATAAGGTAGCCACAGTTATGTAACTTGGCAGGGCCATGACCTGTGCACTGTTAAGTAATTGTGTAAACTTTCATGCCACTGCTATTTGTAGAAACTGAGAAATAGCCAACTTGCTGAAACAGGTTAACCCGACGGACGTGCGGACGTACGGAACTACGGACGGATGGTTCAATCGCTAGAGGCCGGGGGCATAAAAACAGGAATCTTACATGGATTCATTCATATTTGTATTTAATTTTCAAGTAGGTTAACGTTGCACAAAATGACTAAGGATATCTCTGTGAATGTTTTTATTTCTAAACCAAATATATGTTTCAAAATGTTTGATTCCAAGATTTCGACTGTTATAATATAGTATAATGTTATGGGGAACAAGAACATAAACATCGCATAAAAGTCATACAAGCACACGCATGTAAACGTGTTCTGAAAGTTGTTATAATGCCACTCTAGCTTATGAAGATATCCATTGTGTATTTTTGCGTTTACACGTTACTGGCTACATTAACTGGATTTGCCAAGACAAAGAAACGGTAAGTTTTGTTAACTTTGATAATCTTGGTTACAGTATATAGGTCAAGAAGTAAAAAAAATGCTATATCTGGAAGTAACAAGTTTCTAGTAGGTAAGTAAGCAGCATTTTATTAGCAAGTAAGTAGAGCGTTTTCAAGACTAGTTTTAAATTGTGCGTTTGAACAAAATGAAGGCAAACAGTGTCGAATAAATGCTTTATATACCTGTTAGTTGTTGTACAAGATGTCTTGTCCAGGTATTTCCAGATCCTGGAAAACTTACTAATCCAATCACAGGTCGTGCTGTGTCAAACAACTTCAAGTCTCTTTCTCTACAATAACTGACATCATTTGCTTTAACATCTTTACCATTTTTCGGATTGACGTCTGCTAAAGTTGAAATATTAGCATTTAGGCTTTTGTATGTCTGCTTAGAAATTTCAGATTTAAAATGGGACGTATCATGGTTAACTAAAATAAATCCTCTATCAGTCTTAGCGTCTGACTTGTTTAAAAGATAAGATGTCGGTTTATACTGTACCCCTTTAATGTATCCAGTAATTTTGAGCGCACCAATTAAAAAACATGTAAAAGCAACCACAAAAAGACACGGCGTAGAAATAAATCTTGATTTCTTAAACATTTCAAAGCTTATTGTATTTACTGACTTTAATGTGCAGATGTCAGATTGTCGCAGCACATGATATAATTGGAAAGTTAAAATCAAACTAAAGCACAAACAACATAATGCATTATTACTCGGATCGATGAGTTTCGACATGTAGATAAGTACTTGTTGTCAAACAAATAGAGCTCCAACATCAAATGAATGTTAAACTTTAAATAATAGAATGGTTCAGATTAAGACCTGCGCGGTAATGTGTTGAATTATTTCTCTGTGTTACGTGACTCAATTATTTATGTGACAATTGCTACAGGTCCTGTTACGTATGAATAATCTAGTATATTAGTAATATATGATTATGGAAAGTTCAACAAGAAGTTATTTAAAATGTTTTATCAGGATAACTTAACATAAATAAAATATTCCTGAAAGAAGAGCTGTGCAATCGACGTTCAACTCTGCATTAATCTAATGTAAAGTTGTGAATCTACTTGTCAGCTCTACATTCAAAATAAAATAGGTATGCAATCGACGCTCAGCTCTACATTCAAAATAAAATAGGTATGCAATCGACGTTCAGCTCTACATTCAAAATAAAATAGCTTTGCAATCGACGTTCAGCTCTACATTCAAAATAAAATAGGTATGCAATCGACGTTCAGCTCTACATTCAAAATAAAATAGCTTTGCAATCGACGTTTAGCTCTCCATTCAAAATAAAATAGGTATGCGATCGACGTTCAGCTCTACATTCAAAATAAAATAGGTATGCAATCGACGTTCAGCTCTACATTCAAAATAAAATAGCTTTGCAATCGACGTTCAGCTCTCCATTCAAAATAAAATACGAGGAGTGTTCAAATATGAATGCATCTAAGCAAGTAAAGTTTGATTCATCATAGGTTTTACTGAATTTTTTTATTTTGTACCCTCAAAGTATTCAGATATACAAAGTTTCAGTCTCCGGATCCAATATTTAAAGGCATTTTCAGAGTCTTTTTATGTATACTATGAAGACCCTGGAATATTTCAGAACAAAGGCGTTTGCGCTGAACAAATTTTCAACCTGAAAGGTATGTTTTTAGCTTTGGAAACAAAAAAAGTCACAAGGGGCAAGGTCAGGTGAAAACGGAGGATGGGGGAGCACAACGACATTTTTTCTGCTTCAGAAAGTCTTGCACTATTCTTCGTAACCGGCAAGCAAATGTTTGACAGAATGACGGAAAGGCAAACTGACAAAGCCCATTAAGAATATATATTTTTACCCTGTGCATTATTTTGTACATTTAAAAAAATGAAAATTTATTTGACAATTATGAATATTGACATGACATGTTTTAAGAAAAAAATCACCTGCAGAATTGTTACGTTTTCTTCAAGTTCACAAATTGTATACTATCTTCATATCGTTTACAGACATGGTTTATGAAACTGATAATGTGGAAGAAATAAACACCTAGACAACTAAACAGACCATCCACCAGTGAACCTAAAGTGTTATTTGTTACCAAGAATTTCATTTGCATTATGTGTACAGAAGGAGAAGGAGAGAGAGAGAGCATTCAGGATTCTGATATAAATACCAAAATGAGTGTGAGACCTTTATTTCAAGTTTGGCTGTTTAATAATACACTAACATTCAGGGGTGTTATCCAAAATGCTGTTAGTTTAAAACTAAGCTAACTTCAAAGAAATGTGTGCATTGCACCATTGCATACAATAATAACACAAAACATGGCTTTAATAATAATAATAATAATAATAATAATAATAAAAATAAAAATAAAATTTAGCTTTAATAAAAAACAGTTCAACCCATTCATGGTTAGTTTTCTCAATTACCAGGAAATTGTAACTGTCTCGGTCGCAATAATATAAATAATCAAAAAAAGTTTACAGATATTCACATGTAGTACAAATAACTATCTTAATAATTCAAAACAAAGAACAAACTTATAAATGCACATTGCTGTGTTATCTGTAAGACTTGACTAAAGTTTTAAGGTTCTGTTTAAGTTCAAAAGTAATCGGGAGATAAACATTCCAGAGAATAAACAATTTGCTATATTTCCTAGGTAAAAAGGGGCACAATTATGTCAAGAAAAGGGAAAGGGTTATTGAACGTATTGTGTAATCTAATGGTAACACAAATAAAGTTTGTATAAAGTCTCAAATGCATCAATAGGTTCCAGGAAAATTCATAGAAATGTAGATTTTTGGAAAATTTTCAATGTAAAAAGGGCGGACAACTTTGTGAAATCAAAGGTCATAGTTATGGGACATGACAGCTGAACTGGTTTTAAGTATCAAAACATCTACCACGTTTAAAATGGATATCTATTGGGCTTCAAAAGTATAGCACCATTTTTTTACATTTCAAGTCTTTTTGTTGCCATAGCAACCAAATTTCTCAACATTGGAACAAAATAAAATGATGTGCCTAATTTCCGTATAGCCATCTATCCAGGTTTCAAGTTTCGTGGAAATATTCCAATTACTTTTAGAACTATCGCAGGATCCAGTTTCTGCGTTTAAACGAAATAATAATTCAATAACAAGTGTATTATGCCACTTTAGGCTCTTCGTATGTTATATCACGTGTGTTAACTTTCTTCAGATTTTTTTACGAACGAAAAATGATTACAAAAAAAAACATATTACCGTTCGTTTTTTTAATTATTACTACTGCTGCTATTTCGGATAACTTGTTACAAACTAAAAATTAGTTTCCTCGAAATCTATTTCAGACAATCGTAATTGATAAAAGGAGTGGCTTACAAACTACTTTTGACCACACATACGTTTACTTAGATATTTAAAGTTTTAAAATCATGGGTTTAAACTACGTAGTTTCAAGTGGATTGGGCGTTTATCATTATTGACCTGGAATGACAATATAAATTTTTTCATTGCTACATAAATCATATATAAACACAATATACAGTTTTAATCTTAACAACAATAAGTCAACATGATTCCTGGCTCCTGGCCCCCCTTCATGCGTTTCTAATGCGTATTTTCCAAAAATATTAACCTGTCCATTTTGCATACATGATACGGTGAACGTACTACTTTAAGACAAGGTTTAACTTCACATGCGTCTTAAGCTCAGTTGATAAGTGTTGGAAATAACCAAGCGGCTATATTTTTCCCGCTTGGTGTGGGTTCATGTCTTACTTGGACCTATTTTATTTTTGTTTATTTTAAACATTATTGTTGCACATTTTCTAATCTATTATTTTCCTTCTTTCTTTTTTATCATTTTATCGTTTTCTTTTATTTCCTTTAAATTATTATATTTCCTTTTACATATTACAGCCATTTTCCAAACGTATACACGTTCTGTAAACGACAAAATTATGACTGTTCTATTGCCGCACATGTACAGATTTACACTGATTTCTACGTGGAAAAAAGACGAAAGGCATGACGTTTTGAATAAACAAACACTAAAAATTCAAACAGTACGGAACACAATATTAAAAGGGAAATAAGTGGGCTCGATCCGCGTAGCTTTTGCGTGTGAACGCTGTACTTCACCACTGAGCTATACCATCTTGTTATTGGTCTGTAGTAAAAAGACACCTAAATGCTTTCAATACAATGCAATGAGCAATGGATTTCCTCTTGTAGTAATGACGATTTTCTTGCTTTGGTGATATAGCTAAAAATTCCACGACCAGCCACAGGATAATGTATGCAAAATGGGCAGGTTAATATTTTTGGTGAATAACCTGTTCGACAGTGGAGGGTCAGAGAAATGCATGAAGTATTATCTGCTGATAGCAGGGGTATCATTGGTAGCCAACCAACTCATTGTTGCCAGGTTCGAGAACACGTTATAGAACTTGAAAATAAAAGGAAATTGCGTTACGTCTGGTTTAACCTTTCTTTAGAGGACAATTTGCTTGAACGATATTTTAGCAGTATACGGGGGAGTTCAAGCACACGTAGTCTTTTTTAGATTTACGTATTTGTAAGAATAAATAATGCCGTATGTTTCTAATAAACGTATTTTTTATGACAATTTTTCAGAAAAAATACGAAATGTGTGTATAGAAAGATTTCCGTATGATATGTGTACACACCCGTAGTTTGTTTTAGGTTCACGTATTTGTAAAGGCAAAAGCCATATTTTTGTAATATACGTATATGTTACGACAATCTCGTTTTTTTCAGTAAAAACGGACTGTTTATATCAAGATTTTTGTATCTATAAATAAATAGAACACCGTATTTTAGTCCTATAGCTGTTTTGTAAAGTATACGACCTCGTAAACGTCCGTAGTCTTTTTAGATTCACGTATTTGTAAGAAAACAGAAAGCCGTATTTTACTTGTATACGGATTTGTTTTGACAATTCCGTATTTCAGTAAAATACGGACTGTTTATTTAAAAAAGTATTTGTAAGTAAACGGAACCCCGTTCACATCCGTATTTCAAGTTTTCATATATGTATGGATATTGTGCAGGAAAGCATGCCTGATTTGATGTTGTTGTAATTTATTAATTATTGATCAAAATGGCTAAACCTATACATAAGACATAACGCGTTTTGGTACAATCTCTTGGCCAAGTTTAGTCATGTGACCAAACATCAAATGAATGAGACCAAACTGAATCGTGACATGTGAAACTCTTATTGTACTTTTTCACTCTGTACAACCCAGTTATGGATCAGTTGTGACCCAAATTATAAGAGATGAGCATTGCTACAATCTCTTTGTAATGCTTAATTGTGGGCTGAATCAGACGAAAATTGGAGCATTGACATGAAAAGACATTGTATCTGATTTTGTCGAGCGCGCTTGTAGATAGTTCGACATAATCACTACAACTGGCACCTCATTGCGGTGCATGTTCATGTGCGTTCCTGCTTCCGGGTTTGTTTGTCCGAAATAAAACCTCTTCATGCATGGAAGGATTTCTAAATACCTTTGGACTTTCTTCACCTCAACACGACGGTGTGTCGCGTGCAAGACCAATGTTCTTAGCTCATAGATCAAGATAACAGCGACAAGTTAAAGGTAAAAATATGATTCTGATATTTGTCCAAAGCAGAACAAACAAGAACTGTCACTGTAAGATGACTATGTCCCCGAAGTGGTGCTTTGACCTTTGAATTGAGAACCAGTCATTCAGAGGACAAGGTCAAACAAATATAAGTCAGTGGGAAGGTCTTGTCCAAAAGGGTGTTGTGTCTAAGTATGAAGTATATCCACTTAATAATGTGGAAGTTATGACCAAATGTTAAAGTTTTTGGACAATATGATCTTCAAGGTGAAGGTCATTCAGGGGTCAAGGTCAAACAGATATAGGTCAGTGGAAAGGTCTTATCCAAAGGGGTGTTGTGTCCAAGTATGAAGTATATCCACTTACTAATGTGGAAGTTATGGCCAATGTTAAAGTTTTCTGACAATTGAAACTTCAAGGAGAAGGTCATTCAGGGGTCAAGGTCAAGCAAATATAGGTCCGTGGGAAGGCCTTGTCCAAAGGAGTGTTGTGTCCAAGTATGAAGTAAATCCACGTACTAATAAGGAAGTTATGACCAATGTTAAAGTTTTCGGACGGACTGACTGACGGACTGACGGACGGACATTTAAAAACCATATGCCTCCCTTCGGGGGCATAAAAATATAAGAGGGACTTGTTGAAATTTAACAGAGATACGGGCTTATAACAGAAAATGCAAAATACAAGCCTTAATATCCTGCCTGGCTTGGATTTTGAATTGTTTCTGTAATGTTTCTCATTTTCTACAGCCTTACTCAAACTATTTTAGAGGGACACTGTTGAAACTTCGTACAATGATACAGGACTATACAAAGAGTTTCCTTTAAAATCATTTGCATTTATATTTTTCTGAAACAAAATTCACTGAGACAGTCTTTTGCTAAAATCTTACACAGGGACAGAGAACGATGAGAGGAAGGGTGTGTATAGGACTGTTTATTCTGTCTGGCTGTTTTATGGTCCCACCCCCTATAAATATTTTATCGTGATTCTCTTTCATCAAGTCTTTAGAACCTACATGTCTTTTTAGCATTATTACTGTTTAATCTTACATATTTTATAGATCATCATTTCAACAAAACAGACGCCCCATCAAAAAGTATTCAAAATCTTTAAAAGTGTTACAAAACTTACCAGAAATTGCACGTTTTAGATGATATAAATCACCAAACTACTCTTCAAGATAACGAAACGCCAAATAACCGAATTCTCCTACATACGCATAAGAATATATGAAATCGCGATACAAATAACGGCCAATCTTCTAATGAATGGCCGTTTTATATCGCAATTTTAAAGTGGATTGTTAAAAGAATACCCTTTATCTTTCAGGCTCTCATCTAACTGAAAAAGCGAGGTAACAAAAGACCTTTTCTTGTCTAAGCATGTCTATCCGAAATGATGGAAAATTTTACACCTTTATTATATTGCTATGCCGGAGAATAGCCGCAAGTCCATACACATTAACAAAGTCTCCAAAATACCAAAATTTCGGAGGTTAATTCCTCGAAATCAAACAGCAGAAAAAATGACCCTTATTTTACAAGATGCTGAGAAAACGAATATATGTCCATACAAACCTCCGGTCGTGATCAACTGCAAAATAGCCGAATTCTAGTGAAGATCAACCTTTTAATGAAAAGCAACCGACATGAAAGTGTAATGAAAATGCCGAGCGAAATAAAATTTCCGTCAAAGTCTATAAAATGCCGAAAGAAAAAGTAACCGAATTTTGGAGAAAGCCTCTATAGAAAAATAAAAATGAAAAAAATGCGACAATGGTGTAGTTCAATGTTCATATAAAGTAAACTGACTTGCAAAATAACTAGATGTTAAATAAAATAAAACAGATTGAGGTTACCGTAATAGTAAAATCAACGAGCACAAATAAATTTTCAACTTGCATAAAAACACCGATTGGCAAAATAGCCGAATTTTAGGGAAAATCTTTCTAAGAATTCAAAGCAGCAAAACTGAGCAAAAATAACGTTCGGTTTTGATAAACTCCATCAAGTTAACGTCCTTGTAATAAAATCGCCGAATCGAAAATCCGAATTCCAGTGAAAAATCGCAAGGCCCCCAAAAGAACCGAAAACCGTCGATGTTCCCGTCATAGTAAAACCAACGAGCACAAATAAATTTTCAACTTGCATTTAAAATCCGATTAGCAAAATAGCCGAATTTCAGGAAAAATCTAAGAATTCAAAGCAGCAAAACTGAGCAAAAATAACGTTCGGTTTCGATAAACTCCGTCAAGTTAACGTCCTTGTAATAAAAACGCCGAATCGAAAATCCGAATTCCAGTGAAAAGTCGCAAGTGCCCAAAAAAGAACCGAAACCCGTCGTAGGATAAAAAGTCGAACCAATATGGATATATCCTTCATAAAAAATATCGAGCCACAAAATACCCGAATATCGTTGAAAATTCCTCTTTAAACCCAGAAAAAGATATTATTCCCTGCGGCACCTTGTAAAAATGCTTAACAGAAAAAATAACCGCGGCGCAGGAAAATACCGAAGAAAAAGAAGTTTCCGTCAACGTGTAAAGTTGACGCAAAAATAACCGAACTGAACACTTCTTTCTTTTGTTTTATACTAGGAATTAGCGTGTAACGAAACTGTCAACATTCTAAAAAACGAGAAAAAAATATCGAGCCATAAAATAACATTTCTTCTCCCTTTTATCTTTTGAAAATATCGCCAAAAAATTTCCGTCCACATGCTTGTCAACATGTATAGGTGTAAAGAAATCAAAATCCGTCAACGAATTTATCTCCAAATAAACGAAATCATGTTTTTTCCTCATAAAAAGACGAAACAACAACAACAACAAAAAAAAACAAAAAAACACACACACACACAGGAAGTCTTGAGAAAAATCCTCATACTCAATGACGGATGGAAACCCCTTTTTTTTAGGTTTAGTTTTTGTTGTTTATTGTTGTTTGTTTTTATGCAGTTTTGTTATTATTTGCGTTTGTTTCCTTTATGTTGTTCATGTTTTTTTGATTAGCTCCAACTACACTGACTGGAATATTGTTCAATATTCGACGAACGTAGAGCCAAAAATCAACTAAAATGACTGAAACACTAAGTCAGACGTTATTTTGAACATCAATATCAGTCTTTCAATATACATTTTATAAGTGGCTTACTTCGAGGATTAGTCACGGAACAGTATTACAGTCACCCTTGCACTCCAGTCCAGAAACTCTACCAAATTTAATGAGCCATAAGCGCATTGTCAATACATTCAGTTCTTCTGTTCTGTTCTGCTTTTGACCGGATATTGTCAAGTCAGATAAATACAGACCGACCCCATCCCTCCACCCACACACTACAACCCGAAAAAAAAGAAAAGAAAAAACCTGTTATAATATTAAGCTTTCGAAGTAAATTTAGAGTTGGTAGACAACTTTTAGGAGCATTGGGAAACAAGTTTACAAACGGCAGAAAACAAGCATTTGACAAACAACATTCGGGAAGCAAATACTCTGTCGTCAGTAGACCTCCATTCAGTGGACTGCAAACATTCGGTCAGCAACCGAAAGTCAGAAACGGAAGTCAGGCAACAAGACACAGAGGACTTTTGGGTGCCAAAAAAGAATAAGAGTTTTTACACAAGAGACATCATTCCGGCAGCATTTAGAAAGCATTGAGAAGTCAATCCATTAAGCAGATAATATCCGAAATAGACAGGCTAAAGACAGACTGATGTAAATATAGAATTTGTACTGTACTCATTTAAAATTTTATCATCACTATCCAGGTTACAATCTTACTGCTCACTGATATTAGGTCAAAATAATCCGTTTATCCAAAAGTGTGACACAAAGTGAAGCCGTATGTAATATAAATGCATGTAGTTTCCTGTAAAATCTATTAAAATTAAAATATTTGAAAACGTATTTCAATATATATAAAACAAACCTCATTGTTTTAACTGGAATGCGGCATCTGATCAGCAGTCCTTGTTACTCCAATCCGAAAGTGCACTCAGTAACCATGACATCATTTAAACCTGTTGGAAAACATGAAATAAAATAATGCTTATCAAATCATTAGTATTTCATGACAAATAACATGTGGATTTATATATTTGTGTTTGCTTTCTTAAAAATGTGAATAAGATGCATGTTTCTTAATTCACGCAGTGAACCACAGTGACAAACTGCCATTCTTCTCATAAAGACATTTCTACTAATAAATCTGTATTTCTTACATTGGGTTATCATTTCCTTCCTTCTTATGATACTGCCATTTTTCATGTCGGGAAAGGATTCCCTTTCTGTTTTGAGACTGACGTTTTCTCCCAAGTTTTTCCCATTCTGCTTCGGACTTTCCTTACCTAGGGTTATTATACATTTTCTTCTTAATAAATTGCCATTTCCTCAAAGGGACTTGAGTCCCCACATTTAAAGCAAAACCATTTCACACAAAGAACCCATGACCTCCTTCCAGTGAGAGAAATGAGCTAAGTATATTTGTTTATCTGTGCAAAATGGCGGTTCAATCAATTATCCTGTTAGACTGAAGTATTTTTAAATTATTAAAAAAAAAATACGTTACCATGTCCTGAGTCTAAAAAAACCGTTTATATCGATACCGTCACGAAAACGCCAAACAGCTAAACATTTTTTTATACAAATACACTCGAAAAATGGAGAATCAATATATACGAGCGATGAATCCTTTATATGAAATATACGCGGGAAAAATAACCGAAATTCTGTCACAATCATTCAAAAATGCCGAGAATACATGTATTTTATACGCTCACTGAAAATGTCCGCTGCAGGTTGAGTTCAGGCAACGCTCGAAAATGTCACGTGCAGATTGATTAGTCACACAAAAAAACGAGCTCGACAACATCGAAATTCTGTCAACATCTATAACAATCATGCAGAACGAGCAGAAAAAATGCCTTAATGTAAATATCTAATTTTTCGTCAATTGTCTTCCTAGGTTTAAACGGTGCGAATGCCGGGTAATACTTCCACCAAACAGATTATCATATCACTGAGGTTCAAAATAACGAACTTCTTTCGACTTCTTTTTTACATTAAGTCACTATATAAGTAAGCATATTCTAATTTCTCATCAAATAAAGGAATTCAAAAATACCGAATTCCTTTCATCGTTATTTAATACACAAAATTAAATTTTCACACAAGTACTTCTGGAAAGTATATATATAAAAAATAGTAATAAGTTATAGCTTTACGACATGATTACAACACTTGTACACAGGAAATGTGCCATTTTCAAATATGTAAAGTTGACTTCCAGCAACCATAGCACAAAATCTAGAAGCACTATGTAGCTCTTAATCCCAACACTTACAACATACCACCGAAAATCACACTCAATAGAAAATGTTAAACGACTCTCTGAAAAATGCCAGAAAATGCTTATCGTATCCCGGTAACGGATAGTAGACCTTAAAGTGCAATATCTCTTAGTACTGTTGTTCCTCGCATAACCATATTACAAATTATACACCCTGATTATGGTTTCCCTGCACCTACCAACCCACTTTCTACAACCCAAAAAGAAAAAAATATCCACAGAAAAAGTGAAAAACCTTACCTTGTTTACCGGTTGGAAAATGGTCGCGTTATAACTACAGCAATGACACAATCTCAAAAGGTGCAGTGCAGTTTGTTGGATATGGCACCCCACATAGTAGATTTAACTATTTACGGAATAAATACTGCAAAGTGCAAACCATTGTCATACTTGCACAAATGTGCAAGCTGATCATGGCTTGCGCTGGTAACAGGCAAAACAAAAGTAGATATGTGGAATTAAATTAGACTTCATTTGAGTAAACGCTAGTGTACAAAACTCATCACTATGTTCAGCACTTCCATTTCGTAAGATTAGAATAGAGTTCACATACTTCCGGTTTGAAGTGTTATAAAGTGCGTATGCCATAAAGTCCTGAAACTGATCTGCCTCAAATATTAGATTCAAATGTTTTTTTCATTACATTAGCAATACTGTCATTTGATGTTTAACATCATGTTTAAAGTTCGAATTGTTCTACGTTTAATTATAACGTTTGCAAGCGGTTCACTACTTGACCAGACTCCATATCAGTTTCAACAGTCAAATGTCAATACAATAAAACATTCGAATGGTTTCTTAAGAGACTTAAAGCTGGTCAGTATCATGCTCTTGGTTTGAGTAGTTTCTTGGGAGGGTTTGCCATACAGACTTCAAGCTGATCAGTATCAAGCACTTGGTTTAAAAAGCTTTTTGAGAGAGTTTGCCATACAGACTTCAAGCTGATCAGTATCATGCGTTTGGTTTGAGTAGTTTCTTGAGAGGATTTCCCATACAAACTTAAACTTATCAATATCATGCGATTGGTTCGAATAGTTTCTTAAGTGGGTTTGTCATACAGACTTCAAGCTTATCAATATCATGGGTTTGGTTTGAATAGTTTTTTAAGTGGGTTTGCCATACAGACATCAATATTATCAATATCATGCGATTGGTTCGAATAGTTTCTTAAGTGGGTTTGCTATACAGACATCAAGCTTATCAATATCATACGACTGGTTCGCAAAGTTTCTCAAGAGGGTTTGCCATAAAGACTTCAAGCTGATCAGTTACATGTGTTTGCTTTGAATAGTTTCTTTAGAGGGTTTGCCATACTGACTTCAATCTTATCAATATGATGCGCTTGTTAGAATAGTTTCTTAAGAGAGTTTGCCATACAAATCTAAAGCTTATAAGTATAATGTTTGGTTCGAATAATTTTTCAAGAGAGTTTGCCATACAGACTTCAAACTGATCAGTATCATGCACTTGGTTCGAATATTTTCTTAAGAGAGTTTGCCATTCAGACTTCAAGCTGATCAGTATCATCTGTTTGGTTCAAATAGTTTCTTAAGAGGGTTTGCCATACAGACTTTTAGCTGATCAGTAACATCTGTTTGGTTCGAATCGTTTCTAAAGGAAGTTTGCCATACAGACTTCCAGCTGGTCAGTATCAGGTGTTTGATTTGAATAGATATTTTAAAGTGTTTCCCATACAGACTTCAAGTAAATCGATATAATTTCTTTAACGAGTTTGCCATACAAACTTTAAGCTAATCAGAATAATGTTTGGTTCGAATAGTTCCTTAAGAGGGTTTGCCATACAGACTTCAACCTTATCAATATCATGCGCTTGGTTTGAATATATTCTTAAGAGGGTTTGCCTTTAAGACTTCAAGCTGAGCAATATCATGCGCTTGGTTCGAATAGCTTTTTAAGAGGGTTTGCCATACTTTAAGCTAATCAGAATCATGTGTTTGGTTCGAAAATTTTTTAAAGAGGGGTTGCCATAACATGAATAGTTACTTAAGAAGTTTTGTCAAAAAGACTTGAAGCTTATCAGTATCGTGTATTTGGTTCAAATAGTTTCTTAACAGGAATTGCCATACTTTAAGCTTATCAGTATGATATATTTGGTTCGAATTGTTTCTTAAATGGATTTGCTATACAGACGTCATGCTTATAACTATCATGCGCTTGGTTTGAATAGTTTCTTAAGAGGGTTTGCCATACTGACTTGAAATTGATCGGTAACATGTATTTGCTTCGAATAGTTTCTCAAAAGGGTTTGCCATACTTTAACCTTATCAATATCATGTATTTGGTTCGAATAGTTTCTTAAGTGGGTTTGCCATACAGACGTCAAAATAATAACATGCACTTGGTTTGAATATTTTCACAAGAGAGTTTGCCATACTGACCTCAAACTGGTCAGTATCATAAACTTGGTTCGAATAGTTTCTTAAAAGGGTTTGCCATACAGACTTCAAGCTTATCAATATCATGCGCTTGGTTCGAATATTTCTTAAGAGGGTTTGCCATAGAGACTTCAAGCTTATCAATAACATGCGCTTGGTTTGAAAAGTTTCTTAAGAGAGTTTGCCATACAAACGTAAAGCTGAACAGTATAAAGAGCGTTTGCCATACAGACTTCAAACTAGTCAGTATCATGCACTTGGTTCGAATAGTTTCTTAAAAGGGTTTGCTATACAGACTTCAAGCTTATCAATTTCATGCACTTGGTTCGAATAGTTTTTTAAAAGCGTTTGCCATACAGACTTGAATTTATCAATATCATGCGCTTGGTTTGAATAGTTTCTTAAAAAATTTTGCCATACTGACTTCAAGCTGATCAGTATCATGAGCTTGGTTCAAATAATTTAATAAAGTGTTTGCCATACATTCTTCAAGGTTATCAATATTATGCGCTTGGTTTGAATAGTTTCTCCAGAGGGGTTGCCATACAGACTTCAAGCTGATAAGTATCATGTGTTTGTTTCGAATATTTCTTTAGAGGGTTTGCCATAGAGACTTCAAGCTTATCAATAACATGCGCTTGGTTTGAAAAGATTCTTAAGAGAGTTTGCCATACAAACTTAAAGCTTAACAGTATAATGTTTGGTTCAAATAATTTCTTAAGAGGGTTTGCCGTACAGACTTGAAGCTGATCAAAATCATGTGTTTGGTTCGAATAGTTTCTTGAGGGGGTTTGCAATACAGACTTCAAGCCTATCAATATCGTGCGCTTGGTTCGAATAGTTTCTTAAGGTGGTTTGCCATACAGACTTCAAGCTTATCAATATCAAGAGCTTTGTTTGAATAGTTTCTCAAGAGAGTTTGCCATACAATATTTAAGCTGATCAGTATAATGTGTTTAGTTCGAATCATTTCTTAACAGGGTTTGCAATGCAGATTTCAAACTCATCAGTAGCATGTGCTTGGTCCGAATAAATTCTTAAGTGGGTTTGCCATACAGACTTTAAGCTTATCAATATCATGTATTTGGTTCGAATAGTTTAAGAGGGTTTGCCATACAGACTTCAAGATTATCAAATTCATGCGCATTCCTGGAATAGTTCCTTAAGAGGGTTTGCCATACAGACTTCAAGCTGATCAGTATTATGTGTTTGGTTCGACGAGTTTCTTAAGAGGGTTTGCCATACAGACTTCAAGCTGACCGGTATCATATATTTGGTTCGAATAGTTTCTTAAGAAGGTTTGCCATACAGACTTCAAGCTGATCAGTATCATGTGTTTGGTTCTAATACTTTCTTAAGTGGGTTTGCCATACAGACTTCAAGCTGATTAGTATCATATATTTGGTTCAAATAGTTTCTTAAGAGGGTTTGCCATACAGACTTTAAGCTGATCAGTAACATGTGTTCGCTTCGAATAGTTTGTCAAAAGGGTTTGCCATACTTTAAACTTATCAATATCATGTATTTGGTTCGAATAGTTTCTTAAGAGGGTTTGCCATACAGATTTCAAGCTGATCAGTATTATGTGTTTGGTTCAAATAGTTTGTTAAGAGGGTTTGCCATACAGACTTTAAAATAATCAGTATCCTGTGTTTTGTTCGAATAGTTCCTTAAAAGGGTTTGCCATTCAGACTTCAAGCTTATCAATATCATGCGCTTGGTTGGAATAGTTTCTCAAGAGCGTTTGCCATACAGACTTGAATTTATCAATATCATGCGCTAGGTTTGAATAGTTTCTTCAAAGCGTTTGCCATACTGACTTCAAACTGATCAGTATCATGAGCTTGGTTCGAATAATTTCTTAAAAGAGTTTGCTAAACAGTCTTCAAGTTTATCAATATTATGCGCTTGGTTAGAATAGTTTCTTCAGAGGGTTTGACATACAGTCTTCAAGCTGAGAAATATCATGTGTTTGATTCAAATATTTCTTGAGAGGGTTTGGCCATAGAGACTTCAAGCTTATCAATATCATGCGCTTGGTTTAAATAGTTTCTTAAGAGAGTTTGCCATACAAACTTAAAGCTGATCAGTATAACGTTTGGTTCGAATAATTTCTTAAGAGGGTTTGCCGTACAGACTTGAAGCTAATCAATATCATGTGTTTGGTTCGAATAGTTTCTTAAGAGAGTTTGCAATACTGATTTCAAACTGGTCAGTATCATGCACTAAGGTCGAATACATTCTTAAAAGGATTTGCCATACAGACTTCAAGCTTATCCATACCACGCTCTCGATTAAAATATTTTTAAAGGGGGTTTGCCATACAGACTTAAAACTCATCAGTATCATGTGTTCGGTTCGAATGGTTTCTTAAGAGGGTTTGTAATGCAGATTTAAAACTCATCAGTAGCATGTGTTTGGTCCGAATAGTTTCTTGAAAGGGTTTGCCATAAAACTTCAAGATTATCAAAATCATGCGCTTGCTTGGAATAGTTCCTTAAGAGGGTTTGCCATACAGATTTCAAGCTGATCAGTATTATATGTTTGGTTCGAATAGTTTCTTAAGAGGGTTTGCCATACAGACTTCAAGCTCATCAGTATCATATATTTGGTTCGAATAGTTTCTTAAGAGGGTTTGCCATACAGACTTTAAGCTGATCAGTATCAAGCGCTTTGTTCGAATAGTTTCTAAAAAGGGTTTGCCATACAGATTTCAAGCTTATGAATATCATGCGCTTGGTTTGAATAGTTTCTTAAGAGGGTTTGCCACACAGAGTTCAAGAGGATCAGTATCATATGTTTGGTTCGAATAGTTTCTTAACAGGGTTTGCCATACTTCAAGCTGATCAGTATATTAGGTTGGTTTGAACAGTTTTCTTAACAGGGTTAAGACATCAAGGTGATCTGTATCACGTGTTTGGTTCGAATAGTTTCTTAAGAGGGTTTGCCATACAGACATCAAGATGATCAGTATCATATGTTTGGTTCGTATAGTTTCATAACCGGGTTTGCAATACTTCATGCTGATCAGTATCATGCACTTGGTTCGAATAGTTTCTTAAGAGGGTTTGCCATACAGACTTCAATCTGATCAGTATCATATGTTTGGTTCGAATAGTTTCCTAACAGGGTTTGCCATACAGACATCAAAATGATCAGTACCATGCTCTTGGTTTTATTAGGTTCTTAAGAGGGTTTGCCATACAGACTTCAAGCTGATCAGTATTATCGGTTGGTTTGAACAGTTTCTTAACGGGGTTTGCCATATAGACTTCAAGCGGATCACTACCATGCGATTGGTTTAATAGGTTCTTAAAAGAGTTTGCCATACAGACTTCAAGCTGATCAGTATCATAATTTTGGTTTGGGTAGTTTCTTGAGAGGGTTTGCCATACAGACTTAAAGCTGATCAGTATCATGTATTTGGTTCGAATATTTCTAAAGAGAGTTTGCCATACAGACTTCAAGCTTATGAATATCATGAATTTGGTTTATGTAGTTTCTTAAGAGAGTTAACCATACATACTTCAAGCTTATCAATATCATGAAATTGGTTCAAATATTTTCTTAAGAGGGTTTGCCATACAGACTTCAAGCTTATCAATAATATGCGCATGGTTCGAATAGTTTCTTCAAAGGGTTTGCAATACAAAGTTCATGCTGATCAGTATCATGTGCTTGGTTCGAATAGTGTCTTAAGGTAGTTTGCCATACAGACTTCAATCTGATAGATATCATGCGCTTGGTTTGAACAGTTTCTTAAGAGAGTTTACCACTCTGACTTCAAGCCGATCAGTATCATGCTTTTGGTTCGAATAGTTTCTAAAGAGGGTTTTGCCATACAAACTTAAAGCTGATCAGAGTCATGCGCTTGGTTTGATTATTTCTTAAGAGGTTTTGCTATACAGACTTCAAGCTTATCAATATCATGTGCTTGGTTCGAACAGTTTCTAAGGAGGGTTTTGCCATACAGACTTTAAGCTGATCAGAATCATGCGCTTGGTTCGATTATTTCTAAAGAGGTTTTGTCATACAGACTTCAAGCTTATCAATATCAAGCGCTTGGTTTGAATAGTTTCTTAAGAGGGTTTGCCATACAATCTTAAAGCTGATCAGTATAATGTTTGGTTCGAATCATTTCTTAAGGGGGTTTGCAATGCAGATTTCAAACTCATCAGTATCATGTGTTTGGTTCGAATAGTTTCTTAAAAGAGTTTGCTATACAGCTTTCAAGCTTATCAATATCATGTGTTTGGTTCGAATAGTTTCTTAAGAGGGTTTGCCATACAGACTTCAAAATTATCAAAATCATGCACATTCTTGGAATAGTTCCTTAATAGGGTTTGCCATACAGACTTCAAGCTGATCAGTATTATGTGTTTGGTTCGAACAGTTTTTTAAGAGTTTGCCATACAGACTTCAAGCTGACCTGTATCAGATATTTGGTTCGAATTGTTTCTTAAGAGGGTTTGCCATACAGACTTCAAGCTATTCAGTTTCATGTGTTTGGTTCGAATAGTTTCTTAAGTGGGTTTGCCATACAGACTTCAAGGTTATAACTATCATGCGCTTGGTTTGAATAGTTTCTTAAGAGAGTTTGCCATACTGATTTCAAACTGGTCAGTATAATGCACTAAGGTCGAATACATTCTTAAAAGGATTTGCCATACAGACTTCAAGCTTATCCATACCACGCTCTCGGTTCAAATATTTTTAAAGAGGGTTTGCCATACAGACTTAAAACTCATCAGTATCATGTGTTCGGTTCGAATGGTTTATTAAGAGGGTTTGCCATACAGCCTTCTAGCTGATCAGTATCATTTATTTTGGTTTGAATATTTTCTTAAGAGGGTTTGCCATACAGACTTGAAGCTAATCAATATCATGCGCCTGGTTTGAATAGGTCTTTTTTCGCGGGTTTGCTGTATTTCAAGCTGATCAGTATCATGCACTTGGTTCAAATATTTTCTTAAGAGGATATGCTATACAGAGTTCAAGCGGATCAGTATCATGTGTTTGCTTCGAATATTTTCTTAACAGGGTTTGCCATACTTCAAGCTGATCAGTATCATCGGTTGATTTGAACAGTTTCTAAAGAGGGTTTGCCATACAGACTTCAAGCTGATCAGTATCATATGTTTGGTTTTGGTAGTTTCTTGAGAGGGTTTGCCATACAGACTTCAAACTGATCAGTATCATGTATTTGGTTCGAATATTTCTAAAGAGAGATGGCCATACAGACTTCAAGCTTATCAATATCATGCATTTGGTTTGAATAGTTTCTTAAGAGAGTTTACAATACATACTTCAAGCTTATCAATATCATGCAATTGGTTCGAATATTTTCTTAAAAGGGTTTACCATACAGACTTCAAGCTGATCAGTATCATGTGTTTGGTTTTGAATAGTTTCTTGAGAGGGTTTGCCATATAGATTTCAATCTAATCATTATTATGTTTGGTTTGACTAGTTTCTTGAGAGGGTTTGCCATACAGACATCAAGGTGATCAGTATCACGTGTTTGGCTCGAATAGTTTATACACTTCGTTTGCCAATTGAGGTCTTAATCTCAACAGGAGGTTTGATCATTTATTCGAGTCCGTTAGCAATACAATACTTTAGTTAGTCATTAACACTTGTTATGCTCGAAGGGTTTCTTGACTGAGTCAGTTATTTAAAACTCAAGCAGTTCACTATCACGTGTTTGGTTCGTCTCCCATTGAGCCCTCTAGCTGATCAGTATCATTTGTTTGCTTCGAAGTGCTTCTAGAGTGAATTTGCAATACAATTCTTAAGCTGATCAGTAGCACGTGTTTGGTTCGAAGTGTTTCTACAGTGCGTTTGCAATTCAGTCCTCAAGCCAATTAGTATCACATGTTAGGTTTGATTTTCCATCCTCAAAGTTTATCATTCGTTTAGTGTGCGTTTTCCACACATTCTTTAAAGATATTTCATATTTATGATATGACATACATCTAAACCTCTTTGAAACATTATCTGAAATATCCTAACTCACTTCGGTTTTATTGTACTGATGTGTGAAAAAACAGGAAGTGTTATCATGATTTATTTTGTCGCATATTTCATCGTTTTACTGTCAAAATGAAAAACATCAAAAGAATTCAAAATTCTTTTGATGTTTTTTTTTTACTTTTTTCCCCCAACAAACCCTGCACTGTCCCTTTTGTTGTGTCATCTCAGCAACTATTGTTGAAATAAAATGTCGCGTAGAGAAAACAAGTTGTTAACAAGTTTAAAGGTGCTCACTCAAATTTTGCTGTGCACAGTTCTTTTTTCTGCATAATAAAATATTATTCAGGTGATTAGAATTTAATACTTTTAACAACTGACATGTTATTTAAATACATGTCTGGAAAATATTATGATATATTCTTATATATTTTTTATATTTACTTTAACTAATCAATGTATATTTTAGAAGCACTTGAAGTTAGTAAAATTATTGAGTAAGCACCTTTCATTTTAGGCAATGTGCTATATATATTAAAGCGACTGACTCACAGATTCGTCGACGACGCATAGAAAAGCAAATGTTCATACATATAGAAATTCTAGTTGTAGTTGTGAAGAACATATCTATACCATGTTACTGTCTCATTTGTTAATTACAGAAACACATCATTTTATAAAGTTTAACACATTTTTATCGGTAAAACTTTACCCCGTTAGTCACGGGTTTGATATTTTATATTATCTATTTTGAAGTTCGTTAATAACAAGTCTTTGTGGGTCAGTAGTTTAGATCGCCGCTCTAAATTTTACTGACCGTAAGCACATGGGTTCGAGTCATGGTGAATTCATTTTTTCTTCATTTTCATGGTGTATAGAAGCATAATATTATATTTGTTCGTAGTATATAATCTTCTCTTTTAATTTAAAAGAAAAAAAGCGAAGTTCGGTGAGCCAGTCACTTTAACGTAGGTCAAATCTGCGCACCTTTTATTTTTGGTACAGATAAAATTAAAGAAATGCAGGCAAGATTAATGTACATATACCTACAAAAGATCCGTTTTCTTTTGGACGTTTTACATTTGCAGAACTCTAAACCTATTATATTTTGAGTCCAAATAAATTCAACGCGCTGTAAAAGTTGCCGAAATCTGCGAATTTATGATAATTTTATGTTTGTTTACCCCCCTCTGATGAAAGTTAGTTTTATCCAAAAGATAAAAAGAAAATGAAAAAATGTCAGTGAAATAGCTTAAGTAAAATAATAAGGCAAATGATGTTTATTTTCTTTATGAGAAAGAAACTGCGTACGAGTCAATACTGTTTCTTAATAATATTTTGTCTAAAGACCAACGTTCGTAAGAGGGCGGTACACACTTCATCATAGTGAAAATAAAATAAAATATGTTTTGGCATTTTAATCTTCTAAGTCTTATTCCAACAATCTCTCATTTCGGCAAGAAAACTTGTCAGATTGCGAGGAATTGTGAGAATAAGGTTCCTTTTAAGATTAACATGCCAACATGTTAAATTACACATGAAAAACTAAAAATAATGAAAGGTTGAAACATTTTTCCAGTTACTTACTGTTTGTCCACTTCTCGTTTTGTAGCGATTCGGCTGCGTTGCACTTTCCATCTGTTTCATCCTAGATGTAATATAAGCCGTGGCTAGATGATGAATGTCTCCAATGTGAAGCTCGTGTGTAGGTCTCTATTATGTTCGAATCAACCGCTATATGTTCTATCGTTTTACAATTCTAAAGTATTATTGATATAATAAGACATTTTGACACTGCACTGCTATAACCGAGTCTAAAGCACATGCTATTTAAAGCTGGGTCATAAAATCGCCACCAAATTAAAGTAGTAACCGAAACTGCCTTTCTATTATCCGTGACCTCAGTTAATTTTAAAGGAGCAGTGGTTGAGCAGGAGCAGCAGTGGTCGAGCAGGAGCAGCAGTAGTTGAGGGGTTAGAGCGCCGGACTCTCGATCCGGAGGTCGCTCGTTCGAATCCCACTAGGGTGATAGTCTACAACGACTTTCCACATTCTCACTTTCGGTGCGGTACTGGTTTGAATCATGGAAGCAGTGATCAATATAAATTGTAAGAACTCACTACCCAATCGAAGTAAAATTAATAAGTTTAAAGTAAGTTAATTTTAGAATGCTATGAACTTATTCTCATGACGTTTATTATGATCAGCCTTGAGACATCGGGTGGTTCTTATGCTTCACTTTCACTGAAAACTGGTACTTATCTAAAGGAATCATACATATACAAAAAATACAACAGTACTGTGTTTGGGCCATTGACGTCTTTCTTTTTCTTTCTTTCTTTTGTTTATCAGGTGTTTCAGACTAATTTCCAGTCTGACTTCAATGAAAATGCCTGCTTAAACTCCAGCAAGACATGTGCCCGAGTGCTGGTAATTCCGACGGCAATGGTTAATGATGAAATATATCAAAAAATACAATTCGCAGACTCAGGCGGTGAGCAGATTTCCCCTACATAACAATTTGACTGTACTAAAAAAAAGTAAAATTACCGTGAATTTAAGACAACATGTTAGTGACGACACAGACACACGTACTATTAATTGACCATTTATTGTTGGTAAAGTTAAAACTGCTTTATGATTACGTACAATTAAAAACACTATTTCGCCACTGTCATATTGTCTCAAATTTACAGTATATCTAAATTTATAGTAACAGCCCTACCTTGTCAGTTGTCTTCATTTTCTTCTCTTTTTCGTTTCCTGCCGTTCTTCCATTCCGAAAAAAACACTCTTGGGTCGAATGCACAACACTTGCAACGTGCATATCCAGCTTACGCTAGAAATGTCAATGTCAATAAGCACGTGCATATTTTAACCAGTTAATGTCACTGTGTAAAATGCAAAATGCAAAAAGAAGTCAGTCAAATCCATAGAAAGCTCTTATTTTTTTAATAACACTGCATAATAAATTTTCTTAAAACTGGAATGTAGCAAACCTTGGTATTAAAAACGGCGTGGTCGTTGTTATTTCGATAAAATCATGTTTCACGTGCATTTTCTCATAATCTGAAATATATCGGCAAGCAAATAATTTGTTGTTTCAGGGACGGTTTCTGTGTCGTCTGCTTTAAATAAGGATGAACGTGGTATGAGTAAAATATCAAGTTCTTATTCGGAAAAGTATGTTGTAGCGTTCAATTCTTATTAATGTATTTTCTTATTCTTTTTTTGTGAGGAAAAAGGTCGCGAAACTGCACCTGTGCGTGCTAAATCGTTCGGACGCAGAAATACATTATACTACATCATTTGTGGCAATGGTGAGAAAATAATATTGAATATAATTATATTCTAGTATATATTACCTAACCCTTTTGCGCTTTCACTTCTCTACATCACAGATCTCGCACCCGATGTATGCCTGTATTAGTGGAGCAGGGACTCAAACCTTCAAGTCCAAGTTTAATGTGTTGACACCAGTTTACGGACTCAATTATATAAACCAGTCATTTTTGTTTGACGTGGCCTTAATAAATCCTGAGTGAAAATGTTTGGCGGTAAACCATTCGGGTGTGGCGCGGACTGGTTGTCGATTGGGTATGTTTTTGGTAGAAAACTTAGGCCCCGCCCACTAGCGAACTAATCATGATTTCCTCGAAATTTCAAAAAAAAAGAAAAATAAGAAGAAAAAAAGGAACTTTTCGGTTGACAAAAAACGTTAAAACCTTTCACATATTTGTATTTTCGGCGTGGGCAATATTTCATCACTACAAAATATTAACATGTGACTCAATGCACCCGAAAGATTGTTTTGGATTTAGTCATTATTTAGGAAATAAATTCACTGCAATACTACTTGGATAATACTTTTCTTAACTGAAATCGTATCAGCAATTAGCATAACATGAATCAAAATAATTAATTGAAATTATCTATGAAAACGGTAGTACATATTTGAAGCCATTCTCTCTCCATCTCTCATTTCGAGTAAATTTAATGTTGGTACCGGTTTCATAATTATATGACCAACGCCCCCTAAAGAGTACAGTTATTTTAGGTTGTATCATGTGTGTGCAAGATGCAGAAAATATGCCATTCCAGAGACCCCCCTGGTTCTTTTCCATGTTCCATGTATAGCTCTGAAAGACAATTGTGTTAGCTGAGAATCGGGAAATCGAATTGCGACCTCTGGATTATTAGTCGAGAACCTTACTTCTGGACTATTGATGCGCATTTTTTATGCATTCTCACCTAATCATTTATGTACTTTAAGGTGTAACTACAATATTCATCTATTCTAGTATTTTGAATACACATTTACCATTCGTTTGCATGCAAATATAAATACATTGTCAATAAAGCAAAGCTGTACATGCATAATTTACTACAATGTGTGTTCTGTTCAGTTCTTTTAGTTCTGATATTTTTCATTCAAATACAGATAACACGTTCTTGCTCAGAGTTTTACACTGAAAATAGGACTGAATGGTAAAAGTATCTTGTATATGTTCACATTTTTGTACATGAAAGGTTTCAAATGTCAGATCAGTGCGTTCAGTATCATTTTTTACAGATAATGGGAGACAATTAAAAATGGATTATTTTAAACTTGAACTTTTAGCCTCCCTTGATTCCCACAATTATCTTATTTTATTCAACCTTCAAATACGGGTAGATAGGGGTTGTCTAAAGGAATTTATGTAATTTTGTAGGATGTCAGAAAAACAATAAACTTTATTTTTTTGCTTCTCAATTAAAGTCGCTATAAGACTTAGTGCGCACTGTTGTAATTATAATTTGCACGCTATTTTGTATGAAAAATATATATACTAAGCCGGGCTATATTACCAAACCTAAAATTCAAAGAGGTTCAAATATAAAAGATATACTTTTTCGAGGATTCTCAACAAACTGTTCCAAATTTAAAGCTGGGCAAAGCCATTACAAAAATTCAGCAGGTGAAGGGATAAACGACATTGACCCATCAAAAAGATGTACTCACTCAAACAATAAATGTCTTTAAATGTAATGTTAAAGTTAATATTTTCCAATAAATGTTTGATGAGTACCCGAAAAAATAGTGTACTACGAGGGTGACTAAGAAATACAAGCAGCAGATATCAATTTGATTTTTATGTTAGAATCATTTTGTAAATGATGGCTCTTGCAGATGTAATAACAGAAACAAGCAGAATACGTAAAACATAAAGGATGAGTGGTCCAGTGGTATCACGCTGGACTGGAAATACTGGTGTCACGAGCTTCCCGCTCCTCTAATTCTATAGCTAATTTTCTTTCTGATAAGACATCAAACAGAGTTCCAATCTATCATCTCTATACACTGAGCAGATACAAGAACAAGGACTGCTTCAGAAGTGGAGTGCTTCTGTCTTCTGTACTATCCCAACAATCTGTTATAACTAAAAACTGAAGATTGCATGTGACATATGAAAAACCGATACCGCTGATAAATAAAATGAAGTAAATATCTTGTTTTTTTTAATATTCATTATTTCTCTATACTATACAGGTTCACAAGCCATACTGTTTGGCAAAGACGATTTAAGTGAGACGAACAAACCTTTAAACTCCCATCACCATCACATATAACAAAGTTACGAAAATCGGGACCCTTCCGCCAATTTATACTTACAGAATAGAACTGTGACAATAAATTCTACAATTAAAGTAAGACAAGGACTATTTGTATGGATTGTAGCGCAAAAATGTAATATACTAACTCTAAATTTTGCTGTATTTTATTAAAAATTTTATGCTTACACTCTTACACTGATATTCTGTTACAACCCGTTTTTTTCTGATGTGAACAACAACAAAATAAAACACCAAGTCGCCTCATTCTATACAGCCCTTTCTCTAGCCAAAAACTAAATCTAAATCTAGAGTTATAAACATTTTCAATAAGTTGTTCAGCCTGCCGAGCAACTTCGTGTAACCGCAGCAGCTTGTCCGTATCGTATACTGCTCGTAAAAATTCAGTATGATTACTTTCGCCATGGTGCCTTTTAAAATTCCCCCCTCCGTTTTTCACTGCACAGTTTATGTCGTAATCAGAGACTGTCACATTTAAAAACATTGCTAGCCTTTTTAGCTCTGTCGCTGTATCGTATTTAAGTTTTTCATACTGCAAAACAAACACTTGTCCTTTGAAGTTTTTAACTGTTTTTTTGATGATATCAAGATACCATTTTAGACTGAAATTAAATTCCTTTTCTTCTGCTGAAAAAAACAACAACAAAAAACATAAAAACAATTAAATGGGGAAAAAACTGCCTTTTTAATTAATACAACTTCAGACTAGAGTGTTTACAAGAGTCATCAAAACAGATGAATTTATATTTTCTAAAATTGAGGGAAAATAGACGACTGTTAGTGGCACATGAAAACCCTTTTAATTTAACATAAAGGGACATTCTCTAAAATTTACCAGTGATATGCTGTATTTATATTATATTGTTTCATTTGCTTAAAAATGAAAAATAATTGATAATTTAAAGAAAAGCATGTGTTCAAAAATGTTTCTTCAAGGCATATAGCAACCAAGTAAGTGTGCATTTATAATCAATGGTTATCCACCTAAACATTGTAAAATAAAAGCTCTCTATGAAAAGTCCAATATAAATGCATTAAGTTTGCCGGTTGTACTCACAATTTTCAGCACAAACACATACTTATAATATGTGTGGGTATTTCGGTTTAAGTGTTTCAGTGAGATACTTGAATAAAACTTTCACAGAGTGAAAGTTGTCAAACAGCGTGATTTGTTTTCAAATTCATAAATACATTTTATGAATAACAAGTCTCATGAAATCATTTTTTTAAGGCCTTTGTAAATTGTTTTGTAGGTAATGATCATATAAATATTGTTTGATAAAAGAGCAAAAGGAAGTATTCTCAAAACTTCCACATACCTTTATCTAAGACAAGTTTCGATACTTTGCCGGTATGGCCAGCCTTTCTGAAGTTGTAGAAAGACAGCAGAGCGTCAAAGGGATTACGAACAAGAAGAATTAATTTTGTCATTAGGTAAATGTATTGAGGATGATGGCTTTTGACAAGAATCGTTTTTCCGAATCTTCTATAGCACTCAAACGGAAAGCCTCGATATTCAAGAGTTTTATCGCAATAGATACTGGAAGTGCCTATCCCTGAAATGTTGCAATGTTTTATGACAAGTTTGTAACATAGCTGTTTTTAGAACAGTTTTTGACTTAAATGTTTTTCAACATATTAATCTTCACATTTGTTTTTCTGGCAAAATTTGTTTGATATAAAATGCGGTTAAACAAACTTTTCTCTAGTATTGTGTAATATGATGAAAAATATGTTCATGAAATTATATAAAGTCATCCTGCCTCTAACTATGCACGTGCTCTTTGCTAGAAAAAAAAACAACAACAAAGTAACAAAGAGTGTAGCACAGATCGTTAAGAAAATAAACAGCACTTTAGATACCTGTAATCTGTTGTACTAAATATCTAGTCCACGTATTTCCTGAACCTGGAAAACTTAATAATCCAGTAACAGGTCGACTTGTTTCAAACAATTTCAAGTTTCTGTTTCTACATTTACTTAAGTCACTGAGGTTAGAGTTTTTGTTACCATCAAGTGTGCTCAATGACAATAACTGACTCTCTTTAAAAGCACTCACATTAAAGTCTGTGTTAAGGTTCATAAATTCCTGTAATGTCAGATTAGATGTTTGTTTATCACCAGTAGACATTTCTTCTTGCTTCGCTAGCCCAGGAATATAAATCTGTTTATTTGACTTGTTTTCATTTACATTTTTGTATACAAAATATTGTGCGACAGAACAAATTAAAAACAAAAACCACAGTAAAGCCCACAATATACACCGAAATTTAAGTTTTCCTAACATTTTAAATACACGTGTCAAAAACATTTTTCTCTCTGAAAACAACACTTTGTAGGTTGACAGCGGGCACATATGTTTATCGTTCACCAGAAGGCGCTGGGACAGGTTTTTCAAATATTTCAAACTCAGTGCAGGTCAGAGACCTTTTCTGAGATAATTTTAAAACAAAAGCATATTTTCTAAAGAAAATAGACGCAGTTGTGCAATGTACAATTTCTAACAAGTATCTTGTAAAGAGTGTACTGTGTAAAAAGTGTATTCCTGGAAAAACATGACTTTTAAAGCAGATGATCTAAATTCAAATACTCTCGGGAGAGTGGTTATTAACTACGTGGCATCGGTTTTCTCAATATGCTGCTTATTCTGTACTAGTATGCTGCTTATTCTGTACTAGTATGCCGCTTATTCCGTACTAGTATGCTGCTTATTCTGCACTAGTATGCTGCTTATTCTGTACTAGTATGCTGCTTATTCTTTACTAGTTTTCTGCTTATTCCGTACTATTATGCTGTTTATTCTGTACTAGTATGCTGTTTATTACGTACTAGTATGTTGTTTATTCTGTACTAGTATGCTGCTTATTCCGTACTAGTATGCTGCTTATTCCGTACTAGTATGCTGTTTATTCCGTACTAGTATGCTGCTTATTCTGTAGTAGTATGCTGCTTATTCGATTCTATACTAGTATGCTGCTTATTCTGTACTAGTATGCTGCTTATTCAGTACTAGTATGCTGCTTATTCTGTACAAGTATGCTGCTTATTCCGTACTAGTATGCTGCTTATTCTGTACTAGTATTCTGTACTAGTATGCTGCTTATTCCGTACTAGTATGCTGCTTATTCTGTACTAGTATGCCGCTTATTTCGTACTAGTATGCTGCTTATTCCGTACTAGTATGCTGCTTATTCTGTACAAGTATGCTGCTTATTCCGTACTAGTTTGCTGCTTATTCTGTACTTGTATGCTGCTTTTTCGGTACTAGTTTGCTGCTTGTTCCGTACTATTACCTTAATGTGATTATTGCCCACATTGAGTGAATGACCCCTACTGATTTTGGCTCAAAGGTCAAGGTCACATAGACCTTAATATTGAAAACCATTTCCGCCATGTAACGTGACAATCATTTGCGATAGAGACTTCAAACTTTATATCACAATTGCACACATTAAGGGAATAATCCCTTTACATTTTGGGGTCAGTATGTCAAAGGTCAAGGTTACAGTGACCTAAATGTTAAGAATCATTTACACTCTGTAACTCATAAACCATTTGTCATATAGATTTCAAAATTCATGTACAGGTTGCACATATTCAGTTAATGATCCCTGTTCATTTTGGGGTCAGTATGTCAAAGGTCAAGGTCATAGTGACCTAAATGTTAAGAATTATTTACACTCTGTAATTGACAACCATTTGACATATAGATTTCAAAATTCATATAATGGTTACACACATTGAGTGAATGACCCCTGATGATTTTGGCCTCAGTAGGTCAAAGGTCAAGGTCAAAGTGACCTTTACATTGAAAACGTTTTCTACCATGTAACTTGACAATCATTTGCGTAAGAGACTTCAAACTTTATATCATGATTGCACAAATTGAGTGGATGACCACTATACATTTTGGGATTAGTATGTCAAAGGTTAGGGTCACAGTGACCTAAATGTTTAGAAATCATTTACACTCTGTGATTCGACAATCATTTTTCATAGAGAATTATATTATGGTTGCACATGTTGAGTGAATGACCCCTATTGATTTTGGGGTCAGTGGGTCAAAGGTAAAAAAAATCAAAATAAAACACAAATCATTTAATTTTAAAGCCTAACGTTTCCTCCCTTATATCACAAATGCATCATATACAGAAAAAAACACCCTTCGGGCATATAATGCTCCACCCAGCGGTGCTTTTTGTTTTAAATAGCACTTCTCTCTTTTTCTTATCTCGTTCCACGAGGACTAACTCGAGGGAACGACTTTGTATATCTTGATAACGATTTACTAAGTCATGGGAACGAGATTAAAAAAAAGAAGTGCAAATCTGATAAAAAGTATTGCGTTTGAAAAACAGTAGCACAATAAGAAAGAATAGTGTTTTTAAAAGAGAACAGTGCATGTTAGCTATGTAGAGTAAACGACTTACTAACTCTTGGGAAGGAGTTAGCTATGTCGTGGTCTTTTTTTTATTGCGCGACTCTTTTTTTTCAAATACAACACTTACTTCAGATTTTTACTTCTATTTTTTTTATCTCGTTCTGACGACTTAGTAACTCGTTATCATGACATACTAAGTCGTCCCCTTGAGTAAGTATCTCGTGGGAACGAGATAAAAAAGAAAAGTGCAATTTAAAGAGTTGTGCATGTCACCTCTGTGCCACCGTAACTTTGCCTTCTATTTTGACCCAAAACTCTTTTTTTTTACCAGGTCTGCGAAACCGCAATCTTATGCTGTTGAATTCCAAATTAATTTGGTGACGTTATCTTAAATAAAAAAACAACATTATACCAAAACAGATATGCATATTATCTTATACAACGGCAATAAACCATTCATGAAATAAGTGCTGTTTAAAAGAATTTTCATCAAAGTAATAGGATTATATATTCAATCTCTTGTATTTTTTATAATCTGCTAGGAATTTCATTGTCTGCTTCAACAAACTCACTTGACCAATAATAAACCCAAATATTTGATTGACAGCCTTGATTTCTACCTCTAAATCCTCGCTGGAATATCAGCGATAATTTCGCCTTTTAATTAGATATATATAATTCAGTTTTTCCCAAAAGACGTAAATGTAAATGTTTCTACAGACCTTCAGTTCTTGCCAGCCACGTATTTTCTAAGTCTGAATTACCTGCCCCTAAGTGCTAAACAGAGGGTCGTACTATTAAGTAAACGCCCGGGAACCAGGCTTTAAGTTTAAATGCGCACATCGGCTCTTGTCCGACCAGTGATCACGTATTCCGAAGAAAAGTCTCGTAATTATTTTGATATATTTTTTTACAATTATTCAGGCATTATCATTCTTTTGTTTAATGTTGACGGTTTTTGCGGCAGAAAAGAATTTGACACATGACTAAAACGTTTTTCTACTTTACTGAGCTTTAAAACCTGGTGTTTACCTGTAAATTTTGAAAAGATTTTCACCAGCTTGCGTTGGCATCGGGTTCAACTAAAAGTCTGTGCGCGGATACATTCAATTAACCAGACGGATGTGTAGAAGTAAACGGTTGTTTTACAACGCACAAGCAGTAATCATTTTCAAAAGTATTAAATAGTTGTGAGAACAACTCGGAAACAAAGAGTCTTTGAATGACAGAAAAAACAACAGGTTATCATTTGTACTGAAAACTACACGTTCTTAAAAGTTTCTGTCGATGTTCGCCGGATTTGGCAAGAACAGCCCAGATAAATGTGTCTCTGGTAACTGAAATATAGTTATTAGTGTTAGCGAAGATATCGGTTTATAGATATTTCTTGTTTTCTTTAAGATAATTCATTGTAAGGCCATGTTAGTCATTTTACGAAATTCATTTCTACAGCAGTGTCTTTCGCAAAAACTTCAAACACTTACAGTTAAATGTCACATGGTCAAAGCTTTACACAATGTTACTTGTTTTAACCTTCTGAAACTCATATTATATAACTGTTATGTTATGCATTTTTGTTTAAATCATGTCCTCACATGTTACACTAACTTTTTTAAACAGGTACTCCACTCACTTTAAAGCTAGAGTGTAAAGTGATAGTCTCGTAATTTAAACATAATTAGGTCTTATTTGTGTATGACTCAGCTGTTAGATTATTATCTTATATAATGGGCAAATAGCAATACAATGAAAAACAAACGAAAAACCCTTTGTACATCTCTGAGTGTACAAAACGTCATATCCTGTTGTTATATCTTATGCAAAGAAATTTTAAGCATTATGTTCCTATGCTAGCAGTTAAATTCAACACACACAACATGGCATTAATGTGAAGCAAATCTTTAAAGTTTTGTTATTTTTCATTCTTTTGTCCTTTCTTCGATTTGGTTTTTCCTTCTATTTGTTCTTTCGTTCATTTGCTCTTCTTTCTTTGTTTCTTTGTGTCTTTCTTTCATTTGCTCTCTTTTCTTTTCTTTCTTTCTTTCTTTTTCTTTCTTTTTTTCTTTCCTTTTTATTCTGCTACAAGTTTATCCTTAAAATCAATCAATTAGACAATTAATTTATTAATCTATTCATCAATAAAACAAATGGTATAGTGTCAGAAGCTGTCTCAATTCTAACCGGTTAATTTTATACAGGCCTATGTAGTTAAGGATTCCATCGGCAAGTTGTGTAGAATTACCTGTACTTTATTTCCAAAATCCTCCGCCTTGTTACGAAACACCTTCATGCACGAACGACAGCTAATCATGATAGACTTTGGGGTTACTGATGTAACAGGGGAAGTAATTCTGCCTTGAAATTTCTTAAAAAGAGCTACCAGTTACGCAATGAAATGTAAGCATAGTAATATTGACACACCTTCCAAGAATAGTTTCTCGTTATCTACGGAATTAGACATCTTGCATTTATTAGGGAATACGAAAACTGAAAATGTCCAACATTCATAAAATGATATATGAGGGTTCGTAGGTTTGGGAATGTGTTCATAATTACTGAAATATAAAAAGAATTGCGACATGGCATCCCAGCATCCGTGTTGTAAGACTATAATAATGTTTAGACTGTCGGCGGCATCGAGCTACAACATCAAAATAGCATGCAATCCCTCTTCTGTCTCTTATTCTACACTTAATTACTTTAAGGGGTTAGAATACTAATAAACATTTTGTCAGCCCTCACTGAATTGAGCTTTTTTAAGAAATGAACTATCCTAGGACAAAATATAGACCATATAAAACACCTTTACCATGAGAGTTTCTAGAAATGACCAATATTCACTTCAAACCTCATCCGACTTAATGGGTTTATAAGGTATAGAGAAACACAATGTTTTTTCTAACACTGACTGTTAAAACAAGTCTTACTTAGTATGAACTCATTCACATTATGAAGACTTAATGACTGCTGACAAAAAAGCAAACAAAATGAAAAGCTGCAAGTGAGAAGAAACGAAATATGATTATAAACATGGCACGAATTTTCCCCACCCACTACATTATGAGGGGATTTTATCAGTGTAAACTTCAACATAAATCTACGGGACTTCGAATTACCTACAATTTTATTTATTTATGTACTATTCTGAACAAATAAGCAAAAATATCAAATATTTTACAGTCTTGTTTTGGAGAAATTAATAACTGCAATCAGAGATACTCAATTTTCATCCATTTACCATGTTGAAAAGCTTCGTTACAATTGAAATATATCTCAAACGAAAGAAATTGAATTCAAATTCTATAAAAGTTATTTTTGTAAAACAAACAATTGTAAAGCTACAGAAAGAATGGCTTGAGTGGGGTTTGAACCAATGTCCTTCAGTGAAAATGTCTCAATCCTACACATATTGATGGAACTGAATACTCTTCAGAGTGGAGGTTGGGTATTAGAAATCTAACATCTTAATCACCTTATTTCCATGTCGACTTGGAACAACTTTCCTTTAAACTTATGAGGTTATATGACTGTTTTTAACTCAACATGGAATGACCCGTCTTGAAAAAAAAATGTAATTTTAGGGAGAATAGCGCATACCACTCTTTTTTCAATCACATTTGAATTACACCCCTAGGAACAATAACGTCTTAGGTAAGGGGGCATACTTTCCTTTGAAATGACAAAGTCATATCAATATGTTATACAAATCTTTCTATCTTGTGGAGAACTTCCCTTTAAAGTGATGATATCACATGAAAGGGGACATGACTGTTGCCAACCTTTTTTCTCCAAAATTTGGAAGGACTCCCTTTGAGGTGATGACCTCATATTCACGAGACATAACGAAAACCACACTATTCAGCCAGTTTGGAAAAACCATTCTAAGAAGTGATGACGTCAATATATAAGAAGCACCATACTTAACACTTTCTTTCAGATCACCTTCCCTTGGATGTTATAAGGTTTTGGAAAAAAACGTTTCCAAATTCGTTTTATTACGCAATGAGTTACCTACCCTTGAGGTGAAAACGCCAAATGAAAATTGACAGACCTCTTGCCAACTTTTATTCATGTCAACACTTTAGAAGTGATGATTTTAAGAGACACAAATTTTTTCAATGTATTTAAGTCAACACTGAGTTACCTTTATTTCAAGAAATGACGTCAGCTCTCCTATCAGTTAATTTTCAAGTCATCTTGGATTTACTTATATGTAAGGGTTCACCAAGTTTACGACTATATTTTCACTCTGGAGTTATCTCCAAGTAAAATAATGACGCTAGAATAATAATTAAGGGGACACAACTCTTATCATTTAATTTTTGTTACAAGTTTTTTAACATTAATCGTCACCTATAAGTAGGACTTCAATATCTAGTTCACTCATATTTTTTCACACACTGGATCACCATGTCATTCATTCAGTGAATCACTCACTCACTCAATCACCCACTCACTCGCTTGCCTTTTCAATCAATCAATCAATCAATCAATCAATCAATCAATCAATCAATCAATCAATCAATCAATCAACCAACCAACCAATCAATCAATCAATCAATCAACCAGCTTTTAGATCAAGTAAAGCACAACTATTCTATCATATAAAGATGATATATTTTCAGTTGATCCCAACTGACGAACTACAACAAGGGGTCCATTATAGTTCTAAATCCCACACCTGAGTTTAACTGCTAAGACGACAAATGCAATTCATATTCATACATTAATTATCACAATTATGTGCTGCATGTCAAACTCAAAGCTTTAGGTTATTTGTTGTATAAAAAACTATTTCAAATTGTTTTCATATGTTTTCTGATTTATAATATATTTTTAGTTTAAACAAGTGAACTGTTGGGGCAAGAATGATCAAAGGAGCATTATTTGAACAATCTAAATAGAAGTTCACAAGACAGTACTGTATACCATATTTTAAAAGTCTCAGTCTTAGTCTATGTAAAACATCTGACCCTTGGGACTGAACAAGAAAGACCACAGGAACACAATTTGAGCACTTCTGGTGGACCATCACTAGATCTAGCTGTACACACCAAATTTCAGAAGTCTCAGTCTTAAAGTTTCTGACAAGAAGAGTTTTCAAAAGAGAGTGTCTATGTAAGTCGACCTCCGGGGTGGAGCCACAAATGACCCCAAGAGAAGTTTGCAAGTTTAAACAATCTTAGTTGCGGTCCATTAGAAAATGCTTTGTGCATTTTTTTGACTCTGTAGGCGGTGGTTTCATACAAGAATTTAAAAGGCTTTGCTATATATTTCTATTCTTTGGCAGGAGCATTAGTGTCCACATGGTGATCATCTGAACACCCTTGGTAGAGGTTTACTAGACAATCCTACACGCCAAATTTCAGAGCTCTGGGCCTGTGGTTTTTGTCGATAAGATGTTTAAAAAAAATATTTTTGCTAAAAAAATAGATCAGAATACTGCGTCGAACGGAATTCCATGAATAATTTTGGTAGTGCTATATACAAGGAAAATCACTGCCAAGTTTCACTAAAATGGTTTAGGAGAAGATGTTTCAAGTAATAAGTTGACGACGCTCACATGTGCTCGATGTGCTGAGGTGAGCTTAAACGAGTTTTTTATTGTATCGTTGTTTTTTTCCTCTTTTTATCTTCCACCGAACCTGAAATAATAATGAAAAACAATTCCAGAAAACAACGTAAGTTAAATGAGTAATAGTTCATGATTTCGAGTTGTGTCTGGTTAATTATCACACCGTGGAGGAAACAAACGGGCACTTCTGCCGTATAGAAATGCGATAGGGAAGGTTAAAGTTCCCCATCGCAGTGATAAGAAACCATATACACGAGAAAATATAAACAAAATGTTTTACCGCTTTACAATATATGTTTAGCTTACGTATCACAATATTCAGTTTAAATGAGTCAAATTGGGTCTTGTATTTTATCTAAAACAGAGATAATATTTTAAATAAACGATAATTGCGAAGGAGTTTCACAAGTTTATCTCAGCGAGCATTACTTAAAAAAAACAATGGCTAAAAAGACGCGTGCATTTGTTTCATTTCGGTGACACATAGCTGTTACGAATGTCATACAGATATAAAAAATCCTTTTGACTTTACCATACGACATTTGCGACAATGACAATTTCTTTTAATAGATCTATTTTCACTAAAATGTTTGTTGATGACTGTTCTTCTATCTTTTACGCGCGTGTTTTATATTTATTCATTTTTCATTTGCCTAGTAAATGAGTAATATTTTTCTAATAATTATGCTTCATCATACAGTTTTTTGATACTGCTTAAATCAGTTACAATTTACAGAGACACCTTGCCATCGAGACAATCAGAGCACCTAGACTGCCAGATCAAAACAATACAACTACCACCGAAACATCTTGCCATCGAGACAATCAGAGCACCTAGACTGCCAGATCAAAACAATACAACTACCACCGAAACATCTTGCCATCGAGACAATCAGAGCACCTAGACTGCCAGATCAAAACAATACAACTACCACCGAAACATCTTACCATCGAGACAATCAGAGCACCAAGACGGCCAGATCAAAACAATACAACTACCACCGAAACATCTTACCATTGAGACAATCAGGGCACCTAAACAGCCAGATCAAAACAATACAACTACCACCGAAACATCTTGGCATTGAGACAATCAGAGAACCAAGACGGTCAGATAAAAACAATACAACTACCACCGAAACATCTTACAATCGAGACAATCAGAGCACCTAGACAGCCAGATCAAAACAATACAACTGCCACAGAAACATCTTGGCATTGAGACAATCAGAGAACCAAGACGTTCAGAACAAAACAGTTCAACAACCACCGAAACATCTTGGCATTGAGACAATCAGAGAACCAAGACGTCCAGGACAAAACAATACAACTACCGCCGAAACATCTTGGCATTGAGACAATCAGAGAACCAAGACGTCCAGAACAAAACAAAACAACAACCACCGAAACATCTTATCATCGAGACAATCAGCACCTAGACTGCCAGATCTGAACAAAACAACTACCACCGAAACATCTTGGCATTGAGACAATCAGAGCAACAAGACGTCAAGAACAAAACAATACAACTTCCACCGAAACATCTTACCATCGAGACAATCAGCACCTAGACTGCCAGATCTGAACAAAACAACTACCACCGAAACATCTTAGCATTGAGACAATCAGAGCAACAAGACTTCCAGAACAAAACAATATAACTTCCACCGAAACATCTTGCCATCGAGACAACCAGGGCACCAAGACTGCCAAAACAAAACAATACAACTACCACCAAAACATCTTGCCATAGAGACAATCAGAGCACCTAGACTGCCAGATCAAAACATTACAACTGCAGTCGAAACATCTTGCCATCTAGACAATCAGAGAACCAAGACGGCCAGAACAAAACAATACTACTACCACCGGAACATCTTGCCATAGAGACAATCAGAGAACCAAGACGGCCAGAACAAAACAATACTACTACCACCGGAACATCTTGCCATAGAGACAATCAGAGCACCTAGACTGCCAGATCAAAACAATACTACTATCACCGGAACATCTTGCCATCGACACAATAAGCACCAAAACTGCCAGATTAAAACAATACAACAACCACCAAAACATCTTGCCATCGGGACAATCAGAGCACCTAGACTGCCAGATAAAAACATTACAACAACCACCAAAACATCTTGCCATCGAAACAATCAGGGCACCAAGACTGCCAGATAAAAACATTACAACTACAATCGAAACATGTTGCCATCGAGACAATCAGGGCACCTAGACTGCCAGATAAAAACATTACAACTACAATCGAAACATGTTGCCATCGAGACAATCAGGGCACAAAGACTGCCAGATCAAAACAATACAACAACAATCGAAACATGTTGCCATCAAGACAATCAGGGCACCAAGACTGCCAGACCAAAACATTGCAACAACCACCAAAACATCTTACCAAAGTGACAATCAGGGCACCAAGACTGCCAGATCAAAACAATACAACAACAATCGAAACATCTTGCCATCGAGACAATCAGAGCACTAGACTGCCAGATAAAAACAATACAACTACAATCGAAACATGTTGCCATCGAGACAATCAGAGCACCTAGACTGCCAGATAAAAACAATACAACTACAATCGAAACATGTTGCCATCGAGACAATCAGAGCACCTAGACTGCCAGATAAAAACAATACAACTACAATCGAAACATCTTGCCATCGAGACAATCAGAGCACCTAGACCGCCAGATCAAAACATTACAACTACAATCGAAACATGTTGCCATCGAGACAATCAGACCACCTAGACTGCCAGATAAAAACAATACAACTACAATCGAAACATGTTGCCATCGAGACAATCAGAGCACAGAGATTGCCAGATAAAAACAATACAACTACAATCGAAACATCTTACCATCGAGACAATCAGAGCACCTAGACTGCAAGATAAAAACATTACAACTACAATCGAAACATCTTGCCATCGAGACAATCAGAGCACCTAGACTGCCAGACCAAAACATTACGATAACCACCAAAACATCTTACCATCGAGACAATCAGGGCACAAAGACTGCCAGATAAAAACATTACAACTACAATCGAAACATGTTGCCATCGGGACAATCAGAGCACCTAGACTGCCAGATAAAAACATTACAACTACAATCGAAACATCTTGCCATCGAGACAATCAGAACACCAAGACTGCCAGATA
The DNA here is from genome assembly GCA_012932295.1 of Cyclina sinensis. Classification (NCBI taxonomy): domain Eukaryota; kingdom Metazoa; phylum Mollusca; class Bivalvia; order Venerida; family Veneridae; genus Cyclina; species Cyclina sinensis. The sequence continues at coordinate 26,118,529 of JAAONU010000017.1, forward strand.
AAAACAATACAACTACAATCGAAACATGTTACCATCGAGACAATCAGGGCACAAAGACTGCCAGATAAAACCATTACAACTTCAATCGAAACATGTTGCCATCGAGACAATCAGGGCACCAAGACTGCCAGATAAAAACATTACAACTACATTCGAAACATGTTGCCATCGAGAAAATCAGGGCACCTAGACTGCCAGATAAAAAGTTAAAAACAATACAACAAAAATCGAAACATGTTGCCATCGAGACAATCAGAGCACCTAGACCGCCAGATCAAATCATTACAACAACCACGAAAACATCTTGCCATCCAGACAATCAGAGCACCTAGACTGCCAGATAAAAACATTACAACTACAATCGAAACATGTTGCAATCGAGACAATCAGAGCACCTAGACTGCCAGATAAAACATTACAACAACCACCAAAACATCTTGCCATCGAGACAATCAGAGCACCAAGACTGCCAGATCAAAACATTACAACAACCACCAAAACATCTTGCCATCGAGACAATCAGTGCACCGAGACTACCAGATCAAATCAAAACAACTACCACCGAAACATGTTGCCATCGAGACAATCAGGGCACCAAGACTGCCAGATAAAAACATTACAACTACAATCGAAACATCTTGCCATCGAGACAATCAGAGCACCTAGACTTCCAGATAAAACAATACAACTACAATCGAAACATCTTGCCATCGAGATAATCAGAGCACCTAGACTGCCAGATAAAAACAATACAACTACAATCGAAACATCTTGCCATCGAGACAATCAGAGCACCTAGACTGCCAGACCAAAACATTACGACAACCACCAAAACATCTTACCATCGAGACAATCAAGGCACAAAGACTGCCAGATAAAAACATTACAACTACAATCGAAACATGTTGCCATCGAGACAATCAGAGCACCAAGACTGCCAGATAAAAACATTACAACTACAATCGAAACATGTTGCCATCGAGACAATCAGAGCACCAAGACTGCCAGATAAAAACATTACAACTACAATCGAAACTTGTTGCCATCGAGACAATCAGAGCACCAAGACTGCCAGATAAAAACATTACAACTACAATCGAAACATGTTGCCATCGAGGCAATCAGAGCACCAAGACTGCCAAATAAAAACATTACAACTACAATCAAAACATCTTGCCATCGAGACAATCAGAGCACCTAGACTGCCAGACCAAAACAATACAACAACCACCAAAACATCTTGCCATCAAGACAATCAGAGCACCTAGACCGCTAGATCAAAACATTAAAACAACCACTAAAACATCTTGCCATCAAGACAATCAGAGCACCTAGACTGCCAGACCAAAACAATACAACAACCACCAAAACATCTTGTCATCAAGACAATCAGAGCACCTAGACTGCCAGATAAAAACATTACAACAACCACCAAAACATCTTGCCATAGAGACAATCAGAGCACCTAGACTGCCAGATAAAAACAATACAAGAACCACCAAAACATCTTACCATCAAGACAATCAGAGCACCAAGACTGCCAGATAAAAACAATACAACTACAATCGAAACATGTTGCCATCGAGACAATCAGAGCACCAAGACTGCCAGATAAAAACAATACAACTACAATCGAAACATGTTGCCATCGAGACAATCAGAGCACCAAGACTGCCAGATAAAAACCATACAACAACCACCGAAACATCTTACCATTGAGACAATCAGGGCACAAAGTCTGTCAGATAAACACATTATAACTACAATCGAAACATGTTGCCATCGAGACAATCAGGGCACCAAGACTGCCAGATAAAAACAATACAACTGCAATCGAAACATGTTGCCATAGAGCCAATCAGGGCACAAAGACTGCCAGATAAAAACATTACAACTACAATCGAAACATGTTGCCATCGAGACAATCAGAGCACCAAGACTGCCAGATCAAAACATTACAACAACCACCAAAACATCTTGCCATCGAGACAATCAGTGCACCGAGACTACCAGATCAAATCAAAACAACTACCACCGAAACATGTTGCCATCGAGACAATCAGGGCACCAAGACTGCCAGATAAAAACATTACAACTACAATCGAAACATCTTGCCATCGAGACAATCAGAGCACCTAGACTTCCAGATAAAACAATACAACTACAATCGAAACATCTTGCCATCGAGATAATCAGAGCACCTAGACTGCCAGATAAAAACAATACAACTACAATCGAAACATCTTGCCATCGAGACAATCAGAGCACCTAGACTGCCAGATAAAAACATTACAACTACAATCGAAACATCTTGCCATCGAGACAATCAGAGCACCTAGACTGCCAGACCAAAACATTACGACAACCACCAAAACATCTTACCATCGAGACAATCAAGGCACAAAGACTGCCAGATAAAAACATTACAACTACAATCGAAACTTGTTGCCATCGAGACAATCAGAGCACCAAGACTGCCAGATAAAAACATTACAACTACAATCGAAACATGTTGCCATCGAGACAATCAGAGCACCAAGACTGCCAGATAAAAACATTACAACTACAATCGAAACTTGTTGCCATCGAGACAATCAGAGCACCAAGACTGCCAGATAAAAACATTACAACTACAATCGAAACATGTTGCCATCGAGGCAATCAGAGCACCAAGACTGCCAGATAAAAACATTACAACTACAATCAAAACATCTTGCCATCGAGACAATCAGAGCACCTAGACTGCCAGACCAAAACAATACAACAACCACCAAAACATCTTGCCATCAAGACAATCAGAGCACCTAGACCGCTAGATCAAAACATTAAAACAACCACTAAAACATCTTGCCATCAAGACAATCAGAGCACCTAGACTGCCAGACCAAAACAATACAACAACCACCAAAACATCTTGTCATCAAGACAATCAGAGCACCTAGACTGCCAGATAAAAACATTACAACAACCACCAAAACATCTTGCCATAGAGACAATCAGAGCACCTAGACTGCCAGATAAAAACAATACAACAACCACCAAAACATCTTTCCATCAAGACAATCAGAGCACCAAGACTGCCAGATAAAAACAATACAACTACAATCGAAACATGTTGCCATCGAGACAATCAGAGCACCAAGACTGCCAGATAAAAACAATACAACAACCACCAAAACATCTTACCATTGAGACAATCAGGGCACCAAGACTGCCAGATAAAAACATTACAACTACAATCGAAACATGTTGCCATCGAGACAATCAGGGCACCAAGACTGCCAGATAAAAACAATACAACTACAATCGAAACATCTTGCCATCGAGACAATCAGAGCACCAAGACTGCCAGATAAAAACCATACAACAACCACCGAAACATCTTACCATTGAGACAATCAGGGCACAAAGTCTGTCAGATAAACACATTATAACTACAATCGAAACATGTTGCCATCGAGACAATCAGGGCACCAAGACTGCCAGATAAAAACAATACAACTGCAATCGAAACATGTTGCCATCGAGCCAATCAGGGCACAAAGACTGCCAGATAAAAACATTACAACTACAATCGAAACATGTTGCCATCAAGACAATCAGGGCACCAAGACTACCAGATCACACCAGTACAACTACCACCGAAACACCTACCCATTGAGACAATAAGAACTCCAAAACCAATGAGATATACCAAACACATCCAATAATGAAACACCTACCCATTGAGACAATACGAACACCAAAACCAATGAGATATACCAAACACATCCAATAATGAAAAACCTACCCATTGAGACAATAAGAACACCAAAACCAATGAGATATACCAAACACATCCAATAATGAAACACCTACCCATTGAGATAATACGAACACCAAAACCAATGAGATATACCAAACACATCCAATAATGAAAAAGCTACCTATTGAGACAATAAGAACACCAAAACCAATGAGATATACCAAACACATCCAATAATGAAAAACCTACCCATTGAGACAATAAGAACACCAAAACCAATGAGATATACAAAACACATCCAATAATGAAACACCTACCCATTAAGACAATAAGAACACCAAAACCAATGAGATCAACCCAGCACATCTACAATTGAAACACCTACACAATGAGACAATTAGGACATCAAAACCAGTAAGATCAAAACACCACCATGATCACCGCAACACATTGACCACTAACACTATAAAGACATCACGACCACATAGGCCATTTCAAATACACAATCATCAAACAAGTTACTGCTGAGTCTATCACGAAACAGCAAACACCAAGACCGATACGAGAAAACTATTACAGAATCATCTCGAACGCTACAACAATCAGTACAGAACGACCAGTAGACCACCAAGTCATCACATGCATCAAAACTTCATAGGATAAAAATAATCAATGAATATTTAGACTTACACAACTTTCATACTACTGTAATACCAACACAAAATACAAATTAACGATCTTTAACAACTCAAAGAACATAATGAAAATAACAACAATTTAACTGCAGTGACCATTAAACATTCATACTATCGGTATATCTCGACTGAATCGACCACAATTAAACACCAAGACACAACAAAATTATCAAGACGCAACACCTAGAAGTCAGGCATATCACGGCAACACGACAATAAAAACTACCGTGACATGAATATAATCCCTAACTCTTCCTATACTATCATCGTTTTCTTGTCATTTCAATTTCTGTGTTAACCAGTAAAAGCATTTTATGTATTTTTTTGTTGTTGGAAAATTTATAAACACGTTTCACACTACAATAATACCAATATAATTCAAATAATTACCACTTTCACAAGCATTTATAACTGCCAGTATTAATATCATTAGTTTTATTTAACATTTTTTTCAATTAATAAATAAATTAATTTCATATCTTAAAATGAAGATTATTATTCTAATTAGGTAGAAATTTTCCCCAAATACAGTTTATTGCTATTTTTACAAAATATAAACATATTTGTTTCTTATTTTTTCATAGTATAACTTGACAGAGCTGTTTTAAATGCATTAAGGCTTAAGATATTATGTTTCCCAATTTTTGTTAAAATTCATTTGTCAAATGACAGACTTCGATAATATCTGGGGTTTTTTTGTCAATAAGTTTTGGAAAATATCTATAAGTAATAATAATAAAAATAAAAATAATAACAGTAGTAGTAATAGTAGTTCTATTAAGAAATATATATACCATTTGCTTTTATTTCATTAAAGTAAAACAAAATATCGAGTTCCAATTTTTATAGCATAACTTAACTCTAGATTGGTGACCTTTTTTGTCATTACCAAATCAATTTTATTATCAGAGATTTTTAAGTATTTGTTAATATTTTTTCTTAATCTGCAACAACATAAAGGAAATTTCCTTTTCTTTGTTATCATCAATGTTGTCAACTGTTGTTGTTGTTTTATATAAGAGGCATGAATTAAACATTAATTTACTTTCAGAACACTGCAGAACACTGATCCAAGTATTTGAAAAAAATAAATGACGAGCGAAATGCCTCGGAGTTTGTTAAATGTCTGCATTATTTTACTTTCTGAGTATAACACTTGCTTACATAGGAAAGACTGAGATGAAAGTGATTCTGGAGCATTGAGATAAAAACTTATAACTACAGAAGACTGATGTAAAGATGCTTTCTAGACAAAGGCATACAGAAGTTTAAAACAGTGTATTCTAAACAACACGTGAATTAAAAGCAGCACAACTTTCTTTCACTTAATTTTTACGTATTCAACTTTATGAAATAGAGTGTGTTTTTTTCTCTCGCTGAATACATTAGAATAAACATATTGGTGTTGTCTGCTTTTCAAAGGAGAGGTGCTAATTCAATTGATATTAATTTTCATGGTAACTTTGACTAATAGTTAGCTATAATTTCAATAAGGCTTTTAAACAATAATATTTGGAAAGTCCAAGTTTAAGCTCTGGAAAGTATATATATCTACTAAAGTTGTCAAACACTGAGAGTAGGTCGGTACTTTCTATAAGTTCAAGTTCTCTCAATAAAGTTGAACTAATGTACCTTAATTTCTCCTATACCAATAATTTGTGGCAGAGTTCAACCATATTTGGTATCTCATTCTGTGTATCTAATTACTAACACCTTAAAACGGCTGGACATTATATTGTCCTAACGCAGTTTGCGCACGCGCACCGCGTACCATCGTTGCCAGGGAAGTTGACGAAGGAAAAATCATTTATGATGTTTAATATCTGTAATTATTAGTCAAAACAAAAAGAGTGAAGAGCAAAATAAAAGTAATCATTATATGGTAGTACCTGTGCAAATGCAGAAGTTTGGACAGAACATGCACAACATGCCAATCACTCTTGTTGTCTCTTTCGTAAAATCAACCTGTGACACTGATGACATCAGAGTGGATCGTGGTACTGTTCAAAGTATTGTAAACATTTTTAAACCAAAGGTTCGAACTTATGAAATTTTGTAGTCATTTTTAATATTTGTTACTCAAAAAGGTATGGATAAAAGGCTCCAGAGAAAATTTACACATACGTTTTATTATTTCAAAAATTAACAATTGCTTATAATTCGAGAGTCACTAATTGAAATATTTTATAAAGGAAATTGTATTGAAAAAAAACAAGACCTGTCCGCGGATAGCACGTTCCACTTTTCTCAGTGTTGGATATCAAATTACAAGCTTAGTCAAACAAGAGGCCCAAGTGAAAGGCAAGTAGCTACTCCTGTAAGAATAATTTTTTTGGCGGGGAAGGGGGAGGGGGTTTAATGGGGAAGGGCTTATGCAGGCGGTCAAGTACTTACGTATTAATGCAGGAGGGGGCGGGAGTACCTTTCCCATTCCATGTAAGTAAATAGTTCAGTTCTAGGCTTTGTTCTTTGCCATAAGAAGCTTTTATCTATATATCTTTATCTAATATAAGTCTAAGCAAAATCAAGTGACTCCTGGGCTAATTTTCTCACGCAAGAATTTTTTTATGGGGATTGATGGGGGAGAGGCTGGTGTGGGGGCGGGGGGGTTAATTGGGGTCTAATGCAGGTGGGAATAAGTACCTACCCATTACCTTTAGGTAAATAATTTAGTTTTGCCACAACAAGTTTTTTCCTATGTAAGTCTAAGCAAAATCAAGTGACCCCTGGGGTGGAGTTAATTTTGTCCCCAGGGATATGGGTACCAACAAACTTTGTAGGGTTTTTGCTTGTGATCAAGTATTCTAAGTTTGAAGGGAATATCTTTGACACTTTTTGAGAAATTTCCTTAAAAAAGGTTAACCAAGAAATTCTAAGTCGAAAAAGGGGCATAACTTTGCAAAAATAAATTTGAGGGTTATCTGCCCTTTAGAAATGGTATCACATTTTGATAGTGAACAAGTTTTCCGAATTTAAACTGAATAGCTTTGATAGTTTCTGAAAAATGAACCTTAAAAAAAGGTTAACTAACTCCGACGCAAACACCTTCGCCGACGAGAGGGTCATGACAATAGCTCCACCTGTTTTCTTCGAAAAGCGGAGCTTAAAATGAATATGATTATAAGTAGGTTCACTGATTGATGCTGTTGATACGAGTTTTCAGTCCTGTATAAAGGAACACCAATTTATCCTGTGGTGTTTTCTTGTACCATTTGGTTGATGTAACCATATAATGTTTGTCCATCATGGATCAAAACGTTGCAGATAAACGCATATAATATCAAAACATAATTGAAAAAAATAATAGCCAAATATCGCTCACCAAATGGCTATGATCTCAACCGCTAGACATTAGTACACATCAAATATCCTTATGGTATGAGAGAAGAATTAAAAAAAATATATATGTAATTAATTTAGTGACACCACCAGGGAGGTGCCAGTTTTGACCCTTGGTCCATGATTTAAACAATTTTTATGTAGAACTACAACATAATGACACTAAGTACATAGGTTTTTGCAGTGTTGTTCCTGACATGAAGGTTTTAAAACTTTTTCCTATGTAAGTATATGTTAAAACAAGAGACCCCTGGGGAGGGGCTAATTTTGATCCTAGGAACATCGTATAAACCTGGTGTCAACTAAACAATGTTACACACTAAATATCTAGACACAAGGGTTTGTGGTTTTAGAGAAGAATATTTTTAAAGCTTTAATCCTGTATATGTTTATTTGGAAAACAAACCCTGACCCCCTAAGGTGGGACTTATAGTAAACCAAGGGATTTAACTTGAACAATCATGTTAGAGGTTCACTGGGAACACACCAAGTTTCAGAGCTCTAGGCATAATGGTTTAAACAAGATATATTTTTTTATTTAAGTAGCCAGAGCAACCAGGGTTCTGCATAGAATAGAATTCTTTCAAGAGGTTTGGTAAAACAACATGAAAGGAAAATCTTTTACTTCATTTGCTTTTGTCCAGTGGTTTCAGAGGCGAGGTTGTTTAAAGAAAATTATCAATGATGGACACCGGACGACGGACAACAGACACCGGACGACGGACTTATGTGAGCACAGGGGAATAAAAAAAAATAGCAAAGGGTTGGTCTATAAATTACTGCAACATCAGTATTGGCTTTTTGTCTATTTTTTTTTATTTTTGCATTTAGTATTATCATTCACGATGATAATGCAGAAGTCATTGAAACAGTTTAAGTAAACCAGTCCATGACTGAACGATTGCTATTTGTTCGATTTATTCGTTTGCTTATTAAACAGTTTTGGTTGGTTATTGAATTAATTGTCATTTGTTAAATTACATATTAACTAGTGTTAAACTGTTCGAGGACATGAAATCCCATCATGCATGTTTTTTTTGTTTTTATTTTTTTGTTTTTGTTTTTTTTTTTCTTTTTTTTTTGTTAATATCTTTTTACGACATTGAAAAAACATCTATTTTATAGTTAATTCTCTTGGTTATATGTTCATGAGTAAAATAATTTCGAAATGTGAATATGTAAATCCAGCTAGCTTGAAAGAGAAACTTAATAGTGATGAATTTCTCTTATTTTTCAACATCAACTATAAAACTAAGGTGACTCAGTCTGACATTTGTACTCGTTTTTGATAGATTAGAACAACCAAATCCCACAACTACCTCACATACAGGTTCTCAATCTCCCATTTTAAATATTTTATAAGTATTTGATTGAATAAATTCAAAGAAATCAAAATTACTTATATTGCAGACAAGCTCAGTCCCTGGATGCATCATTGTCCACTGGACAACATTCCACATCTGAAATATAGTGTCTGTATGTAATTTACACTTAACCGAGCTTTTCTATCACTATATATCAATGTATGGCAAATAATTGTATATTAATGTCTAAATACCATAAGATGGAACAATACAAAAGTATTGTCCCCAAATGATCAATTCAGAAATTCAAACAAAAATGCATAGTAGTTTAAGTCAAGAAATTGCTGTCTTGGACATGACAGCCAAGATTAAGACATTTTGTTAGTATGTCCACAAAACTGATACGGGCAAAATTAAACTAGCCACATATTTAAATGGCAAACATTTTTTAATATCTATATACTGTAACCGTCCCGGGTTCTAGACTGGCACGTCCGCCACTTACATTCTAAAATATTTAAAGTTAAAAGTCATCAGTAACTTACCAGTTTTTTTCCGCATTTTTTCGTAAAGCCACCAAAATCGAAACCATTTTAGACCTTCCTGTTGATGACCAAAAACCTAAAAGAGAGAAAAAGCAGTCGTATGTAAATTTTATTTTTACTGACAAAGTTATGCAAATAGAGTCTAAACTGATATATAACACTGTAGAACCACGTGAACAGATCAGTCTCTAAGCGGAAAGCAAGTCTTATGACTAAGCAAAAATGAGCATAATTAATGTTATAAAATTGTTAGAGAATGATTTTAGTTTTGCTTCCTATGAAGCATTTTGCCGAAATTTATGCATTATAAAAATAACTTCTCTTAATAAATACTAATTTAAACATTAAAACAATTTGCATATTCGTGTTAGAGACTGTAATGATCACGTGATTCAAACATACTTGTATTTGAAAATATAGGTAAACTACATCATTACATCCTAACCCAGGTTTTGGAATGACCCAAAGCCACCATGAAACCCTTGCATCATAACAGAAAGCATGGAGCCAGCAATTCGTCTGCCCAAGCCGACATCAGGGATCTTAAGAGCCGAAGCCATCATGAATGGAAGGTAGCTTCTTACTTGAAAACCCCATGGAACGACCCCCCTCCACCGAGTGGACTGAAGTTCGTGCCACACAAACATCAATGTGAACACTTTCGTTAGTCTGGCCGTAAAACTTCTGCTCAGGATATTTTCAATCACCCAATGGTTGAAATTATAACAAAACTTGCACCTATCTGCGCATGGGCAGTCTTCAAACTATAGGTCTTTAGCAAAACAAACTAGACAACGCGCTGAACTGGTAACCCAGGGGTCGCGAGTTCTAACCCCTGATCCCCAACTAACACAATTTATTTATTTATTCTATTACAGACGATCTGTCAATTACGCAAATGTTTTGCTCTAGAATTTTATGTACTGTAATTACCGATATTTGTATCGCCATCTTATAAATGTCGAAAATGTCAGTTTCATTGTTCATTGCAAAATACTTAATATTTATCATTTTTTTACAGAACTGTTGTTGAAAGTAGTAGGATTCGGGAACAGTTACACAAACTACAATTGTCATTTATCATTTTATCCTTGTAACTTTTGCAGTTTTGTGGTGACAAGTGTGATGATGATGATGACGATGATGCGTATGTAGGTCATTGCAATGACGCAAACATCCGATGGTTCGTCGTTTTCAATGGATAAAGAAAGGTATCTGACAAATAAACATTATAATGCGTCCGTGACGTTCGTGTGCAGAAACTTTAGATAAGAGAGAACAATGACTTTCAGGGTCGAGGCCGTTGCGGCGAAGAAAAAAGAAACAATTCAAACACAGGATGCTTTTGTAGAGTCAAAGTCACACTATGCAGAACAAAAGAAGCATTTTTCCAAGAATAAAAATAACAGGTGGGCGATTACGTATTTTATGCGGGTGGCAAATTCAAGGCATAGCTTGGATAAAATAGGAATGTTGCTTGGATAAATTAAGTATGTTGTACAGTCAGTGGCTGAAGAAAGTCTGAAGTTGATGCACTGAAATGTAAGCCAATTTGAAAATGTCCAGCTTTAGAGTGGCTTCTTTGAGAAATTCAATAAACAAGAGACTACAAAAAAGTATAAAGACGGTCTTCCAAATATACTCTGTAAAAGTTAAATGACTTTACACAGCCTGTCTGCAATATCAATGATAGCCGAATAATTCCAAGTATCACAGTCACGAGAGTATATACATACATATCCACTTCCTGTTGAAGTGAGACAATATTTAGGTAAAAAGTAAAACTTTTATGAGATCGATTTTATCATAATGATGACAGTAATTCTAGCTGTCTTCCTTAATACAAAGCCACGAAATTTAAAGTCGTTTTGGCTACATCTATTTTTGAAATATAAAATCTGGATTTAAGGTATTGCTGTAAGCGTTTGTTTGTCTATGACCGAAATGTTATTATTTTGTCGTTTAAATTCTTACTTTGTAAACAAGTCTTGTCAGTCATTTTCTGTTAATCCGTTTATTCGCAGAACGGTTTATCCTTCAGTAATTACGAATGCAACCCATGGTATTACAACCAAGTGTTTCAAAAACGTTGACAAGATGTTGTGACCCCTTGTATTCTAAGTATTTCGTTTTTCGGATAATGATACTATTCAGAATATCCGTCCTTACGATATTCTTTTATTCATGTTTATGTGACACTAGCAAGAATGTGAAATTTAGTTTGTCTCCAATGTTCTTAAAATCACATTTTCTACTAACGAAAATATCGTAAAAAATATTGTAAAAAAATGGGTTCGCTGGTTTCGATAAAACAATATATAAAAACTGCGCCATCCCCCACCCATTACAATTAGATTGTGCTTAGTAAATATATGTGTAGTCCGCTTAATATACAGAAACGTTTACTAACGTGCCACAGAGACGCTGACAAATGTCCTACAAAAAAAAAAAAAATCATGGCAAAGGAACGCCTTAAGCAAAATTAATAGAGAAAAATCTTCACCTAGCCCTTTGCAAAGAATACAAGATTGATTGAATTCGAAATAATCTGTCAAATACTGCAAGACATTGAATAAGAGTCACCAGATGCTATTGACAATCACAATAAAACGCCAAAAGAACTCGGGATGGCATATGTTTATCTATGTGACTGATCGTGTCTACTACCTTCACAACAAACATCAAATCCATACAAGTACACACATATTTAACTGACATTAAAACCAAATGTGTGTCCTCCATTTTTTTACGTTTAAACATCAGATCCATCACATATTTAGCATAATTTAAACCATGCAGTGTAAGCGATTACGTATTAACAGAAATAGAATGATAAAGATAGGTTTGGTAATATGCTGCGCTAAATATTTTGCATTTTTAAAAGATATTTTTGTTTGTTTAAGATTTTGCAAGCCTTCTTTAAAGCAAACACTAGAACTATCACCTGTATAGCATGATTAAACTATGGCTATAGACAGATGCTCAGAATCTTGTCCACCATCCTCACAGTGAACAACAAATCTATCATTTTATGTATAGCATGATTATACTATGACTATAGACAGATGCTAAGAATCTTGTCCACCATCCTCACAGTGAACAACAGATCTATCATTTTATGTATAGCATGATTATACTATGACTATAGACAGATGCTAAGAATCTTGTCCACCATCCTCACAGTGAACAACAGATCTATCATTTTATGTATAGCATGATTATACTATGACTATAGACAGATGCTAAGAATCTTGTCCACCATCCTCACAGTGAACAACAGATCTATCATCATTTGTATGGCATGATTGTACTATGACTATAGACAGATGCTCAGAATCGTGTCCACCATCCTCACAGTGAACAACAGATCTATCATTTTATGTATAGCATGATTATACTATGAATATAGATAGATGCTCAGAATCTTGTCCACCATCCTCACAGTGAACAACAGATCTATCATTTTATGTATAGCATGATTATACTATGACTATAGACAGATGCTCAGAATCTTGTCCACCATCCTCACAGTGAACAACAGACCTATCATCTTTTGTATAGCATGAATTCAATCATGGTTTAAAAGCAACAACATTCTAACTGACATTGAATAATGAAGCCAATGGCTCTAATGACGTGTTATTTAGAATAGCTGTGTAATATACTTAGCCTTTATTAAAGATTGTACCAGCTATCTGTATTGCAAGCAACAAACCTTAAAGTTGTTTAACACCAAGACATTAGAGGACGTCTGACAGTTTTTAGAGAACATTGTCCACTAGAACTAGCTTTAGACTTATCGTTTAATGCATGCCTCTCTTGTTCACTTTATGTTAACGGGACTTGAAGAACCTTGACAAAAGTCTGCTGAGGTGTAAAGCGATCTCAAGGAATTTCATTCTTTGTTTTGCGTATATTAACAACAATCTTCGAAAATGCAAGAACCAGATCTTCATTCAGTATTTTAGTTCTTTGAACAACATACTTCTAACTGATGTGACGTAAAGGCTTCTAAAATGACTATCTACCTAATACCAAATGGCATATGTATAATTTTGCATTTTACTCTGAGTGGCATACTTGTAAACGTTTCTGTAATCTGTGATATAACTGTACTAACCGAACACGGCATGGACTACAGAATTTAAAACATTTACCTCCCAAATTTCCTACTCTTTGCACTATCACTTTCATATCAGCTTTACACTAATATTGGTTATCATTTTCGATATATTGTGACAAATTTTCATTTTGGATTTTCCGCTGCGTCAAGCACTTATAACATGCAACCGATTTATTTTTCGATGATAAAAATTTCTTGTAACGTTTTATAATGTTGCTGTATTTTTGATAGAACTTTTCAATACTATCACTTCCAACAACACTTTTCTTAAATCCACGACATATTTTATTTCTGATAGACTATGCTGACATGTAAATTCCAAAGTCTGTTAATGTCACAGATACATAATACAAGTCGTTCTGTATCTTACGTTTATCAAAGGTTGGATCTATACCATGATAAAATCGTCAGATTTATTTAAAGCAAAGAATTGCTGCAGAATGAGGTCCGTCACGTGTGACTGATTACATGCTTCATAAATGTTAACAAAGAGGCTGTCCTTTCTTAAATACAACCGTTCTTGGTAATTTCATTTCTGTATCTCTGAATACGTGTCTTAATAACAACCAATATTTACAGCTATGCTGTTTGTTATAAGGCAACATCGAAAGTCCACAAAGCAAAGACAAGGTAAACAGCTAAACTTGATCTAAGCTAAAATGAGGTTTTCAGTTTGAAACTGTGTAATTAAGGCATTTTATTTGGAAACTAGTTTTAAGTGCATGAGTGCATCATCGTTCTAAGTGTTGCCTAACTTCTACAGAAAAAAGGACAAACATTTTAGGTATTCTAATGTTGACATTTTTCGTCACGGACTTTCATTTTCAGACAGGCTAGGTAAAGCCATTTTCTCAAAACACTTGCCAAATACTTTCCTGATAAACAAGATCTCTGGGCTGAACTTAGATGATACGTTTTGATAGTTTTGATTTTTACTTCTTGGTAGCAATCCATAGCTTTGTCATGTATAAAGAAATATTAAAACAACCTGGCAGCATTCATCAAAATGATAAGTTTGATAACCTCAAAAGACTGTCTTGCCAATGACCAAGGTCTCTCGCTAAGCCAAAATTGAAATGAAGTTGTTTCACATTTCTCAATTCACCTTTAATGAATCACGAATACAAACAGGCAGTAAAATTGCTTCCCTTGTAGGAAGGGGGTAAGGAGCATTCAGCACTTCTAGTGATACTATTGTGTCCTCGATATTATTCAGGAACTATTCATAATGTATACTGAGCCTTTAAAAGATTGACCATCTTGTGTTAATTATTTGAGAAAACTGAAGACATTCAATCTAACGACAGTCATTTTTTTGTAAAATATGAAATATGTATACTGAAATAATATATTTTTTTGTAAAATATGAAAAAATATGAAATATGTATACTGAAATAATATATATATATATATATATATATATATATATATATATATATATATTCGATAGACATAAGGGTGACAACACTGGATGTGTGATTCCATGAAGTTATTTCTCATAACAATGGAATCGTCTGTTATTCATGTTGACCGTAGAGCTCCTTGTTTCACAGGAAATGGAATTTGAAAGTGACGGCAAGAAGGCATTAACAAATGTAATAAACATGTTTTTCCTATTTCTAAACGTTTATTCACGAAACATTTGAAGGACAATGTAAAACACCACCGGTATAGGAAAAAGAAGAGAACAAATCATGGAAAGCACTGTCCAATAGCGCTGTAGGAATCATTTCCACAGACACGACAACGTGTCACTGAACTTTTAACAGAATAAACATTTCTAAATTCCAGTGCTTATTTCGAAAGACATCTATAATCAAAATGGAAAAACGATGTCTTCGAAATGCAGAGAGAGGATAAACGCAAAAGGGTTTGACGATTAACAATGCTGAACTTATAAACAATGTTATCAAGTTGACAAACTGGAAGCCAAGTTCTTCTCCTAAAAATGAAAGAAAAACTGTATATCGTGACACAACTTCATTTTATGGATGGCAGAAGTACCTGGCATGGAACAGACAATTACAGTCTTCTTGAAAAAGAAAGGAGATATCTCATACCAGACCAGATATTGAGATGTAAGTCAGAGGAAGAAAAGAAATGAATATATGAAGTATTCCTTCAAGACAAAACAGCTCCGTGGATTTGAAAAGTTCTATGATAAAAAAAGCCACAGGAATGGCAAAGAAACCCAGTCAAAGGAAACGAAAGAGCAAGAAAACGCTCCCGACTGGAATAAACATGTAAAATTGATAATGTATCATAACTAAAATTAATGTAAATATATATTTGTCTTGACAATGACAACTCTTACAGGAGATATGAATGGAAATTGTTCTGAACTGTTGTTCTGACGTCAGTTATACTTCGTATGTAATTTTCGTCATAGTGCTTAATTTAATTCAAAATACCTTTATGTATGTAACTGTGTACATTTTTTGTTTGTTTTCAAAGTGTAAACGCTAAAGTTTGTTCAGTATAATCCCATTCAAACTGTCAGAAATACGATTTTATACAAAATTATCTAGACATAATATTATATAAAGGGGCAACGATATATTGTTGTTTGGGGTTTTCTCACGTTAAGAGGTGTTAGAGTTTTCAGCTTCTTAAACTCAAACTCAGTCTCATTCAAACTGTTCTGTTTTTGATGATGAAATTACTTATGATATCAATTTATGGCCTGAAATAATCCTTGTTATGCAATATTTCACTTAACATTCATAAATAACAATTAAAACTATAAAATCTGGCTCTTTCTCGGTTCATCAAGTGGTTCACAATGCATAACAACACAACCTTAGCATTTCTCTTTGGTTCTCTACTTACTTTATTACCAGCTGTTTCTTTATTAAATATATGGAAAATTTAAACATTGCACAACTACTTAAAGCATTTTTGGGGTCATTTGGGGTTGTTTGGGATCGTTTAGGGGTTTTCAGATAGACTCTTCAAATTTGGTTGACCCATTTATCATTTGTAGGAGTTTTAATTGAAAAATAAGTACTGAACTAGGGATGGCAACGAATACCAAATTCAATACTCGAGTACTCTGTCATTTTTCCGATCGAGTACTCGGTTACTCGGATGATTTCCAATGATCTTCAAAGTTTTATCACACAATATCAACACCGTCTGCAGGCGGCATTTTGACTCTATGGAAATTATAATATCTTATTCCAAGCAAAAACTTTATCATGATATAAAAATGATGATATTTCTGGATTTATATGCGTAAAGAAGAAAAGGGAGTTACTCTCCTTTATTGAGTTAAGAAAAACAAACGTTTAATCGGGTCTAATTACTACCTTTAATCTAATATTCATAATAGCAATCCGGCCATTAGCTGTTTTCAAAACCGTTACCTTAAAACAATTTTCGGCGACAAATTGTTACGCAATTAAAGATAATTAAATATCATAAGAGGCCGAAAGATGTAAGCAACACAGGTGTTCAATCCCATGCGCATGTCAAACTGTCGATCGCTTGGTTAAATTTACGATATCATTTTCGCACCTCTGCAAGAATGTTTTGATTGCATTTAACAGGTGTTTATGAAGATACATGTACTTCTCCGAATTTCTGAACTAATTGGATACACCAATCTTTCTAAATCGCAAAAAAATAAAATTATATATTGTTTTCCGAGTAATCGAATATCAATTTTGTTAACCGATATTCGGACGTTCGATCGAGTACTCGGTTAACCGGTTACTTGTTGCCATCCCTATACTGAACAGAAGATAGTGCAGGTTATGATAAGAGTGCGTGTATGTACCTGATTGCAGGTTGGAACTGTGATTCTGCTGTTTGTGTAATGAATACAGTAATTGGTAATTGGTGTATTTGTTTTTATTTAGTCGAATTGAACGCTGTGGTGGTACTTATTTTTTTTATTATGCTACGATGCTCGCTGAACATTCGTTTGTTGATCTAGTCGTTATGAACGCTGAGCTGGCGTTTGTTTGTTGATTTTGTCGTATTAATGCTGAGCTTGCGTTTGTTTGTTGATTTTGTCGTATTAATGCTGAGCTGGCGTTTGTTTGTTGATTTTGTCGTATTAATGCTGAGCTTGCGTTTGTTAGGTGATCTTGTTGTTATGAACGCTCTGCGTGTGAGGGTATGTGTTTCTCGATTTTGTCATGATGAATGCTGTACTGATGTTTGTAATTTGTCATGATGTACGCTGTGCTGTTATTGGTTTGATGAATTGATTGTTTTTGTAGATGTGAAGATGTTTGTTTTGGTTTTGTGTTGTTAGTTGATATGTTGCTTTTATTACTTAGTATTGTGATGGTTTTTGTGAGTATTCTAAGAATGGAGATGTATCATTTTGTTTTTAAATCTGGAAAAAGAATAAGGACGTTGAGGTACAAAAAGACAGACAAAAACAGTATTTTACTTTTTTCAACTTTGTTACAAAGAGTAGTGCCTTTTAAACATTTTAAATTACTGCTCTTGAAATTTCATTTGACTCCAACATGCTCTTAACAAACGAAATCTACCAACGTAACAGATACCAGGATCGTCACTGAGGTCCTTCAGATGAAATAAAACATGGTACTGGTATCACAACATAATATCGCATGACTATGAATTTTCAATGTAAATAAACAAGTAAATGCCATATGCAGTTGAAACACATGTCAAACCAATTTTAAATGGATGTCCAGTGTAATTTTAGCTTCATTTTTCTAATTTCTAGGCACAAACAAGTTTCCCGTGTTCGGTTCAATGCAAAAAGACCTGTCCCATCATTGCATTTTGGTAAAGAAAATTCAGCTCTAATCGTCTGGTTTTTATTTCACCGTCTAATTATATCAGACGACATGAACATTATAAGAAAATGTCAATTAGTAACCTCTATATGCGGTTGCAGACTGGATAAAAGAAACATTTTCTTTCTTGTTAGAAACTAAAACAAACAAATGTTTAAATAACTGTTTCCCCACTGTAAATGTATGTTAATTCGGTAATAGAACAAGAGAAAAAATGACGTTGAAAGTCAATACAAAACGCTATTTACTTCTGTAAAGTAATTTTTTTCTAGATCTACTTCAAACACCCAAACCTCAATATTACGCGTAGAAAATGCGAGGAAGAAAATTAAAGTTACCATAAGGTAAAGCTTATTATCTTTGAGTTTAATAGCCCGATTGTTACAAGCTAAGATATTTATTTCATGTGTAATTTATTTCACACCTAAAGTGTGTAAACCGTGTTCAAAGAATATTGCGCATGCGTAGGTAAGTGCGATGCACCTGCTAATCTTTGTAATAATTTCAACCAGTAGGTGATAAATTAACCTGGGCACGAGTGGGCGGACAGACGCACAAAAGTGATCACACTGGTGTCTATGCAACACGAACTTCAGTCCATTCGGTGTTTTAGGGGTTTGTCGTTTCATGTAATTTCCAAGTACGAAACTACCCTTCAAACATGCGGGAACTGACTCCTAACACCCTCGCAAGTTGGCACAGGAAGACGATTTGGCTGACTCTGTACTTTCCATACAGATGTAAAGGTTTCAAAGGTCAACTGGAGTTATCCGCAGTCTGTGCTAGAACATTGCAATGTCGTTTACCTATTGTTCAACTCTTACCCTGCAAGCGGCAACTGTGTTTGCTTTTGTGACCAATGCAGGTCAGGATCAGCCTACACATCTGTGCAGTCTGATCAAGATCTGAACTGTTCACTATTCAGTCAGTATTTTTACAACTTACACCCCTATTTGTGGTAAATGGTTCTTCCCACACTGAAAGATGGAGAAGTCCATTTAAGAAATTTAGCAGGTAAAGGGTTAAATTATCCGGTTTTTTGGCAAAGAAACCCCCTACGTTTTTGATTTAACTGAATGAAAACGAAGACACCAAAAACAGTTGAAAACATAAGCCAACAAGAGCACCGTGGGCGGAGCTTTATATGCCCGAAGGGTGTTTTTTTTCTAAGTATGATGCATATGTGATATAAGGGAGGAAACCTTAGGCTTTGGAATTAAATGATTTGATTTAAATTTTGAATTTCTTGTTTTTGATTTATATTTTGATTTTTTAACATTTTATAGTTTTAGTTTTAGAGTTTTATAGATCTTTATCATATCTGAATTTTAGGTTTTATAATTTGTATAAATGCCAGTCATTTAGAAGTTATGATGTACATGCTGTGATGTTTAGGTGAATGTGAGCTTGACCTCTGACCTACGGGCCCCAAAATCTATGGGGCTCATTGTCTGAATGTAAGCAGTCATCATATGAAGTTTGAAGTCTGCATGACAAATGGTTATAAAGTTTTACAGCGGAAATTGTTTTCAGTGTTTAGGTCGCTGTGACCTTGACTTGACCTACTGACCTCAAAATCAATAAAGGTCATTCACTTAATTTGTGCAACCATTAATTCAATTTTAGAGTAAAAATGATTCTAAACATTTAGGTCACTGTGACCTTGACCTTTGACATACTGACGCCAAAATGTATAAGAGTCATTCACTTAATGTGTGCAATCATGATACAAAGTTTGCAGTCTCTATAAGAAATGATTGTCGAGTTATATGGAGGAAATGGTTTTCAATGTTAAGGTCACTGTGACCTTGATCTTTGAGCTGCTGACCCCAAAATCAATAGGGGTCATGCACTGAAATTGGGCAATCATCATGTGAAGTTAAAAGACTGTTGGCCAAAACAGTTCTTAAGTTTTCCTTCGGAAACAAAATTGCTAACGGACGGACGCCCAGGACGCCCCTTCGGGCATATAAAATTAATATCGTACATAAAATTAATAAGGGACTGCATACGGACAGCTAGCAGATTTCAGTTTCATTTCTATACTAAGGCAAAATAGGATTCAGAGAGACATTTAGGAAACCTCTAATTTCTAACAAAAATAAGTGTTACTTATCTACAAGCGTCGTCGACATTCATAAAGTAACTCTTGCTAATTCTGTCACAGCGCCGTCCTCTTATCCCCATGAATCCATCTACGTAGAAACTTTCCAATGTACCTATCGTTGTTACAGCACGTTTGACCAATAGACGTAACACCATGTTCGTCCATTCAATACCTAAATACAGGAGGAAAATTATTCAACATGTTTCAATTTCTTGGAAATGAATAACATGTTATTAATGACATGTGATTTGAAAACAACAACAACAACCACAGTCAAAAACAAACAAATTGATTTTATCTTGCATTAGTGATTCTAAATGGTATGACCAAATGACTGACTGCTTTTGAAAGGTGGTATATTTGAATCCCGAAACGAGAACTGGCACCAAAAATATATTTTTAAAGTTCTCTTCAGAACCAAATAAAGCAAATAAAGAGTTACGTTACGAGTTGAATTTGAACCTTTCTAAAACTATGTAGTATTTAGATGGATTTGTTTCACTTGACATGAAATTAATACTATAAAAACAGTAAAACCTCAATCAATGATATCTATGCTCACAAATACAAACACAAACTTTTTTATTTATAGTTGGTATATCACAAAGGCATTTGTTTACAACAGTGATCTTAACCTTAACTACCATTCTTGACAAATACAAATACAAGTATTTAAACAATTTATTTGCTTTGATTATAAAAATTTGCAAATTTGATATAGATTATACTCTAAGAGAGTTGAATTTTACTTGCCGGTCACCTTCATGTTGAAAAGATATTCTCATTAAACCTTGTCAGGCAGAAAAAAATGTTACACCAATATTTAGGCAGTCAGCTATATGTGATAAGTCCCTTATTAGTATTACTCATGCAATTATCATAAATTTATCTAAAAGGATTTACCTTGTTATTATGGCGTTACGGAGACAGCAAACAAGACATTAAATATCGCCAGCTGCACGTTGTATTTCTACAAAACCAAACAATGGCCCCTAAAGTACGTAAAAAAGAGCAAGGTCACCTATAAAATGGCACATTTGTCCGTGTCTGAGTGAACGATTTTCGTCTGATTAGGAAGACTTACCGTTAAACTGTTTGAGCAACAAACACGTTAAAGTGTGAAAGTCACGTGACCCGTCAAAAGATTCAAGTTCATTGGTCTAGGTGAGAGTACAATAATTTTACGATAATTTGAATGGGCAAAAGGGGGTGAGAATAGGCAGGGCCTTAATTGAGGCCCTGGAATAGGTTAGAATATATTCTTAAAAATGAAATATATATGTAAAAATTAACACATATATAAAAGGAAAGCTTTGGTGTGAATAACAGCAACAAATTTGCCAGAGCTTGTATATAGTTTTGTTGAGCACATAGAATGAAACCAGAAAACATATCATAATGGCATTTAGGCAAATCAAGGTACATTAAAAATATGAAAAATGACCACAAAAAAAACAACCAAAACAAAAAACAAAACAAAAACATTACAGAAAATGCCTTCAAATGAAATATATATCGAATATGTAAGGCAGCTTTATTCTTAACGCTTTGTAGAAACAAACAATGTTGTACGTACACGACGGCTTGAAGTGTGCTTCTGAGTTTGACAGAAGCGATGGTTAATTCGCGGGAAATCTGTTAATGTTCATACACATCAATACTATTGATATTACATTACGATGAAATGTTAGAATAGTGCAGAAGATCTTGTCCGTATCAAATCCATTCGTGTATAGTTATTAAAATCCACTCAAGTAATATAAATTATTAATTATATAGCATTGCTGGCACAAGGTATTGCTAACCCCCACCGCGACGAGACGCGTGCCTAAATGCTTTATCTTCTGTATCATAGTCAAAGCAGTTCAAGACACAACCTTGTCTGGTGACGAAACCATTTACTGGCATATGTGAACCCCATCCGTTTCAGCTAATTAGCATACCATGAAGATGCATGTGTACACTTTTAAGCACACTGCACTTTGTAGTGTTCATTCCTTAAATAATCATTATGAATTACTCTGAGATGAGCTGTTAATCTGGATTATTTGTGTGTGGATAGTATAGTCGCTTGTATTATATATTTCGGGAATCAGCCAAGCTGAGCGTAGTTCGTCTTAGTCTAAATCCTTGACATGTATTTTCATCATTCTGATACTAGAAAAAATAATCTTACAGCAAAACAGAAATGCATCAACAAGATTTTTAAAGTTTTTTTTCAGACTTAACTACCCTAATTTAGGGACATGAAACCAAAAACAAACAATTTAGTTCTTCTAACCGTGCATAAACTACTGTGCAATATTGCATTCCTCTTGTATTATGACACTGAATTACTGTTAATACATAATACAAACTGCATGTCGCTCTGTTACCACTAGCAGAATTATGTTAGACTTTGATGAACGGCACTGATGTTAAGGCTGATCCTGGCCTGTACTGGTTTCAAGGACAAAAACCTATGGACACCAGCAGTTCATTTGTTAATTCACAGACAATTCAGTCCGACACCGCACTTTTGAGAAAGCTAGGGAAATATAGTGGCAATGTTTCTATTTTTTTAATTCTCAGTTACACAGACTGTAGATCTCGAGTGGGAAGTTTTCTGTTATAACAAGAGATGTTTGTGAAACACTTATGCCCCCCGGCAGTATACATGGAAATGAAATTTACCTAACTTAAAATCAATAGGGGTTATCTACAGGTACTGTCTGAGAAGCATCAACCTATCAAGTATGACGTGTCTAAGCTAAAACTGGACCTAGATATTCTTATTATAAATATGTATTCCAAATTTTATTTCAGAATGTGCAACCTCTGCAAAGAAAATGAACGGAAACTGCAAATAATTATACTTTTTCTAAGTCCAAGGGGCATAACTCTGTCAAAAATTGCTCGATCATACCCAAAACATAACTTGACTTTGATAGTCTTATGATTAATATGTATACTAAATTTCATTTCGGTATGTGAGAAAATGAACGGAAACTGCAACTAATTGGAATTTATCCAAGTCCAAGGGTCATTACTCTGTCAAAAATTCCTCGATCAAACCCAAAACAGACCTTGACCTAGATATTATGATTAATCTGTATACCAAATTTTATTTCAGTATGTGCAACCTCTGCGAAGAAAATGAACGGAAACTGTTGGACATACAGACAGCAGCAAAGCAATATGCCCTTTTTAAAGGGGTAGCCCTATTGTGGGGAAGTGTTTTACATATACTATTTACTGTCAGGGTTACTGGACTTGTATAAAAAAAACTAAGCCCCCAAATGTTTTCCTTTCAATTGTGCAGTTACCGGTCTTATCAAAACATTGCCTTAAGCTCATTTATAAAACTACAAACAGAAATACATTTCTGAATATGAAGTGCAAGTACAAAACAGGAAATTTAACACACTAGTATAGAACGTGCATCTTTATCAAACCGATATTAAAAACATGGAAGTTTTATCTATTTTTGTTTTAATGACCCGTTTTTGAGGTTTAAAGAGTTATGGCCCTTTACATCCGCCCATAATCTTTCCAAGGTTGACAAACCCTTCCATTTACTGTAATTAAAAACTGGTTTTCCACAAATTTGACATTTTAATTTTAAGTTGTTTACCAAAAGGAGTTCATGATTGTATACACTGTTTTCTAATGGTTTTCTTATCTAAAAAAACAAAACAAACTCCAGTTGCAGCAACTTTAATCAACACCACTTTTATGACAATACTTACTAGCACTTTCAATAACACAAAGAAGTAATCATCATATCAAAATACTTCATATCACACAACATTATTGTTTAAATCAGAATAAACACACAAATTTAGGTTCACAAATTACACAGAATTAGGTGTCTCTTTTTCAACATACAGATTTTCTTTAATTAAAGAAACAAGTTGTTTTTTTCGGATCCAGTATTGGTCATAAAGTGTTCATATGCTGATTTATTTCTTGGTTGCTGGCTTCTTAGTGGCAGCCTTCTTTGCAGCAGGCTTCTTAGCCGCTTGTGTCTGTAAAGGAAGAAAAATAATACATTGGTATGGCAAAATCTTTATTCAGATAATCATTATCCTTCTATACAACAAATATAACGCAGTCCAAATGTATATACACGTACCAACTTGTGTTACAGAAATTAACCTCTACATTGTTAGTGGCAATTTCTTTTAAATTGCATCCAGACCAATTACAATCTACACTCTATGTGCTGTTTTGTAAATTTCTAAGTTTTCAGTTTGATCCAGAAACTCTATAAATGATGACCAGGTACTGTTCAAATTAACTGTGATGGAAAATCAGTCAGAAATTAGCACGGTACAGGTCTAACTATGTATACTGTATGGGCATCAGGTTGGTAGTTGTCAAATCACAATGTATCAGTAACACGGACCAAAATTATCATCATGTGCCCATACATGTATAAATGGAAAGTGTCGTAATCGAACTAGTGGTACAGTAAAGATGTCGTTTGAAGCAAAATGAAGCCTAGCCACTACAGCTAATCATGTTCACAATTTGCTCAGGTAAGCTAAAAAAAATATTTAACTTTTTGTTTGTTTTTCTTTTACTCAAAAGTGTGGTAGTTTTCAGTATTTTAGAACTGCTGGTCAAAACTTATTAACAAACATCTTGTACATTTACAATCTTAACCTCTGAAGAATAATCCTTATTATTACACTCTGAAGTATCAATGAATGATGGTATTTTGAGGTAGCATTAATATGAAAATACTACTACAGTATCATTTGTTTAATTATATAGATACTATCCAAGATGTGATATTTCAAGACATCAGGTTGGTTTTTGTCCGATCATGTTGAATCAGTAACACGGACCAAACTTTCATCATGTGTCTGCATGGCTTTTTTTCCTTTTATGGCAGAGGCCCTCAGGAAAATTCTATAAAATCGTCATTTTGCCCTAAAATTCAATTTACATCAAGTTTTTTGTTCCCCTTTTTCAAAAATACTGTTTTAATTTTCCCCAAATTTAAGGGACGGGCCCCTTTTCCTACCTGTGAAAAAAAGCCTTGGTCTGCAGCTTAAAACTGAGCTTAAAATCTTTCTATTTCCCAAGAAGACATAATATTCAACTAACCCCGCGTTTAGCGTCGACAACTCCAGCTCTGGCACGTTTTTGCCGTTGCTCTTGCTCCTTTGCGGCTTTACGCATCACCTTGTCATATGGGTTGAGGCGATTCATGACACGTAGATTCTTCAGTGGGTTCTTCTTAAGGATTCTTCGCTTATTCTGTTTTCTGTAAAAGTGAATGATATTTCTGTGTTTCAGTTTTCAACTCTTCGATCATTTCATTACCTCAGCTGGTAACTGAGGTGGTCTGTGCTGAACTATTGTGACTGCATTTGAAATAAGGAGGAGATACAACAGTTAAGCACCGACTCTGAATACAAACTTTTGAACACTATTAAATAACTTCCAAGTTGTATATATTATATATATCTTAACTGTACTTGCATAAGCATAACTTCTATTGAAGTTATTACAAGATTATTGCTTTCATTACTCCCTCCAGGGTAGACTGAAGGATATGTTGTCACTGCAGCGAGAAAGTTTTAATGCAAAAGAAAGTTCATGCTATGACAGAGTTGCTGAAATAACAATAACGCAAGGGGAAAAAATAAGAATTATGTATCATACTTACATGGGTGCTCTAAGGGCTGCTTGTATTTCATCACTCTTCAAAAGACGAGTTAAATCTGTGTTGGTCATCTTTGTTGCCGGTAAACTGAAAGATTAAAAGATGCTGGTAAATAAAAGATGCAAAAGACATACAGAATTTCCATTTATAAACTAACTGAACAATGCAAAACTGATATAATTAATACAAATGGAGAAGTTTGAACAGGCAAATTACTACTCGAGTTATATATTTGAAAAAAAACAAACAAACAAACAAACAACAAACAAGAAACTTTTGACCTAAAACACCCTGCCCCTTAAGAAACCTGACTATAGTACTGACTGTCAACCATGTACAAGACTATTACTGTAACTCAAAATACTTACTTATAATTATTCTTTGCTTTTGATGGTGTTTTCCAGGTTCCATATATGCTGTCCAGTTTGTTGAAAGCTGACTGGGTCCAAATACAGAATCTTCCTACATGACCTCCTGGTGCCACTTTTAAAAGGTTTAACTGGGCAACATTTAGTAATGTTATACCTAAATAAAAGAAACATCTATGAATAACAGGCTTGGTGATATGAAGTTCATGACTAACAATCTGACCACAGAGTAGGGTCATTATGGATAGGATAAACAAACCCAAAGAAGCAAGCATATGTTTCATAGATGCTAATTTACACCAAAGCATAGTCGAAAAGGCCGTTGACACATTAACCAAATGCTATAATTAATATTTAATACAAAGAAATCACATTTGTGAAAATAAACCTATCTGCCTTTGCACATGGCTGTCAGGCTAAACTGTGTATTGACCTCTGTAATAGTAAGTGTATTAGCCAAGGTATGCCAAGTATTTGCAAGGTGGTATCTTCTATTGGTATTAACAGCAATAACCATCTTGTCAACTCAAGACACAAGTACCCTTAATACCAGTTTCACTGGGAGAATTTATGTTCTTTTAAAGCTTCATGAATAAAATGATCTAACAATCTGCTCAGTTATCAGGTTGGTATTTATCATATCAACTGCTATCAGTAACACGGACCAAACTTTCATCATATATCTGAGCAAATGTCGTAAGTAATGCATGGCAAATTAACAATGTCTTTTGTTTGATGGCTCATGGCTGATCTGTTTGGTATAAAAAAATGCACATTCACTTCATCAAAATTCGGAGAATGTAGCAATTTTGACATGTAATTTAAATTAAAACTTAGCCCAAGATGAGATGCAAATTTAAAAACCGCAGCCAATGGAAGTTATCAAGACTTTTGTCAATTTCAACAGGAAAATGTTGCGCCAATTTCAGACTGATCTGACCTTCACTTGATGGTCAGTCAACTGCTCATAATTAGGCTGACTTTCAGCGCTTGTACTGGAGGAATCAGGTTGGTTAGTTATCTGATCATCAACAATCAGTAACACGGACCAAAATTTCATCACACTCCTCCAGAATATATCACTCATCTCAAGAATGTATCTAAATTCATATACTTTCTTTCAACTTATTTTCAGAATTAATCTTGCATTTCTTTGATTTCACTCCACTACTTTTAATTTTTATAAGGCACTTCTAAACATTACTATCTTCTCTATCATAGACAAGTATTAGAATACAGACATTTGGTTAAGAATCTGTCAATAGCACATAAATAGTATCGAGTCCGATAGGTGGCAACTCACTTATACTTCAATCTTTAGAAAAATCACAGCATTGTTGAAGTTTGTTCAACACTGCACTGATGATATACATTTGTAACACCTACCAGGTATGTTTCTAAAAGCTCTTGTTAAACCATTATCTTGATTATAAATAACAAGAGGTCCACGTCGCTGTATTCTTCTTCTGTTTCGCATTTTTCCTTTTCCTGCCCGGAATCTTTTTGAATTGTAAACCTATTGAAGACAAGTGACCAGATTTGAGTCCAGTTGTTTTTAGTTGACAGTATCATACAATGTTTATGTACACAGTTCTAATTCAAAATTAGTCCTGGATGACAAAATTTCAAACATATAACAGCATTTAATTGGTGATAATACTGATATACTGTGAAATCATTTAAATTCGAGGGCATAAAATTTCGTGGTTTGCCGGCAGAAGGCAATTTCGTTGGGTCGTAAATTCGTGGAATTCTATTGCCAGGTAAAAAAACATACGGGGCCGAAAATTCGTTGATTTCAACATTCGGCAATATCCAGCATTTGTGCTTTGAAATTGCTGACACGTGAAAGTTAACGTTTTTCCACCTGACCAAACAACCGAAGATTCGTTACAATGGTAATTAACCTATCGATCGGTCTTCTCAATTAACAAGTGTCAAGTGTCAATTATATTTTGTGATATGTTGCGCATCTTATTCATTGTTAAAATTTAAGGTGTGTAAAAACGGTCTTTGTGATTTTTTTATGCTGTGAAAAACGTCGGCCTTCCGTCTTTGATAATGCAACCTAAATTAGTGCCAGTTAACCTTTTTGTTTGCAGCATTGTAATTAGTACAACAAAATACAGTAGTCAATTTACTATACTAAGTATTAAGTTCCAAAGTAATAATAGTTTACTCGATATCAGTAAAAATTAACATTTCTTTCAGGGACCGTATAACTGCAAATAGCATCCGCAGTATAGTGCGGTTTGACAGACGCTACGTCACTACAATTTCTACTTTCAGTTTGGATGCACTTAGTAAACAAACACAATATGGGTACACACCTGAAAAAAAACATCTATCGGTTTAGTATCCGATTTATACCTAGGTTTATCGTTGATTCATTGAATGAAGCACAAAAAAGCCGCGGTTAAGCACACAACTTGTCTACGGACGATGTACCAACTACGAACCACGTCTCACACCTTTTTTGGTGCTGCTGACTGATTGGGCATACTTAACATTATCTTTGGCACAATTTGTTCGTCGGGACTTGATTTCGTGGGTTACCTGAACCACGAAATCCACGAAAATTAATCCCCCACGAATATTAATGATTTCACAGTAAAATGAAATTAAGGATAGGCACAAACACTTAAAATTCAGCTTCGAGGTTACAGACTTGGAGAAAATGATTTTGTAATTCTGGAAACGGGTGTACCTTTAAAATGTCTTGCCAGGCTTTCAATCTTTTCAAGAGTGAGACTGCTTCTTTTGTCTTCTTGTATTCCTCAACTTTGTCACTGACAACAAGGGGAACTTCTGGGATCTCTTCAATTTTGTGTCCTGCACATCACATTACAGAAATGGTTACTGTTTTATTTATATGGAATGTACTAATGTTCCAGTGCTTGCATCACAAAAACAGACATTCAAATTTCATTTAACATCTGAAAAAGTCATCCAAAAGAAACTAAACAAAATTTTTTTGAATATTTAAAATGAAATCTGGAGACACCATTACACTACTGATAAAGGGAATAACCCCACCATTTTCAGTGGATTTCATTCAAAAACTGGCAATCTTTTATTCAAACCAAAAAATGCAAGAAGTATTTTTTTATTTATTAAATACTTCATTCAGAATTATCTTTTTTAGGACAACCAATGTTTTACTGTGTTTAGAGCCCCTACAGCAGAGTTTTATCTTCCTTGTAAATTTTCTAGGGGCTTCTCTTACATGATCATTAGTTTCCAATTCAACCATTGGTCAATGTTTAAAGGTAAAAAATTACCCTTTGACATGACAAGTGCTGGGACGCCAGAAGCTGCAATAGCTGAGCATATAGCGTATCTCCTCTGGTTTGTATTGATTTTTCTGTGCCACCTGCGCCACGTCTTTGTCGGGGCAAACATTCTTCCTCCACGACACATGTTGCCAAAGGCTCCCTGACCAGATCTGTGAGTACCACCACCTCGTACACGTGGGATACGTGCAACAGCTCTACCAGTTCCCCAGGACTCAGCAGAGGTCTGGTGTCCTAATAGTTTAAATTTTAAATAGTTAACAAAGTTGGAAGTAATACAAGAAAAAGCTTTCAGAAAGAAATTAGAAATCTTAAATTCTTAGGAAATCAATGAAATTTCTCATGCATTCCTATACTTAAGTTATATGACTGATTTATACTAGCTGCTATTTATACTTCATTTTAACCATAGCAGGGTTCATACAGCTAGGATGGCAAAATTTTCAAGGACATATATTTTCTAGCCACTTATTGTGGAAAAAGTCATTTCTGATTTTTTCCCCCATGGTCACACCACCTGAAATGATACAGTAAAATAAAGCGCTACATTCAAATGAACGCAATGTCCCCATGGGGCCTCAAGAAGTTAAAGTTTTGTGAAAACAAACACACAGACAGACCAAAAACAATATGCTCCCTCCAGGTGCATAAAAATCGTGTGTATATCAAGTCTTTGAGAGCCCTGCGTGCATGCAGCATTGACTTTGTTAGTTGACATTACCTGCTTTCTTGCTCACAGCATATGGCTGGCGACTGTTTTTCTTCATCTCAAAGTGAACAAAGTTGACAATGTCTGGCCTGATGGGGGCTTTGAATACTGCAGGCAGGGACACATTAGTCCCAGATGCCTCTCCCTTCTCATTATAAACTGATATAAGGGGACGTGCCTGAAATAAGTGATTTATACAAGCAGTCATTGACAATGATTTCTTTCATCAGAAAAATTCTGAAGTTTAAGATTTTAGAAAGAAAATAAAGCTATTACAAAGAAATTCAAGATATATAGTATGACACTGGAAACCCCACCCCTTTCATCATTTAATGTGTTTAATTTCATGTTTATGACAAGACCAACCTCTTCTTTGGGACGTATAAGAAGAAAAATACGCAATACAATTTTTTATGAACTAGTCAAGTCTTAATGCATGCCAACAGGAAGTAATGGAAGGCCTGTTCGAGGCACTTCAATACTGTGACAATTTCTTACCAAACATTGCCACTGTGTATTTATCACTCAGTCTCTTTTGGGTGAATTCAAGTTTTCAACCCACTGCATGAAAACCTTCATCTTAGCAAGATATTACTAATTTACAATATATGTACTAATATTAACATACAAATTCCAAAAATAGTTTAGCTGAATATTGACAACTGAAAATATGATTAAAGGTCTTGCATACTACAAAGGGGCCATTCCAGGTGCAAGGACAACGGCCTGTCAATGGTCAAATACAGTACACACAGCGCGGACTTTGACGTTGTTAACATTGTCGCGGGAGCCGGTATCGTCTCCGGGTGGCCAGTCGCGGTGGACTGAACACCCGAAATTTCAGGTGTCCGCTAAAATGACCACCGTGACAACCGCCGAGGGGAATGATCATCGCGTGTCGCGGTGACAGAACGCCGCGCGTCCCCGCCATGTTCTGACTTGGAGATTACTGCATTTAAACATACTCAGCGTACAGTACATGTACATGGTTTTCTTTTTACTCATTCTTATTTTACTTACATGTATTTTGTGGCTAACTTCAGTTGGTCAAATTAAAAACAAATTTTAAGTACATATGCAGTGTAGGTTTATTGTGTACTTTCGTTTTTGGAATTTTTGAAAAACGCTTGTTACTATATAGCAAAATTGATCAATAATTTTTGCCAAGCGCCTAGACGATACAGATGTCGAGATAAGTTAAACACGTGTTGACCTAAAAACACAGACAATTCATTTTCTGAAAATATAATCAGCTGTTTCT
This sequence comes from Cyclina sinensis, assembly GCA_012932295.1. Lineage (NCBI taxonomy): Eukaryota > Metazoa > Mollusca > Bivalvia > Venerida > Veneridae > Cyclina > Cyclina sinensis. The sequence continues at coordinate 26,150,452 of JAAONU010000017.1, forward strand.
GGAAGCAACTGCTTTGAATGGTCATTCTTTGCGTAAACAAAAAGGAACGTTCATACATAAATGCATCATAATTAGAGTGGATTTGTTCGAATTTTGACAGTTTAAATTAGATCTATTAACTTTTCGCAGTTTGATGATCGTTAGTTATTTATTTGCGTGTAATTTATTTGCGAGTAGATTAACGCAAGCGGGGCACTGATTGAAGACTTGAAAATATATTAATTGCAGCAATTAAAGTTAACAAGATGGCATGTAGGTGTGTAAATCTATTCATAATCGGCTGTGTTACCCTCAATCATACAACCAAACACTGAACGTCAACAAATAAAAGTTTAACCGGATGGGGTATTAAAAAGAAAAAGAAACGTCAATTGGTAATAATTACGTGTTTTTTGTAACTCATCTGAAAAAAAATAGGGGGAAAGTAAAATTGTGTTGCGACTTCGTTTTTTCGGACACCGTAAACCCCCGCGAACCGACGCCGCAGTACTGATCACCGCGGACGGCCGCGATGACCACTGCGTTTTATATGAATGAACACTCGACGCGGTGGTCATTTTGGTCTTCAACGCGGACATTAAAATCGCAGGGATGGGTGTTCGTTGTCAAAGTCCGCGCTGCGTGTACTGTACAAAGGCTGTCAAAAGTAAAAAAGAAAAACAAAAAATTTGATTATTCGTCGATTGACATGTGGCTAGTAGGGTAATTATTTCTTTAAAAATATTTCAAGTTTAAAATTTCCTCTTCAAAGTATAAACAACAGACAGAAACTATCAGTTTTATTGATGACAAGCCAGATAGACTAAGTGATCTTGAAGTGGAAAGTCTTTGTTCAAAAGTTAAAATAGAGCCTTTTTTTAAAGGATTTAAAAAATATATTTGGCAGACAGTGAATGTGAATTCAGTCATTTTGGTGACTTCAGCAGTGAAGAGGCCGTCTTTGAAAAACTGCTCATATATTCAAGAGAATGAAAAAAATAATGTTAAGTTGTTAGGATCTGTTTTGCTTTTAATTCAAATTGAAATAGGATTTTATCTGTAAAAAAACCAGAGCAGAATTGCTCCAATTTCTTTCGGTCTGGTAAAAAAAACCAACATTCTCTTGTAAATTTCTATGGTTTTTCGCACAGACTGGTTTATGCTAGGAAATCCGGAGTTTTTGCGGGGTCGGTATAAAACGCAGCTTTTTACGCAGCCTGCAATATGCAGGCTGCGTTTTCGGGGTATAAAACGAAGCCTGCAGCCAATATAGATATAGTTGGAAAACGCAGCCAATATGAAATCTATAGGAAAACGCAGCCAGTATACAATAAGAAGGAGAATTGATGCAGTTGTATATTTATAGTATGTGATGATATTTAAGAAAAAAAAACTTTATATTATGTTTTTTTTTCTCGTTTCTTTTTTCTTTTTTTTCTAAACGGTGAGTAAAGATTCATGTACAAATGTTAAGAATCACTTGCAATCCAAAATGTTGATGACTGCCTTCATTTATTTCTTTTCTAATTTAATATCGTTATTTAAAAATTGATAGAATTATACGCAGCTTTTTACACTGCCAATACAGAGATATAGGAAAACGCAGCCAATATAGAGATATAGGAAAACGCAGCCAATATGGAATCTGTAGGAAAACGCAGCCAGTATACAATAAGAAGGAGAATTGATGCAGTTGTATATTTATAGTATGTGATGATATTTAAGAAAAATAAAATAAAATAACTTTATATTATGTTGTTTTTTTGTGTTTTTTTTGTTGTTTTTGTTTTTTAACGTACAAATGTTAAGAAACGCTTGCAATCCAAAGTGTTGATTTTGAGGACTGCCTTTATTTATTTCTTTTATAATTTAATTTATTAATATAATTGTTATTTATATCATTTGCTTTATTGTAGGTCACCATTTATTAGATGCCGTTATTAATTGATAGAATTATATGCAGCTTTTTACGCAGCCAATACAGAGATATAGGAAAACGCAGCCAATATAGAGATATAGGAAAACGCAGCCAATATAGATATATAGGAAAACGCAGCCAATATGAAATCTATAGGAAAACGCAGCCAGTGATGAAACTTAGATGTCGTTGCCTCCGGCAACGATGACAACAACCTGTCGAGTAATAAGAATTTTGTGCGTTTCGTGTGCGGATACGTTATAATTAAGTGAATCTTAAATTTTCTATATGCTGTTTGTATAACTGTTAGAAATTTACATTATGTATTACTTGCTATACACAAAGATATACTTTCATTCAATCTACGTTCTAATTTTACTACTACTAACTACGATGACAATGGCATTGTACAAATACGACAGCTGTAGTTTATTTCTTAAATTTAAATCACTATTCCTTATTAACTAAATGCTGTTTGTATAACTGTTAATAATATACTCTATGTATTACTCCACACTGTCTCTGAAATTTTGCAATCGCTGTTTCTGTAATTGTTTACATATTACTTTATGTGTTTCTATACTAAGATTCCCCCAAAGTTAACACTTTAGAATATGTCAGTATTAAATTCTCTACTTCTTCGCCATGTTGAAAAAAATACATTTAATAAAGAAATTTGTCTGTCTGTCTATCTGTCTGTCAGTTATTTACATTTTTTATTCATCTTGTGCACTGAGTTCTAACAAAAAGGTTAGTATAATTGCACCACTCTTACATTGAAAATAACTAGTGCCATTTTGGGTAATATGTGTGTGCTCTTCTGGAAAAAAAAAGAAAGAACAAAAGCCAGTGAGCATACTGTTAACATTTTTTAATGTTCTTCGTCTCCTTCGTTTATACTTTGTACGTTAGGCTATAAATATCTTATGACATCAGCGAATTACATTACTTTTTATGTTGAAATGATTTTTTTGTTCCAGGTGTTGATTATTTGTGAAGCTTGTCGCCTGGTCAGGCACGCGTGAAATGGTGGGCGGAGAAATAATTTTTATACATTAATCCCATTGGCTGACAGCTATATTATGTAAATGAACTTGGTAGGCGGAGCAATTAAATTTATTCACATTAATTTCATTGGCTATCAATACAATTTGAGCGGGACGAAGTTTGGTCGATACATTAAAAACTAATTAATAAAATATTGATGGAATAAATAAATAAATTAAAGAAAGAAACACAAGTGTAATGAATCTCAGATGAAATGAAACTGATGAATGCTGTATAACTGAATGCAAAGATTATTTGCATTGTGCTTGATAATTCTTTTTTATGCATGTTCTTTCATTGTTTTATACTTTACATTTATGATATTAACACATATAATGTGTTGGCTGCGTTTTCCTATAGATTTCATATTGGCTGCGTATTTTTATATCTTTATATTGGTTGCGTTTTCCTACATCTCTGTGTTGGCTGCGTAAAAATCTGCGTATAATTCTATCAATTAATAACGATATTAAATTAGAAAAGAAATAAATGAAAGCAGTCAACATTCTGGATTGCAAGCGATTCTTAACATTTGTACATGAATCTTTAGATACGGTTTAGAAAAAAGCAAAACAAAAAACCGAAACAAAAAACACACAAAGAACAACATAATATAAAGTTATTTTATTTTATTTTTCTTAAATATTACCACATACTATAAATATACAACTGCATCAATTCTCCTTCTTATTGTATACTGGCTGCGTTTTCCTATAGATTTCATATTGGCTGCGTTTTCCTATATCTCTATATTGGCTGCGTTTTCCTACCTTTCTGTATTGGCTGCGTTTTCCTATATCTCTGTATTGTAAAAAGCTGCGTATAATTCTATCAATTTTAAAATAACGATATTAAATTAGAAAAGAAATAAATGAAGGCAGTCCTCAAATCAACATTTTGGATTGCAAGCGATTCTTAACATTTGTATATGAATCTTTACATAAGGTTTAGAAAAACAAAAAACAAAAACAAAACAAAAAGAAACATAATATAAAGTTAATAATTTATTCTATTTTTCTTAAATATCATCACATACAATAATATAAACTTGCATCAATTCACACAATGAACCGACATTTTTCATTCTCCTTTTTATTGTATATTGGCTGCGTTTTCCTATATATTTCATATTGGCTGCGTTTTCCTATAATCTCTATATTGGCTGCGTAAAAAGCTGCGTTTTAAACCGACCCGTTTTTGCGTACAGTCTCGCGAAAACAGACTGCAGATAACAAGGTGGCTAACACGTGGCGCCAAGTTTTTCCACTTAAACATAAGGTTCTTCGTAAACGGTCACTGGCGATACGACAGACTACCTTCAGTTTAACAAACAGATGATTTTAATGTAACTAAAAGAATAAATAAAGCACAGTGTACCATTTTAATAACGTTTAATCCTGGAAATGTCTTCCCGTCCACGCCGGGGTATTTCAGAAAAAGGGCGATCTATTATACGCGCAATGATATATGAGACGAGAATTTTTAGTAAGTCTTATTTTATTACTTTCTAAATATATTTACTTTAGAAAATATATGAATAATCATTACAATTGATTAATAATATAATGTATTCCGTTTTAATCAGGATTTTTGGACTGGAATTTGGAACTATATTTCTTAAAATCGCTTACATCACGAAGAAAAACTTTCTCGATAGAAAAAAGCGGAAAGAGCAATTCTTTAAAACAGAATTGATATTACCACCGCATGGGAAAAGATAGCAAGATTTACAGTTAAACTTAATCCTCTGGTGAAACCCACCGACCACAAGTGAGGTAAAACATACATTCTAAATCCACTCATTCTAAAAGAAGACGTATTCAAACAAATGAAAAGTGGCTTTGTAATTTTACTCTAGGCAATGTGCAATTCTGAGTATCAGCTTAATGGTTACAATAACAAAAACCTTGAACAGCCAGACAATGAAATTACAAGAAAGACTAAGCAGATAGAAAATACGATTCAACAAAGAAATATCAAGACCAAGATAACCAATTTAATAGAATAGTTTTATGATACATATTAATGTCCCCATTTATAGACTTGTTTATTTCGATCTCGCCAGGAATATGGTGACACCAGGGCCTTAATTGATAGATGCGAAGATTTTAAGTTAAACTTCGCCTCGTGTTTCCTCGTGATGTTTTAAATTTTAGCATATATATATGTTCACCTAAAAAAGGCGACACAAGAGTTTTTTTTTTAATGTTGCCTGTTAAACAGACAATATTTAATGTGACCGGAATAGGATTCCGTATTTGTACCAAAGTATAAAAGCCCTGGCAAATATAAACATATAAGTTACGATCTAACAGTGTGCTTCCTAGGATATGTATGCAATGACAATCTTTTGCAGTGCATCAATTATTATCAACATCTGACTTGGCAACCATTGAATATCTGAGGAATCCAGATTGCTCTGTCTCTTTAAAACAAGATAAAGAACTGGTTACAGTTTATCACAACGACAGAAATTTTAACTAAAAAAGAACTGTCACTGTAAGATGACTATGCCCCCAAAGTGGTGCTTTGACCTTTGAGCTGAGAACCAGTCACTCAGAGGTCAATTCAAATAAATATAGGTCAGTGGGAATGTCTTGTCCAAAGAGGTGTTGTGTCCAAATATGAAGTATATTATAATCAGTTACTGATAAGGAAGTTATGGCCAAATGTTAAAGTTTTTGGACAATTGGATCTTCAAGGTAAAGGTCATTCAGGGGTCAAAGGTCAAACAAATATAGATCTGTGGAAAGGTCTTGTCCAAATGGGTGTTGTTTCCAAGTATGAAGAATATCCACTTACTAATGTGGAAGTTATGGCAATGTTAAAGTTTCCTGACAATTGGATGTCCACGGTGAAGGTCATCCAGGGTCCAAAGTGAAACAAATATAGGTCAGTGGGAAGGTCTTGTCCAAAGGGGTGTTGTTTCCAAGTATGAAGTAAATCCACTTACTAATAAGGAAGTTATGGCAAATGTTAAATTTTTCGGACGGACTGACGGACGGACTGACAGATGGAAAGTTCAAAAATATATTCTCTTCTTCTGGGGCATGAAAATATAAAATATCTGAGAGAAGTGTCGAACTTTAGTTCTCGAGCCAGCATACTTAATAAGGCTCAAAGCAATAACCCCAAGAATTGTGAAATTAATTACTGAAAATAAGTTTTATTATGTTGGTTCAGTAGTTGTAAAGACAGCATATATGTATCCAAATATATTTTAACTCTAATTTTTGGAGAAGACATAAGGATTTTTTCGGGAAAAGGTATTCCGTTTAATCTGTCTGACACCATTCACTTTGTAGTTCAGTACCAATTCAGAGGTAGTGTTATATTTTTTGTTGTAAATGACGATTGGGTTAATTGAGCATTTATTGTTTTTTTGATGATACAAGCTTTAAATTTGTAGATTTATAGAAATCAGTTTATAAATTTGATTGAAATGTCTCTTGTAGCTTACGGTTCAAGTGATGACAGTGAGCAGAGTGACAGTGAAGAAAGCAGGAAAGATGACATTAACGACAGGAACAAAAAACCGGATGTTCAAATTGGCCTGATTGGAAACAATTTAGATGACAAGTTTTCAGATTCTGAATCTGATACAGAAGCCAGCAGGACCATCGGAGAAAATGAACAAGATAGCCTTGATCATAAGCTAAAAGGTAATCTGTTGTAACATATGATTCCCTATGATTGAATACTAGTAGTTGACAGTTTGAATGGCAGGCTCCCGTTGAAGAGGTCGCTGATAGAATGTCGACTTCTTCTGTGGTCTGGTGAAATTTCCGTTTTTGGCATGTTTATGGCATTAATTTAATTTGCAAGAACTTGATTATGAATCTATAGTAATCTGGCCGATGACGTTCGTTACAGACACCCCTCCAAGATGTAGTGCACACTGGATAGATAAGGCTCTTCCAACAGCCTCGCAGTTGGGATAGCTCTTAAGTGACTTGGTAAGAGTGTTGGGAACATTTGCTAAGTTAAGCAAAGTTAGCTATGGTTCGTACTTGGATGGGTGTTGGAGACTGACGTCATCAGCCAGGTTACCATAATGGTGGCAGCAGTAGACATGAATCTTAGCTGGCCCTTAACCTTGGTTAGTGCCTGTGAGCACTGAAAGTGAAGAATTAAGCATGGTTGCTTGGGTGAAGTTGAAATGGATTGTACAGGCAGCTGTATTCCACAAAACTTCACCAGCTCTTACCTTGCCAGTTCATGTGGGAACTGGGAGTGCAGGGTTATTGTCCCTTGCATGATTGGGGCAGAAAGGGGCAATAATCTGGAGGAAGCTGTAGAGTTGATGCTCACCCCTGACACCCCTGGTTGGTTTGCATGTTCAGTGTATAGCACTGATACATGGGACCTTGGTTTAACATCTCATCCGAAAGACTAGAAAAAATGCTCCTGGTTACATTATATTTGGTATGTATTAAAATATCAGTTACTGATATGTGATTTTGATCACTGGTCCTAGTGATTTTCAGTGGTAAGAGATTTTGTCTTAATTAAAACTATCCAACATCTGTCTACACTGAAATATTTCAACTGAAAACAGTATAAAACTAAAATGGCCAGTTATAGTTACTGTATTTCCCTATATTATTTGTTCTGTATTATCTGAAAATTGGTTTGACATTAAATATTTCTTATAATATGATTCACATCAATTGCTATGAAGATTTAAACATTGTATAGACAAATTAAAGCAATTTTGTTTTAAAGCTTAATAAAAGTAGGGGTTTCTGGTATTGAACTGTTTCGGTACTTGGCATTTTTGGACCCTAACATATTTTATATAGATCTGTAGCCGAAAGGACTGTGTTTACGTTTTCTTTCAGTAGTTATAAAAATAACAGATAGACTGTTGTTAAAGACTTTGTGATAATAATAAAATCCAGTATGTTAAATTGTTGATAATTTTAATATAAATTCAATAGAACTGCCAACACCAAAGGCAGCAGATAGTGGACAAATAGTGGAAACAGATGAACTAGAAGAATTGGTCAAACCAAAGCCCTCCCAAGTTGCGGATGTTGAGAAGCCCTTACCAAGGAAACCCCGACAGCCTGTTAAAATAACGATTCCAGCTCTTCCAGTAAATATTTTTTTTTTCTTAGTCTTAAAATAAGTTAACCCAGTCCACCCAGCTGAAGGGTTTACAGCACTGGCAGTCAGGGTGTCAGAAGTAAAATTAAGATAAAATTGAAGCAATATGATAGGTTGAAGAAGGTATAATGCTTTTGAAATTCATTAGATATTGCAGTTTTATATTTCCGTGATTCAGTGCATGCAACCAGTTTTGGTCTTAACATTTTGTCATCTTTAAGGACATACAGAAAACTCTCTCAGATCTTTTTGACATGTCATGTAAATGAGAATGTTCAGTTAAAGAGAATATACAATTAATAAGAGACAAGCTACTGTCATAAATGAATTTGGAAAAAAAACCCCACAAGTTACTCATTTACCAAAACATGCCATCCTGTCCAGTAAATTGCTTATTACATTTCTAATCTTTAGGATTCTGATGATGAAGACAATGAACCAGCCAAGAAGAGGCCACGACCTGGATTGGGAAATGTATGTACAAGTATTTATCCTTTTTTTCTTCTATATATGGAAGTGCGAAGTAGTTTACTTTTTATGACTGTACTCTATAAAGTTTAATGATAATAATGTCTTAGAAGTATAAAAATAAGTAATTCAAGCCGAAATTCCACTGTTTGCTTTTATGTTTGAACAATTTGAAAGAAGATAGTTTGTGTTCATCTGTACCTTCAAGCCTTCAGAGTGGTAAGTGTTTCAAAAATGATAGTATTAACTTGACTCAATATGTGTAAAACGTGGCAGATTTTTAGGAGAAAGAGGTTCATTGCTGCTTTTTGCCAGGAATGATAGATAGTTTCATGTATATAGGTATATAAATTAAGTGTAAAAGAAATAAAGGAAAAATAGGTTAAGTCTTTGGCTTGTCAGCTGTTTGTGTTGATTTAGACAGTGTGATAATCTGTTGTGTCAACAGAGGTAACATTGCTGATATGATGTGCAAATGATGTTGCAAAAAGAGCACCTTAAAATTTGAATTTTAATATGAAAGAATTTCTGAGGTGATAATCTAACTAACAAATATGGTTTTGTTGTTGATTCAGGGCAAGTCAGGTTTGACCTCCATATTACCAGCTCCAATGCATGCAGCCAAGAAAGAAGCAGGTCGCATACTTCTCCCATATTCTCTAACAAAAAAGGCACAGTCTGGGACTTCAAGTGCAACTGCACCAAAGAAATCTAGCACAAATAATGGTACTAGTGAGAAATCACAAATTTCTCATAACCTGGGTACCAGTCTAGAAGACTATGGAAGTGATAGTGATGATGGGGATGAAAGCATGGAACCAGTCAGCTTTTTTTCACTTGATTCATCTGCCACTAAAACGGGATCAGTTATGAAGAGTTCAGATCAGAACTCCACATTGAAGAGTTCCCATCAGAATTTGACAGTAGGACCATCACTTCCTGCTGAAAAAAATGATGACTCACCCTCAAAAACAGAAACTGGTATACCCACAGTTCCTTTACCCCCAACCTTAGGTCGGACTTCTTTAAATCTTCCTGCCCCAGCAAAAAGTAGTAATACAGACTTGAAAAGTGAGAGAGTTTCTGTTCCATCAAGTGAAAATTTAGCGGATATGGCTAGTAAACCTATCGGACCTTCTGTTGATCCAGATGCCCCATTAACATTTAAAGGGGGTGTAAGTACTCAGAGAACTTTTGAAGGTTATCATAATTCAAATAATTCTGTGGCTTCATCATCATCATCATTTGGAACTGCAGAAGGAGATCAGAATATGTACTATAATATGGTAGGTACAAATTGTATTTGATTTTGAAATAATGAGTAACTCAGTTTAATTAACTGTAGACTAACAAACATACAAAGTAGACCTAGGAGGTATCTCAGATGAATTCTGTTTCGTCATGTTTACAACCATCTGTAACATTTGATATTTTTTATTCTGCCAGAAGTCTGGAATAATCTATTTTCTTAGCTGTTTCACCACAATTCATCTTCAGTTTTTGAGCTATTTTTGCTCGATAATTCCTATTGCTTGATACATGTATGCTGAAACTTGTTACAGTAATCTCTCTAGTTATCTTTGAAGGAGAAATCTTTTTATTTTATACATTTTAATATTTTCAATGAAATACGAAAGAAAGTCTGTTGTTTAATGCAGCTATCCAGATTGTAAATTCCATGTGCAATAAAATTGCTTGTATTTTATCGCTGTCGTGTAAAGCACAACATCTTACCTTCATATGGCATATGTATCTTATCTGTTCATCATGTAATGCTCAATGTCATAGTTGCATTCAGAATACCTAAAGAGATTTGTATGCTGATCTTACTGTATTTTATGAAAAATTCAAAATGTACATTATGAAAGGAAAACTGTTACAGCATGACTATGTTCAATTAAAGGTATCTGGATCATTCTTGGTGGTTGTGTATTCTGATGACCCCCACCCCCCTTCCCCCCACTCTCATGTGATCATTGAATACACAACTGACTGGAAAGAAGACACTCTTATAATATTATGTTTATATTCCTACAGCCATATGAAAGCATGCAGTATCCTGAACCAACAGATGTAGAAGGCTTCCGACAAGATGATGAGGTAAATATTTGCTCATACACCTTGACAAAAATCTTGAAAAATATTTATTGTCCCAACAAGTCAAGTGTTTATTATTACCAGTCATATGAAAAGCATGAAAGTGTATTAAGCTTACAAAATGTATGTGCCACTTTTATGTACATTTGCACTTCAATCCATTGTGAAAGCTGCAAATTTAACAGCAGGAAGCATGTGGTGAGTTGATCAGGAATTTGAATCTTTGACCTCTTGCGCGTTAATCTGACTTTTTACATCTAGGCTGTAAAGAGCACAACAGAAAGAAGTTATCATGTAACAGTTTAGGATAGGGAACTAAGATCAAGTCTACTTTGCTTTGCAGTAAATATGTAATTTAAAACTGTTTTATAAATGATATGTCTGATTCAACCCTTATTTATTGCTTGTAGTCATTTCTCTGTATAGAGTTGCTTTGAGTATTATTTTTACTGTTTCCTAATGTTTTATGTTTATTTTATTTTAAAACATGTTATGTTTATTTCTTACAGTTTCTAAGATTACAAGGTAAGAAGCAGAGAGGTAAAGAAGAAATAAATCTGATAGATGTTAATGCTGATGACTTCACTGACCCCTCAGAGATCACGAAACATCTGACAGAGGAGCAGACGTACCAGTCTCACAAGAAGAAAGATAACCAGCCAACAGGTCAACAGAAACGGAAACATCAGATTCATTATCTCGCTTTCCAGGTGAAAATTATGTTCTTAATTCATTATTCTGTTATGTCTGTGATAAAAATTAATTGTGATGAAATTAGCAGTAGTTTAAACTTATTTATTTTATATCGATTGGAAAGCAAGAGCTTGCAACTTATATAAATCCCACTTGTTGACTGCTTCCTGGGTTAAAACCAGTACTCGTGCTGAAAGTGAGGAATGTGGAATGTCACTGGGGACTCTCAACCCTGGTGGGATTGAAATCAGTAATTTCCAGAATGGGAGTCCGGCGCTCTAACACCTCGACTACTGCTCCTCACAAAATAGCAGTAGCCATCAATGCAGCACTATAAGCAGTTTGAATAGAATAAAACACAAAGGAATTTTAGATTTTTGTCACATGGAAGTAGTAAAAGGGGAAAATGAAAGATTTGTATTGTTTGAAAATTATAAGTAATACTTGTTTTACCTTCAACACAGTGCGTTCACTTGTGTATTTTTTTGTCAATGAAAAGGATAATTTTCTAAAGTATAATCCTATTATTTACATTCAAATGATGGTACTCATTCTTGAACTAATGTAGTTACCTTCCTTTGTTTCTTTGTAATTTATACAAGAATATGCATTGCTAGGTTGACCTTTTCTCGCAAGTAGTCAGTATTGTTGTTTTCATTGTAATATGTGGAAGAAAATATATCTGGTATGAAAAATATAGATGTATCATAAAGACATGACCAATGACAAGGGAAAAGGGCACTCGGACATTTGTTCTGCTATTGAAATAAATAAAATTGAAAATCAGCTAAAAACAAATAAATTTTCGTCCTCTTCAAAAACAAAGTTAAAGTAAAGATTTGATAGCCTGATTATTGCCCTTCATAAAAATGTTTGTTTTGTATCAAATTTCTTGATGATCATTACCATGGCAACAGCCTTTTGGAGAGAATTTTTTTTCTTAAGTAAAATGATTGTACCGTAATAAATTGCAAAGTTGAATAGTAAAAAAATGTAGTTTTGTAAAAAGGTGAGTTATATTCAAAAAGGTAAAGAATTTTACAATGAGATAGCTAAAATTCAAATAATAGTATCTACTATATTTATTTACAGCCAGTTGGAATTTAGATAAAATCTGCCATAAAATTGTGACGTTATTTTAAGGAATATAAATTTTGTGCTTAATTTTCCTCTTCAGCATGATAGAATATCCTATCTGTCTGACGTAGGAAACTAAAAGTTTCAGACAAAAATCCTGGGATATCATTCGTTAAGAATTAGTAAAGCCAGTTTCGAAACATTACATCCAAGTGCCCTTTTCTTGTGTTGTCGGTCAATTATTACAATGAAATCATGTAAATATGCTTGTAATTGTTCTATTCTAGGCGAAGGAGAGAGAATTAGAACTGAAGAACCAGTGGTCACAGAACAGACAGACAAAGAAACAAACACAGGCAAAATATGGTTTCTGATCTATTTTGTTATACATAGCAGTTGGATAGAGAGATAGAAGTCAAGAAAGATATAGGAATGATATAAACTGGTTCTGTTGTAATGTGACAGGAGAACAGACAGATGTTAAACCTACACATGTATATACAGTGTCACTAAACCTGTTATTAGTGTTGATAACCTACCCATCAGATAGATTTACAAATAGAAAGTGAGAGACAAGTACTGAAATACTGACCACAAAGTCGGTGTTAAGATATAATAAATTATGCAAAAAGATGGATAGTTAATTGATAGAAGATTAGGTTAAATGTGTAATTATGAATTTTGCTTGTGAAGCTGGTTGTAGACTTGCAGTTACATTCAGAAACGAGGACTAGTGTAAGCTGAATATTACTCATCAATATGCAGTGTTCAGATTTCATATCTTGCCTAGGTAGAGCTAGAATTGAAAGATGCGAGCCTACATGTAAATTGAATGAAGTTGTTCTTGAAATATAATTAAACACGCCATGTTTATAATAATCAAAGTAACTGCTTTTTGTTGAAAAAAAAACAACTTTATTTTGTACTGTCAGTAGTAAAATTGGAGAAAAAAAATTCTTTGAACATGCCACTTTTATTGATATAGAGACCGATAAAGTGATTGTTTAATAACTGATGTTAAAAACAATGTGTAAATGTATGGTAGATAAATAAAGAAAGATAGGAATACGTCTATACAGCTTAGCTACATGTATGTGAAGAAATATAGTTTATGGACATTCAAAATATTAGTTACAGATCTTTGATAACGTCTCCCATGTTCTTATTATAGTTTATGATTGTACTTAAAATCCTGAAAATTTGTTCATATTAACCAGACAAACCTTGCATGTGTTCTGAATAATCCATTTTTTTATCCTTTAAGCATCGGGAAAAAATCTCCTTATGTTAGTTTTTTATGTTAAATAGAATGATAAAACAGTATTTTATGTGTTTCTTGTTCTTAATCCAAAATTAACAGAATTGCATCTTTTACAAAAGAATCCACGTCTGTAGTCTGAAAAGTCATCGATTTTCATTTTTCACTAAAGTGTTTCCATTGCAAAGAATGATCTCCTACACTTTATGAGAGACACACCACTTCTGAAAAGTGGCCTTGTTAGATTGTTTTTTTCTATTACAAAACAAAGTCAAAAATGTTGAACATGATCATTTTTGTAGAAAATGATAGAACAAGATATCTTGAAATGAGAGATACAGGTATGCTTTTAATCAAATAACCGAATTCCTCAAACGCCACACAAAAGGTTGATGAAGGGTTTGGTGATACTAATGTTAACCCCACCTATTGTTCTTAAACAACATTTACTGAAAAAGTAACTTATTCCCTTTGTAGATAAGATGGACATTAGGTCAACTGGAATTTCAACTACTTCAATATCTGTCTTCCAAATTAATTATTATGCCCCCACTTCAAAGAAGAGGGGGTATATTGCTTTGCATTTGTCTGTCTGTCGGTCGGTCCGTCGGTCCGTAGACCAAATGGTTTCCGACCAATAACTAAAGAATGCTTAGGCCTAGGAACTTCAAACTTGGTAGGATGATTGTCCATCACCAGTAGATGAACCCTATTGATTTTGGGGTCAAGGGGTCAAAGGTCAAGGTCACATTGACCTTGTAGGTAGAAACGGTTTCCGACCAATAACTAAAGAATGCTTAGGCCTAGGAACTTCAAACTTAGTAGGATGATTGTCCATCACCAGTAGATGACCCCTATTGATTTAGATGTCAAGAGATCAAAGGTCAAGGTCACATTGACCTTGTAGGTAGAAACGGTTTCCGACCAATAACTAGAGAACGCTTTGACCTAGGTTCACCAAACATGGTGTGCTGGTTGGTCATCACAAGTAGATGACCCCTATCGATTTTGAGGTCATTAGGTCAAAGGTCAAGCTCACAGGGACCTTCATCCTAAAAACGGTTTCCGATCAATAACTAGAGAACACTTTGACCTAGGTTCACCAAACATGGTATGCTGGTTGGTCATCACCAGTAGATGACCCTTATTGACTTTGAGGTCATTAGGTCAAAGGTCAAGATCACAGAGACTTTCATCCTTATAACGGTTTCCGATCAATAACTAGAGAACACTTTGACATAGGTTCACCAAACTTGGTATGCTGGTTGGTCATCACCAGTAGATCACCCCTATTGATTTTGAGGTCATTAGGTCAAAGGTCAAGCTCACAGGGACCTTCATCCTAAAAACGGTTTCCGATCAATAACTAGAGAACGCTTTGACCTAGGTTCACCAAACCTGGTATACTGGTTGGTCATCACCAGTAGATGACCCCTATTGACTTTGACGTCATTAGGTCAAAGGTCAAGATCACAGAGACCTTCATCTTAAAAACGGTTTCTGATTAATAACTAGAGAACGCTTTGACCTAGGTTCACCAAACTTGGTATGCTGGTTGGTCATCACCAGTAGATGACCCCCTATTGATTTTGAGGTCATTAGGTCAGAGGTCAAGCTCACAGAGACTTTGACTCTAAAAACGGTTTCCGATCAATAACTAGAGAATGCTTTGACCTAGGTTCACCAAACTTGGTATACTGGTTGGTCATGACCAGTTAATGACCCCTATTGATTTTGAGGTCATTAGGTTAAAGGTCAAGGCCACAGGGACCTTGATCCTAAAAACGGTTTCTGATTAATAACTAGAGAACGCTTTGGCCCAATCACAAGCAATTAGGTGCTGCAGGGGGGCATTTATGTTTTACAAACATTTCTTGTTTACACTAAAAGTTGCCCTTATGACCAAATACCCAAGATTTGAGCGGTAAGTTATTGGTAAACAGTGCTGAATACAGAAAGTATTTCAATTCCAAATAAATCTTGAGTACTTTGACTTTGGGTATATTGCACAAACACATTGGTTCTCGAATTTTTCTCTGTATGGATGATTGGCAGTGTTTCTGGGAAGTACACATTGGACATGTGATCACTGGATTTCAAGGTCTGTACAAGTTGATCTAGAGTAGGAGAATAAAGAAAAGCAGTGCGCCGCGGCTCAAACGATATCATGATATAGCGTATAGCTTTGATTTTCTTTCTTTTTTCTATAAGCATGTATTTTAAGTTGGCAATTTCTATATTCATTATAAAAGAATTTACTTTCAGTGACAAGACAACTAAACATCTATTATCCCAGCCAGATAATACCTGTTGGCGATGGCCAGTTCTCGTACTGCATTTCTATTAGAGTAAGACATTGCAGCCTTTAATAGGCGTTTTAAAGATCATTCAAAAGTTAGTTTTGAGCCAACGCCATTCTTATGCCTAAACGTAATTTAGAAAGACACTATTTCTGTTGAAACAAACAAAACATGATTTGAAGAGACGAAAACAACTAGAATCTGTTTGTACATATGTATTTTTGCAGAATTTTTATTTCATCGAAGAAACAATATGCAGTTAACATTTACTAGACACATGGAATTATGTTTAGAAAGAATGATAGAAAGTAAAAATAAGGAATTGACATTGGATAAGTCCTTATTATAGTACGCTGACTTGTTGGAAGTCGTTGAACTCTGGTTGTAAAAGCTGTGTCCCTTGTTCTCTTACTTATCTGAAAAAATAAAAAAAATATTTGAAGCCTAAATGAGAAAGGAAATAAGGAAATGATAGAGATCATTTTGACTATCCATTAATACCGTACAGACTTGGTGTGAAAATAATTTTGTCGCAGACTAACTTGTTTGTTATAACAATATGAATATATTTTCGGGTGAGTACCCTTATGGTTGTCACTTAATACAAACTTCATGGAACTTGGACTCCTTACTGACTGTGATTCCTTTCTAACATTTAACATGAAATATTAGTTTTATTTTTGTTTGGTATAAATATATGTTTTATCCCCAGTACCTGAAGTACTGCATTACAATGCTGGTAACCATGATACAGCCAAAATCTTGTTACTAAAGATTATCAGATATTTAAAAAACATTTCCTAACATAAAAGGAAATGAAAAACTCCGCAGACTTAAGGTTTATGATCAATATTCAAAAAGTGAAATATAATTTCATGTGTTTGTCTTTGGTAAAACGACATGTACAGACAAAAATTAGTTTCCCATAATGCCCGTCTAGGGATATTTAAACCTAAGTCTTTGAACTGTTTCAACTTTTGACCAGTATTGTAATAAATATTCGGGTAAACACTGAAATGTCTGGACACACCCTTTTTTACTTCCATTTTTAAATGCCAACGGAAACACTGAAAAGGTTACAAAATAATGTACTCAATGTCATGTGACATTTTAGTGTCTTCACTTACCATCAGTAGTCGTCGGGGCCAAGGTGGTTGTTGTTGGTATTATTGTTGTTAAACCTAACACAACAACTTAAAAAAAAGCAATATAATTTTTTTTACAAATTAACTTTCTGACAATGTGCCACCAATGGTGAAAAAGAAAGAAAGAAAAAAAAGAAATACAAAAGCAAAAGAGGGTGAAATGGCAACAGTATGTGATGTTCTCTGAATTAAGAAAATGTTATGATGAATTATAAAAAGATCTTGTACACCATAATTCACTGTCAACATGTAAAAATCGAAACTATTTTTATTTTCTTGCTTTTCAACGGAATGAATAACGGGGAATAAAGGATAAATTCAAACCTTATAAAGAATGCAAGTACTTTGAAATGAAGTTTGCAGGAGATTTTACTTCTGAAGCTAAGACTTTTTATTTTGAATATATTTAAATATGATTTTTATAACTCAGTCTTTGAACAAATATCCGTTAGAATGAAACTGAACTTTTATCAAGATCTTTTTCAAAGGTCATCTATTTACCACAAGAATTAGCGAGTATATCTGCTTTAATGGCATCTAATGTAGTCATGTCCGATGTTGAGAAAGCTTTGGTGTTGTCACTCGCAATCAACTGAAGCTCTGCCTGGGACACAGCATTATTTATACCAACAGCAAAGATCTGGTTGAGATAAACGCATGCATAAACAAATGAATTATCATATACTTGAGCCTGTATACTAAATAATTATCATAAACAATTTCACAACACGATGTAAAGAGCTTCGCTGCATATGAAATAACTCAATAGCATTGCTTTTGTGTTTTCTAGCAAACAACATGACAGATTTTTTTTCCAAATATAGAAGTTTGAGAAAGACGAACTGTAAAAAACAATTTACAAGAAATATTAAGATTTGGGCTTCCAATCCACAGCTCTGACACCAAAATTTAAATGAATTCATATCTGGAATGAAAATATATGTGTCATTCTTTCACCTCTACGTTTAGCAAATACACTGTAAAGTATTGGCAATTATGTACAACGGTACAGTCTGTTGATTCTTAAAGTAATTGATAACATAAGTAATAGTTCTCTTACTGCTGGAGATTTTGAAAGTACATTTTCATAATATTTAACAATCTAAGTTCTGTAACCCCTGAATTGTCTTAACAAATATATTACAATGTTAAGCTATATACTGTATTCATACTTTTTGTTATCAAGCTGTAATTCATTGTAACAATAAGTGATCAGTTGTTGACTACTTCTCCGAATTTCTGTTACATATGGTTGCTGATTTCTGCCATTTCGTTCTGACAAGTTGGAATAGCAACAGAGCCACAAATGAACGCACCAATATGACAAATGATACATTTGTCGTTCTGTCCTGTTTTCGCCAGGCCATTACCCTCCAACACGATTGAATGAAATGGCACAAATCAGCCACCATAGTTAAACAAGTTTGTAAAGAGTTAGAGTATGAGAAAATTTTTAGCAACTTACGGTTAGATCTGGTACAGTGTTCAGATTGGTTAAAGCATTTGTCAGACTCGATTGACAGCAACTGTCATCGCCAAGTATAACAATGACATAGTTATTCACATTTGCCCGGTTGGCTGATGAGTCAAAATAGGACTTAGCTGTGTCAAGAGCAAGATGAGTTCGCCTGGTTCCCCCATCGAAACTGTTTATAATTTGGTATAAAACGTTATATTATTTCGTACACACTTCAAATAACTGTACATTTTTACATTAGACAAACAATTTAACTTCTAATTTTCCCACTTTAATTTTATTATGATGCATATTTTTTTTCCAAAATATTACATAATACATCATTATGCAAATTTAGATAAATTTATTTAATTTCAATTATAAATAGAACACTTTTTAAAAAAGGAAATAATTGAATTTTACCCTTTATAATCAAATTTGGTATCAAAAGATTTGTATTTGAATCAGGGTTATGAATTTAACATTCTTATTTTTCAAATTTGTACTTTGAAACAAAAACTCATAAAATTATGATTATTTTACTAATTTATTTCTCTGGTATACAAGCCAGACAGATTTTGCCAAATGGTTGTTTTAGCTATATGGATTTACATTAGCACCTTGGCTCAAATTAAGCTTTGTTTGTCTTCTTAAGCCTTTGTTTTATATTTTGAAAGTTGATTACTTATCCAATATGTTAAAATGTAACCTTTTTCTTATCTAACTGAGAAGCAATCTGCAGGAAGCTGTCATATTGCTAACCAATCAAAGAAAGCCATTTGAGTGTTTACTTGAGAATTAAGAGATTCTTATATAAGTATTTGGATTTTATGTTTAAAATATAAAGATAATATATCAGGATTATACCTGTGTTGTTGAAAAAAAGTAAAAAGGAAAACCTTAAATCAAAGAACTTTGTCTATTTTGCATCCAGCACAGATACAATCCAAAAGGAACAAAAATAATACTTCATTATAATTTCAAGGAAAGTGCCAGTTAAACAACTTTCATTGAACAAACCTATTTAAGAGAGAAAAAATCTATTTCCATGTCATAATATTTTCATCAAGCAGCCCTCTTAATATCTGACTCGACACCTTATCTTAATTATTGATCTCATTAATTTCAAAACCAGTTAAATAAAATTGTAAACTCATATTGATCTCAATCCAATAGAAGTAGAATAAATACGATCTTAAATTACTTATCAGAACTTATAAGAAACACATACATTATACACTTAATTGTTATTACAGCCCTTAAAGTATAAGTTGAAATTGAAATGTTAATCCCGAACGCAAGAACTGGCAGAACACATGGCACTTTTAAGTTTGAACCCTCATAGAAGAGTGAACTAGAACTGGTAATATGCGTTAACTTAGTCAAACCTCTTTGATGGCAACAAAAAAAGCTGAAGTTTGTTTACTGTCAAAAATAGTACAGATTTTGAAATGCCATTCATATTTAATTATTTCCAAGGAACAAATCAAAGCATGTTTATGTTTTCAGATATCGAAAGTTAATGAAGGATTTCACATAGAAAACAAATAGTCTTGATTTCTCATTAAGATTCTGAAATAATGGTAAGAATATCTTAATGGTTAAACATTTTATGCTCTATGGAATATTAGTTCTTAGATAAAATCTGATTTTTTTTCCTTAAAAGCATCGTAATTAAAAACATTTTTTTTTCATATAAACTTAAGTCTGGTTTTAAACAAGTTGTAATCAAGATTTTGCGCTTTAACTTTTGACTGTTTATTGGCTTATTCCAATTCTAGATCTTTAGTGCATAAAAACAAGACATGGAAGCAGATTCAGCATTCAACCTGTGAGCATGTTTAAACTGTCTAAAATAGTACAAAGGAATAATATAGAAACAAACGTACTTGTTTGAGAGGAGTTCAGAAGATATTTCAAAGTTATTGGTACGTTGCTTCAAATTAAACGAATTTCCAAGATTGTTCTATTATAGGCGAAGGAGAGAGAATTAGAACTGAAGAACCAGTGGTCACAGAACAAACAGACAAAGAAACAAACACATGCAAAATATGGATTCTGATCTATTTTGTTATACATAGCAGTTGGATAGAGGGATAGAAGTCAAGAAAGATATAGGAATGTTATAAACTGGTTCTGTTGTAATGTGACAGTAGAACAGACAGATGTTAAACCTACACATGTATATACAGTGTCACTAAACCTGTTATTAGTGTTGATAACCTACCCATCAGATAGATTTACAAATAGAAAGTGAGAGACAAGTACTGAAATACTGACCACAAAGTCGGTGTTCAGATATTCTAAATTATGCAGAAAGATGGATAGTTAATTGATAAAAGATTAGGTTAAATGTGTAATTATGAGTTTTGCTTGTGAAGCTGGGTGTAGACTTGCAATTACATTCAGAAACGAGGACTAGTGTAAGCTGAATATTACTCATCAATATGCAGTGTTCAGATTTCATATCTTGCCTAGGTAGAGCTAGAATTGAAAGATGCGAGTCTACATGTAAATTGAAAGAAGTTGTTCTTGAATATAATTAAACACGTCATGTTTATAATAATCAAAGTAATTGCTTTTTGAAGAAAAAAATTACTTCATTTTGTACAGTCAGTAGAAAAATTGGGAAAAAGAAAATTCTTCGAACATGCCACTTTTATTGATATATGGACTGTTAAAGTAATTGTTTAATAACTGATGTTAAAAGCAATGTGCAGATGTATGGTAGTTAAATAAAGAAAGATAGTAATACGTCTATACAGCTTAGCTACATGTATGTGAAGAAATATAGTTTATGGACATTCAAAATATTAGTTACAGATCTTTGAAAACGTCTCCCATGTTCTTATTATACTTTTTGATTGTACTGAAAATTTGTTAATGTTAACCAGACAAACCTTGCATGTGTTCTGAATAATCCATTTTTTTTATCCTTTAAGCATCGGGAAAAAAATCTCCTTATGTTAGTTTTTTTATGTTAAATAGAATGATAAAACAGTATTTTATGTGTTTCTTGTTCTTAAACCAAAATTAACAGTATTGCATCTTTTACTGAAGAATCCACGTCTATATTCTAAAATGGTACTGATTTTCATTTTTCACTAAAGTGTTTCCATTGCAAAGAATAATTCCCTACACTTTATGACAGACATACAACTTCTGAAAAGTGGCCTTGTTAGATTGTTTTTTCTATTACAAAGCAAAGTCAAAAAATGTTGAATATGATCATTTTTGTAGAAAATGATAGAACAAGATATCTTGAAATGTGAGATACAGGTATTCTTTTAATTAAATAACCAAATTCCTCAAACGCTGTACAAAAGGTTGATGAAGGGTTTGGTGATAATATTGTTAATAATAATAAAATCTTTATTTATAGAAGGTAACATACAAAGTGTACACATAAACATAACATGCAAACTTATTTACAGTATGGCCTTCTGATCCAACAATAACAGAAATCAAAACTATACATGTATACAACATTGAACATTCATTTTTCATATTACTCGAATAAAAATGAAATTAAGAAAAAGAAAAGTAACATTCATATAAATACTTTTACATCAGTGTTTCAATTGAAAATGCACATTTATTCATACGACAAATGCTCATATAATTTATATAAGAAAGTAACGTAAACTGACAACAACACGCAATATTATGAATTAAACATCAATATAAATCTGTAAAACTATTATAGTAAAACTGTGGGTTCAATCATATATCAGACTGAATATTGAGAAAATGAATTTTGCAATTGTGTTTAAAGGATTGTAAAGTTGTACACTGCTTAATACCAGCAGGTAGTTTATTCCAGACTTTAATACTAAAATAAGAGAAAGAATCCTTAAGATAATTTGAATGAGGTATGGTACGCAAAACAAGATCATTGTTTGTGTTAGAGCGTAAGTTATGATATTTGTTGTTAGAGAAATTCAATATTTCATTGATATAAATAGGTGTCATATTATTCAAAGCTTTATAAACCATTATTGCGGTGTGGTATTTCACTCTATAACTAAATTTAAGCCATTTTAGTTTACTGAAGAGGTCCGATGTAGGAGATAGAATCGATCGATTAAGTATAATTTTCGCGGCTCTTTTTTGAACTGAATATACTTTGTTTTTATATGAGCTTGTGTTTTTTCCCCAAACCGTACAACAATAATCGATCAGTGGAAGGATATACGCGTTATAATACAATAGTTTTACTTCATCTGTAAGATAATAAATATTCTTTTTTAACAGTGCAATTTTTACATTTAGTTTTTTACATACAGAGTCAATTTGATAATGCCAGTTTAATGTATTATCTACATATATTCCCAATATCTTTTGAACAGTAACATTTTCTAGTGTTGTATCATTTATTTTCAAAATAAGAGGGTTACATTTCTTGACCTTTTTTGAAGATCCAATTATCATACACTTTGTTTTCGTTGGATGTAAAGACATGTTATTAAGGATGCACCATTCATTAATATAAG
The DNA here is from genome assembly GCA_012932295.1 of Cyclina sinensis. Lineage (NCBI taxonomy): Eukaryota > Metazoa > Mollusca > Bivalvia > Venerida > Veneridae > Cyclina > Cyclina sinensis. Next base: position 26,173,492 of record JAAONU010000017.1, read on the forward strand.
ATAAATCTTTCTGTAGGTTATCTCTGTGTTAACACAACCTATTATTCTTAAAACAACATTTACTGAACAAGTTACTCCCTTTGTAGATAAGATGGACATTAGGCCAACTAGGATTTCAACTACTTCAATATTTGTCTTCCAAATTAATGATTTACAATGACAGTTGCCCATATGACCAAATACCCAAGATTTCAGTAAGTTATTGGTAAACAGTGCTGAATACAGAAAGTATTTCAATATCAAATAAATCTTGGGTACTTTGACTTTGGGTACATTGCACAAACACATTGGTTCTCAATTTTTTCTCTGTAAGGATGATTGGCAGTGTTTCTGGGAAGTACACATTGGACGTGATCACTGGATTTCAAGGTCTGTACAAGTTGATCTAGACTAGGAGAATAAAGAAAAGCACACTGCGCCGCGGCTCAGACGATATCATGATATAGCGTATAGCTTTGATTTTCTTTCTTTTTTCTGTAAGCATGTATTTGAAGTTGGTAATTTCTATATTCATTATAAAAGAATTTACTTTCAATGTCAAGACAACAAAACATCTGTTATCCTATTAGAAAGACACTATTTCTGTTGAAACAAACAAAACATGATTTGAAGAGACGAAAACAACGAGAATCTGTTTGTACATATGTATTTTTGCAGAATTTTTATTTCATCAAAGAAACATGATGCAGTTAACATTTACATAAAACACATGAAATTATGTTTAGAAAGAATAATAGAAAGTAAAAATAAGGAATTGACATTGGATAAGTCCTTATTATAATACGCTGACTTATTGGAAGTCATTGAACTCTGGTTGTATAAGCTGTGTTCCTTGTTCTCTTACTTATCTGAAAAAATAAAAAAAAACATATTTGAAGCCTTAATGAGAAAGGAAATTATAGTGATCGTTTTGACTATCCATTAATACCGTACAGATTTGGTTTGAAAATACTTTTGTCACAGACTAACCTGTTTGTTATAACAATATGAATATATTTTCAGGTGAGTACCCTTATGGTTATTACTTATTAAAAACTTCATGAAACTTGGACTCCTAACTGACTGTGATTCCTTTCTAACATTTAACATGAAATATTAGTTTTATTTTTGTTTGGTATAAATATATGTTTTATCCCAAATACCTGAAGTACTGCATTACAATGCTGGTAACTATGATACAGCCAAAATCTTGTTACTAAAGATTATCATATATTAAAAAAAACATTTCCTAACATAACAGGAAATGAAAATTTCCGTAGACTTAGGCTTAAGGTTTATCGTCAATATTCAAAAGGTGAAATATAATTTCATGTGTTTGTCTTTGGTAAAACGACATGTACAGACAAAAATTAGTTCCCCATAATGCCTGTCTAGGGATATTTCAAGCTAAGACTTTGAACTGTTTCAACTTTTGACCAGTATTGTAATAAATACTCAGGTAAACACTGAAATGTCTGGACACACCCTTTGTAACTGCCAACGGAAACAGTGAAAAGGTTACAAAATAATGTACTCAATGTCATGTGACATTTTAGTGGCTTCACTTACCATCAGTAGTCGTCGGGGCCAAGGTCGTTGTTGTTGGTATTATTGTTGTTAAACCTAACCCATCAACTTAAAAAAAGCAATATAATTTTTTTTACAAATTAACTTTCTGACTATGTGCCACCTATGGCAAAAAAGAAAGAAAAAAAAAAGAAATACAAAAGCAAAAGAGAGTGAAATGGCAACAGTATGTGATGTTCTCTGAATTCAGAAAATTTTTGATTAATTATGAAAAGATCTTGTACACCATATTTCACTGTCAACATGTAAAAATCGAAACTATTTTTATTTTCTTGCTTTTCAACGGAATGAATAACGAGGACTTAAAGATAAATTCCAACCCTATTAAGAATGCAAGTACTGAAATGAAGTTTGCAGGAGATTTTACTTCTGAAGCTACGACTTTTTATTTTGAATATATTTTAATATGATTTTTATAACACAGCCTTTGAACAAATATCCGTTAGAATGAAACTGAACATTTATCAAGATCTTTTTCAAAGGTCATCTATTTACCACAAGAATTAGCGAGTATATCTGTTTTAATGGCATCTAATGTAGTCATGTCCGCTGTTGAGAAAGCTTTGGTGTTGTCACTCGCAATCAACTGAAGCTCTGCCTGGGACACAGCATTATTTATACCAACAGCATAGATCTGGTTGAGATAAACGCATGCATTAACAAATGAATTATCATATACTTGAGCCTGTATACTAAATAATTATCATAAACAATTTCACAACACAATGTAAAGAGTTTCGCTGCATATAAAATAACTCAATAGCATTCCTTTTGTGTTTTCTAGCAAATAACATGACATATTTTTTTTCCAGATATAGAAATTTGAGAAAGACGAACTGTTAAAAACAATTTACAAGAAATATTAAGATTTGGGCTTCCAATCCACAGCTCTGACACCAAAATTTAAATGAATTCATATCTGGAATGAAAATAAATGTGTCATTCTTTCACCTCTATTTTTAGCAAATACACTGTAAAGTATTGGCTATTATGTACAACGGTACATTCTGTTGATTCTTAAAGTAATTCATAACATAAGTAATAGTTCTCTTACTGCTGGAGATTTTGAAAGTACATTTTCATAATATTAATCAATCTAAGTTCTGTAACCCCTGAATTGTCTTAACAAATAAATTACAATGTTAAGCTATATACTGTATTCATACTTTTTGTTATCAAGCTGTAATTCATTGTAACAATAAGTGATCAGTTGTTGACTACTTCTCCGAATTTCTGTTACATATGGTTGCTGATTTCCGCCATTTCGTTCTGACAAGTTGGAATAGCAACAGAGCCACAAATAACGCACCAATATGACAAATGATACATTTGTCGTTCTTTCTTGTTTTCGCCAGGCCATTACCCTCCAACATGATTGAATGAAATGACACAAATCAGCCACCATAGTTATACAAGTTTGTAAAGAGTTAGAGTATGAGAACAGTTTTAGCAACTTACGGTTAGATCTGGTACAGTGTTCAGATTGGTTAAAGCATTTGTCAGACTCGATTGACAGCAACTGTCATCGCCAAGTATAACAATGACATAGTTATTCACATTTGCCCGGTTGGCGGATGAGTCAAAATAGGACTTAGCTGTGTCAAGAGCAAGATGAGTTTGTCTGGTTCCCCCATCGAAACTGTTAATAATTTGGTATAAAACGTTATATTATTTCATACACACTTCAAATAACTGTACCTTTTTACATTAGCCCAACAATATTACTTCCAATTTACCCACTTTAATTTTATTATGATGCATATTTTTTTCAAAAATATTACATAATACATCATTATGCAAATGTAAATAAATTTATTTAATTTAAATCATAAATAGAACACTTTTAAAAAAGGAAATAATTGAATTTTACCCTTTATAGTCAAATTTGGTATCAAAAGATTTGTATTTTAATCAGGGTTATGAATTTTACATTCTTATTTTTCAAATTTGTACTTTGAAACAAACACTCATAAAATTATGATTATTTTACTTAATTATTTCTCTGGTATACAAGCCAGACAGATTTTGCCAAAGTGTTGTTTTAGCTATATGGATTTACATTAGCACCTTAGCTCAAATTAAGCTTTGTTTGTCTTCTTAAGCCTTTGTTTTATATTTTGAAAGTTGATTACTTATCCAATATGTTAAACTGTAACCTTTTTCTTAGCTTACTGAGAAGCAATCTGCAGGAAGCTGTCCTACTGCTAACCAATCAAAGAAAGCCATTTGAGTGTTTACTTGAGAATTAAGAGATTCTTATATAAGTATTTGGATTTTATGTTTAAAATATATAAATAATATATGACTGGACATCCAGAGTGTTAACATCTTTAAGACATTACAAGTTTAATTATAGGAATTTCTACTAGTTAATTGTGTTAGAACCTATATCATTGTGGATTTCCATATCTGCTGTTGTTAAGATCAGGATTATACCTGTGTTGTTGAAAAAAAAGTAAAAAGGAAACCCTTAAATCAAAGAACTTTGTCCATCTTTGAATCCAGCACAGACACAATCCAAAAGGAACAAAAATACTGCTTCATTATAATTTCAAGGGAAAGTGCCAGTTAAACAACTTTCATTGAACAAATCTATTTAAGGGAGAAAAATCAATATCCATGTTATTGTTTTTTCTTCAAGCAGCCCTCTAAATATGTGACGCCTTACCTTTATTATTGATCTCATTAATTTCAACACCAGTTAAATAAAATTGTAAACTCATATTGATCTCAATCCAATAGAAGCAGAATAAATACGATCTTAACTTACTTATCAGTAGAAAAGAAACACAAACATTAAACACTAAAGGGTGTACTAGAACTGGTAATATGCGTTAACTTAGTCAAACTTCTTTGATGGCAACAAAAAAAGCTGAAGTTAGTTTACTGTCAAAAATAGTACAGATTTTGAAATGCCATTCATATTTAATTATTTCCAAGGAACAAATCAAAACATGTTTATGTTTTCAGATATCAAAAATTACTGAAGGTTTGCACATAGAAAACAAATACTAAGCCATGATTTCTCCTTAAGATTCTGAAAAAATGGTAAGAATATCTTAATAGTAAAAAATTTTATGCACTATTGAATATCAGTTCTTAGATAAAATTTGATTTTTTTCTTAAAAGCCTCATAATTTAAAACTTTTTTTCAGATAAACTTAAGTCTGGTCTTAAACAAGTTGTAATCAAGATTTTGCGCTTTAACTTTTGACTGTTTATTGGCTCATTTCAGTTCTAGATCTTTAGTGCATAAAAACAAGACATGGAAGCAGATTCAGCATTCAACCTATGAGCATGTTTTAAATGTCTAAAATAGTACAAAGGAATAATATAGAAACAAACGTACTTGTTTGAGAGGAGTTCAGAAGTTATTTCAAAGTTATTGGTAAGCTGGTTCAAATTAAACGAATTTCCACCATTAACGTTGTCATCAAAATCAATAAGTCCAATCTGGTTATCATTTGGTGACACACTAAAAGCATTTGTGATTGTAATGGCGAAGTCTATAACGGATCCATAGACTGATGATGAAGATCCAGAGTTGTCAGTGATGACAACAATATCAGCTCTTATGTCTTCGCAATCTGCCAGAAAACACAGAATTACTGTTTACCTTTTTTTTCTCCCAAGTATAAGGAAATGATTGAATAAAAGCTGACTCTAAGACTGACATTCATTTTTCAAATGATTGTATGAATTTGACCATTAGAAATATTTGCACAATTTTGTCAAAAGAAATGGCATGAAGAAATCAGATAATAAGCAAATGATTCAACAAATAAAATCTGTCCTGGTGACTTAATACATACATGTCCAGATCATGATATGAAATGTTCTCTACTTAGTTAATAAGATTTCAATGAAAATCATCATGAATGGTGCCATCTAAATGGAAGGGCGGTATAGGTTTAGTAAAGTTTCGATATACGGGAGTACTACTTTTTTTACCTTCACAGCAGTCATCGTCATCAGAGGCTACACACTCACCACATGCACATATACCAGAGAGACACTGATCGTCAGATGTACACGGATCATTGACTGGATGTTCTGAAATCAGACAGATATAGATAGATATATAGCCGGTGTATTTATTATGATCATGCAGGCCAACTGCAGTTATTGATGATGCAGCATCTAGGAGACAAATGATGCTTTACTCTCTATGTGTACTGAAATCAGCCTGTTAATGATAATTGAAATAAAGGACAAGGAATTGTCTCTGTTTGATATATGATATACAATGCCTATAATGTGTCAAAATGAAATAAAATTTAACATTTAACAGAATTGAAAGGCAAGCCAAGATACATTCAAAGGAATTTTTCAAATGTTAACTTTCAAATGCCGTCTTTCAGGGGTGAAGGTCAAGTAACATCTGTATTGTAATGAAACCAAATGGATAATGGCTATTTTTGCAGCCAAATGTTTTCCAACCATAAATAATTAGACTAGAATAAAGAAACATAGCAATTGTTTTGTTCTAATATGTGCTGTTTTGTGAGCTGGCAGTGTCCTAAAATTATAATAATAATAATAATAATAATAATAATTATAAAACTTGTTCTTACTCAGTAAACAGGTGCCACAATTACTCAAGTAGTAACCAGTAGAACACTCGCAAACTGAGTTAACACAAGTCTGATTTTCAAAACAATCGTTGTTATTAGAACATGATCCGCATATAAGAGCATCTGAAAATGTAAACATGTCAAGTACATTTTTATTTAACAAATATATTTTCATATACTAGTAAAGAGGGTGGTTTGCTTGCCTGCCTGAAGCATTTTTAGTCCATTTAATTTATTATATCTTTACATAATGAAATGTGAGACTCGCTTGAAAATTTGCTAACATGCACCTTATGGCAAGTAATATTTAAGATTTAGCCCATCTCATAATGGCTGCGATACAAGAGCTAGCTAGGCGTAGACTTATACACTGTTGAAAAGTGCATGATCTTTTCATTGTTAATGTCGCTCTATTGGGTCACATATCAGAATTAATACTTTGTGATCATTTTTATCAAATATGAGAAATTTCCTAAGAGTATAAAAACTCTCAAAAGGAAATACAATTAACTATTGACCTAAGGAATTCTTGAAAACAACAAAAACCATTGCTAAATCATTTTGTTGAAAACTGAAAACTGAACGTACAGCACATGTTGTCAATTTGTACCTCATCCGCCGGACACTCACACTTTCCAGTGGACCCACACACCAGACCATTAGAACTACACGAAGATGGGGAGTTGTCGCAAGGATCATCAAGCTCATTACCGACTGTAAAATCCTTTGTTTTATTTTTGAACTTTGAACAAGGTCAATAATGCATATTATCTACATGTATTTAAATAAAGTGTACTATCAAACAATTTTCTTGCACACACACACTTTGGCTTACGTTTGTAAAATTAATGCTTAAGAGTGACTATACAAACCTAAAATTAGAAATGGAAAATTACAGTTCAAAATCTTAATCACTGCTGTATAAGCTCTCAAATGTGGCGGACGGTATACTTTTCATAAGCTATGTAAAAGTTATGATATACTGCACACAATTTTATGAAGCATTCATTACATTAAATTAAAGAATCTGTTTCAGAAATTTCGTCTTGTGGAAACATTTTATATAAAGAAGTAAATCATTGATAATTGGTCACAGAAACATTGACCACAGACAGCAAAATAACTAGCTGAATCAGGTACATGTGCATACATGTAAATCACATCTGTAACATAACCTGGTTCTATCAAGGTGAATATAAAACATAAAATTTAGAATCAACATACCACATATAGTACCGTTCCAGGTAAAGCCTGTGTCACATGCACATACCCCACCAACACAACCCGCATTGTTGTTAGTACATGTGTCCTCGGTGGCTATGCAGTTTTCACCGACCTGTGTACCATCTGAAAGAAATCTCAAAAATAAATAAAAAAAAAAAGAAAATGAATTAAAAAAAAGAAAGAAAAATAAAATAAAATAAAAATTCAAAATGAAAAAAGGATACTAAGATGAACTTTCTCAGTTGAAATTCAAAGCTTCACAGAGATGAAAACAATCCTGCCGCCCTCCAACAAACAAACAAAATAGCAAAATGTGTCAGTGACATACAGAATATCAATGGTTTGAAAATATCTGATAGAGGTTATTTCATACATTTTGTAGTTTCGAAGACTCATTTAAATTGATTTAGTTCTTTAACATTTTACTCATATCGTGAATCACATATCTGGTAAGTTGGTTTACACTGAACAAGAAATGTCACTGAAAGATGACAATGTCCCAAAAGTGGTGCATTGAGCCAAGGACCAGATGAATATAATTACAGAGCCGTCAAAAGAAGGGGATTATTTGACAACTTGACCTCAGGGTCATTTAGGGGTCAAGATAAACAAAATATGTGACACGATGAAGATAACTTGTAAAGCAAGTGTTTTTTTGACAATTTGACATCAAGATCAAGGTCATTTAAGGGTCAAGTAAAATATACGTCATTTGAAATATTTCTAACAAAGGGTTGTTGTGTGTAAACATGAATTAAATCTGTTTAGTAATAAGGGATTTATGACAAATATTAAGTATTTTTGACAACTGCACCTTCAAGTTCAAGGTCACATAGATAATGGTCAGTGGGAAGGCCATGTCCAAATGGCTGTTGCATTCAAGTATGAAGTAAATCCTTTCACTAATAAGGAAGTTATGGCAATGTTTAAGTTTTTTAACAACTTACCTTTGAGTTAAAGGTCCTTCAGTGTTCAAGGTCATATAAATAGTAAGTGGGAAGATCATGTCCAAAGGGGTGTTGCATTCAAGTATGAAGTAAATCCATTTTATAATAAGGCAGTTAAAGACAGTTTTAATTGTCAACATCTTTCATTGTCCTGTTATCTATAAGGTACAAGTCAACAGCCATCGCTGAAAGGGTAGCCTACCTAGGGATTAAATTATAGCATAACAAATATCACACAAATAGATAAAACAGTAATACACTTTGTCATGATACTGTAAAACTTACAACAGGCATTGTCAATCTGAACTGGAAGTGTGTCACATTCACATCTCCCACTGGACGCACTACACCTCAGCCCTGCCGCACATGAGCTGGCATCACATGGGTCGTCCAGTGCAATACCAACTATTGGAGATGAAAAATATAACAAATTTTGAAAAGTTTTGATTGTTTAGGATAAACAGTTCAAGAATAAAATAACAGCTTGTAAGGAATTAAAGAAATTCAAGTTAGAATTAATATTTCGACTAAAACAATGCATGTTGCCAATCACAAGGGCTTTGAGTAATTCATGTTGAAAATGCCAACTGACATTTTTTCAAACCATAAGATAGAAATTTGTATAAAGAAAAACATTGATCTCCCACAATATCTATTTAAAGCATCAGTTGCAAATGTTTTTTAAATAAATGTTCAAAACCAATTCTTCTTACAGTAAATACAGTCCTGAAATTAGAAAACACTGACTATGTATTTAGCAAATCAGGAACTTAGAAAGGCTTGTAAAATTCTTAACTGATGAATGAATTCAGTATTAGGAATTACCACAGAGTTGTAGAGTAGCATTCCAGGTGAAAGGTGATATGCAAGCACAAACTCCGCCAGAGCATCCTGCATTATCATCTACACATGTATCCAAGCTGCTAGTGCAGTTTTCACTTATACGCCTTCCATCTGATACAATATAAGAGTATTTGTAAATACTGATGGCCTGTTAAATTAAAAGGAGATTTTCAAATGCAGATGGTGTTGTTAACCTATGTAATTCATATAAGATAAGTAAAAATAAACAATTTGGTATTTATATACTTAATTTTAGTTTAAACTTATTTATTTCTCAATACGTACAAATTACACAAACAAATATTACATATATAAATAGTAATCATAGAAAAGGATCAGAATGGAAGACTTTAAGTCTTATGAAATTCTTCTCCTTGAATAGAAGTTAATTAGCAAATAATTGGTGCGTTTTAGTTTATATACTTACGTCTGAGAAATTTAATACAAAGATGAAAAATAAAGTTAACAAAGATATATATAAGAAAAAAATAAAAATATTTTAAACGGGGAAAAAGTGAATAAACAAAATGTATGTTCAAATAATAATCAATATGTTTAGTAATGTTTTAAATATCATACTTAACTTTGACAGTATATTTATTTACGTTTTATTTAAATTCTACCTAGAGGGGATCAATTCCAGTAGACTCCACCCAGTTTGAATCACCTAAATCAAAATCACTTCCATCCAAAACTCTCTAGTGAAAAGTCACAATATCACATACAACTTAGATTTCAGAGTTTTACTTACAGCATATGCCTCCAATCTGCACACGGTTAGCAGCGCATTCACATCTGAATGTCTCTGAACTGCAAACAAGGCCTGATGCACAAGCAAGTGTTCCAGAATCACATGGATCACACAGGCTGCTCCCAACTGTTGGAAATGAATATTTGTTTTTACTAAAATGACTACTGAAGGCCATTCTTTTTTTAAAATTGTATAAAATTATTTCATGTTAGAATTCAAGTTTGCTTGGCTATTGAAGTCTGTTAAGCTATAGCTTTAATATATAACACCAACACATTTTTCCTCTATAATATACTAGCATATCAGAACTTTCTACACGAGCTTGACTGGAATTGACATAGTTCCATCATTTGCGCAATTCAATCATTGAATTTCATGTCTTTCTGCGTATTTATCTCAGATTAGCCACTGAATCACATTCAAAGAACTAAACTATTATTTCAAGAGCCAAAGATAGTTTGGTCATATTACCATGTAATGTACCTAATTAATATATAATAATACAAATAGGCTTAAAAAGGCTGACACGAAACAAATATACATGCTATATTGTGTCAATAAAATGAAAATGAAAACACAAAACAATATAAAACAAAATAACATATATACCACATATCGTTCCATTCCACGTAAATCCTAATATACATGTGCATACTGATGAGACACCTGGACATTCGGCGTTGTCATCAATACACGTGTCAAGGATCGATGAACAGGGCTCTGTCACTTTTGTTCCAACTTGATAAAATGCAAATAATTTTATTTACACAGAAATGTTTTACAGTTGTCTATTTCAGCAAAATCCCACTGTCGTTTGAACATTAACAACAACAAGAAAACCAAAAAAAAAAAAAAAAAAAAAAAAAAAACCCAACAAAAACAAAAACTAGGCATGAGAGGTTTATAAATTGAAATCACTATTTTATTCATTACATTTAATCCAATGAAAATAGCAGCAGACTTTCTTCTTGTATTAGAGTACAGTATAGAATAATTAATAGAGGTTGTAGACGGATTCATTGATTTACACCTTCATCAATTCTAAGAGGTATGAATAACAACCAACTTATTGTACTAACTGAAATATACTATAACAATCAATTTCATGTTCTACTCCAAGTAAATAAATAACAAACAACGTCTTATTCTTCTCGGCATAATAAAATGACAATCAACTTCTTGTTCTACTCGAAGTTAATAAATGACAATCAACTTTTTGTTCTACTCGAAGTTAATAAATGACAATCGACTTCTTGTTCTACTCAAAGTTGATAAATGACAATCAACTTCTTGTTCTAATTAAAATTAATAAATGACAATCAACTTCTTGTTCTACTCGAAGTTAATAAATGACAATCAACCTCTTGTCCCTAATTAAAGTTAATAAATGACAATCAACTTCTTGTTCTACTCGAATTTTATAAATGACAATCAACTTCTTGTTCTACTCGAAGTTAATAAAAGACAATCAACTTCTTGTTCTACTCGAATTTTATAAATGACAATCAACTTCTTGTTCTACTCGAAGTTAAAAAATGACAATCAACTTCTTGTTCAACTAGAAGTAAATAAATGACAATTAATTACTTTTAATACTCAAGGTAAATAAATCACCATTGACTAAAAAAACAATCAACTTCTTGGACTACTCCAAGTAAAAAATGACAATCAACTTTTTGTATTAATCAAAATAAATAAAAGGGCATACAATTCTTATCGAACAAGCTTTCCTTCTTTTTATGAAGAGATTTGTGTATTCAACAGAGTATGGCATGCAAAAAGTAGTGCAATAGTTTCTTCATTTCATTATAGTGCTACCCTGAGTTAAAAGGTGTACCTATAGTGCTTACGAGACATACAAGTCATTAATCATGATCGTTTGTACTCCCCAACGTTATCCTAATTGCCAAGAATATCTGGCTGGCTGGCGGTCCACCTACTTGCCTAGTAATGAAACTCTAACATATGACTTCCTCCTCCGTAAGCGAATGCCTTGATCTCCTGACTGTGTAGAGGCGTATGTAGCTAGCTATGTAAATGTTATGTTAGTTGATGAAAAAATAATCTAAAGCTTATTTTAGAGAAAATTTGTATTAAGGATACAAGAAATGATTGGATATTTCAGTGAAAAATATTTAACATTTACCGCATCTATCTCCGACTTGCACCAGGTCAGAAGGACATTCACATCTGTTTTTTCCTGAGCTGCAAACCAGTGAAGAGTTACACGTGTTGTTAAATGGATCACATGGATCGCAGAGATCTTTTCCAACTGAAATGAATAAAGTGTGTACACATTGTTTAAATGGTTTGTTCTTAAAAATATCACAATCAAGCCTGCTTTTACATTTCTGTTATGACTATGTTTGATGATTGTAATTAAGCATATTCTTAACATATGCTATAAATGACAGGACTATGTACATCATTCATCACAGTCATCTGTTTGAATTTAAACTGTTCCATTCTGCAGTATCGTAGATTCCATTGTATCATTTTGTGCATTTTCTAAAGTACATGTGTGAATTATACTTGTACAGCAAACAATTGCAATGCTATTCTTTGGCTGAATAATTATAATTTACCACATAATGAACCATTCCACGTGAATCCTGGTTGACAGACGCATACAGTACCATTACATTCAGCATTATCATCGATACACGTATTAAGCGTCGATATGCATGTCTGCGTTACACGTGTGCCAACTTAAATATAAATAACATGTTAATGAATAAAGCTTAATTTAAGTTATCCATGATAAGTTGCTGGTGAATTATTTCGTCAAACAGAATTAAAAACTTTTCACTTAAGTTTGTTCTTAATTACTAAACTATGATATATATGGTCTAACTTTAATCCTGTAAGTTTAGGAATAGGATCTGCAGCACATAACTACTGTATCTCACCTTTTGCATCTTGATTTCAATGTTCTGCTCTAATTCTGACAAATAATAAGACTAGAAAAATTAAAACTTCAATTTCATTTTCAAAGGACGTGATACCCCTGTAGCCCAATACAATTTCTATTTATTAAATGTGGATATTTTCAAAGAAGGTAAAGTCACTTTGTAATAACTTTCCTGAAACTAACTTTGACATTTAACAATATTCCTTTGATGTCATGATTTAAAACTTAAATCAGTCTTTTCAATGAGAAATAAATTACTGTTAATTACCGCAGCTATTTCCGATTTGTACTTCATCTGAAGGACATGCGCACTTAGATGTTGATGAACTACACGTGAGTCCCGTGATACATGGAAGTGTAGAAGCATCACATGGGTCACAAAGATATTTTCCGACTGAAATTATGTTGTGCCGAAAGTAAAATTCAAAGACATTCCAGTTTGGTTAGATTTGACAAAGCAACAACAACAACAACAACAAAAAGATGAAGAAAAACAAAGAAATAAAAACAAAACATTTCCTATGTCACCGTGGTGGAAGCATGCTTCTTTTTTCTCCATAAAATTGACCTACCTATATTCAGTCATAATTTGACTGACAAAAAAAACAGCAGCTAGTCTGTCAGTATCCCTTTATCAAAACATTTATTGGTCATGTTCAGACATGGGCATGGGCAAAAGATGAGACACAACTTAAAACACACATCTTAAAGATATTAGGTGGTACACAGACACGATAAATCCCATTTAGGCCATACAAGTAGTGTAACATGTTGTGTTTGATTGAATCTAAACTGTTAATATATCATCAGTTGGAAACAAGTTCTTGTAACTGATTTGAGCACTTGTTTGAATCCAACTGAATCAGTCAACATATTGTACCAAGAGAGTTTAATAGATCTTGCTTTGCAGTAACAGATGTGTGAAGGTACTACAGTCCAATTAAACTGTGTCTTCCACTGACAAGCATATTGAAATACTAAACACTTCACATACCATCTCAATGAAATCGATTTTTACCTTCTTTTAAGAGCAAGCTTACAAAAAGAACAGACTTAAGAAGGGTAAAGAACAATGGAAAATTACATAAAGAACAGACTTTAGGAGGGTAAAGAACAATGGAAAATTACACAAAGAACAGACTTTAGGAAGGTTAAGAACAATGGAAAATTATATAAAGAACAGACTTTAGGAGGGTTAAGAACAATGGAAAATTTCATAAAGAACAGACTTTAGGAGGGTTAAGAACAATAGAAAATTACATAAAGAACAGACTTTAGGAGGGTTAAGAAAAACGGAAAATTACACAAAGAACAGACTTTAGGAGGTAAAGAACAATGGAAGAAAGATCAAGAACACCTGTCTTCTTGTGAAACCAAAAAAAACACAAAAAAACAAAACACAGCAACAGCAACCATTTCATTTGCAATAATTAATACTGATGAACATACCACATATAGACCCATTCCACATAAATCCCGTATTGCAGACACAGACTGAGCCATTGCATCTTGCATTATCATCAATGCATGTATCCTGGGTACTTGTACAATCATCTGTCACACGTGTGCCATCTTCATGTTTTTTAAGAAAAAAATAATAAATTTAATCTTTTTACAAATGAATTTTAATCTAAAAAAATAAAATAAAATAAATAGATAAATAAATGAAATTTTAACCAAAATTGATCAGAAATGTTTTTAACACTTTTTCCTCTGATTTATAGAAAAACACTTTAAACGAAGTTTGGTACAGTTTCAATGTAATAATTGAACAGTTTTCACTGGAATGTAATAGATATATATGGCTGCATTAAAACAAAACATTATATGGATTTTCTGTTGGTACGTACAACATCCATTTCCAATCTGTACATGATCAGGTGGGCATTCACATTTGTCTGTTTTGGAGCTGCAAACCAGTGGTGATGTACAGGAAAGTGGGGACGGACTGCATGGGTCACATAGGCTTGAACCAACTGTTAAATGTAAAGAAAATAGCTTTTATGTCAGTGAAAGATTAAAAACCGTTTCAATACTCACTGAGAATCTTTTATGGTTGTTTGGTAAACAGTAATTATACATTGTATAAATTGTATAGTACACTTGATGAGAAGGTGTTGACTTTATCTGAATGGCAGAGGACCTTTTTCAATGAATGAAGACTGATCTAACAGAAAGTCAAAGACCTTCATAAATAAACATTTGTAGTTACTATTTAATAATATCATACCCCATGTACTTTACAATATCTTTGCTTATCAGCTATAAAAACTATAGAACTGGAGGAATGCATCTCGAATTATTATGATTTAAGACAATCACAGCATATCTTTTATTTTGAAATTTGTTTAATACAGAAAAAGTAATTACCACATATGGTTCCGTTCCATGTAAATCCAGTCAGACACTCACAGTATGATCCATTACATCGCGCATTATCATCTGCACAAGTGTCAAGTACAGATGTACATCTGTCATTGACACGGGTTCCGTCTAGAAATATGAAAAAAGCAAGATATAGTCGAACTGATTACTATGTCTCAAATCAAGGCTTGGAAACAGTGAACTGTTATTATATTTAAAGGATTCGTTTTCGAAGTTTCACATCGTTTACCCAAAGAAGAATAAACTTGTGATGTAAATGAACAACAATGAATTATGTAAAAAACTAAAAAAAACTTTAATGATTAAAGCAGAGAATAAGCATTCTTAAATCACTTATTGAAACTTACGTCATTTGGTGGCACTATCAATTATAAAAAATTCTGCACACAAAAATAGTTACATGATTATAATTGATTAGAAATAAATAATGGTGGACTTTTGAGTGTTTTTGTCTGGTCTGATGACTTTACTTACTTTAAATATATATATGTGTGAATATATACAAAACTACAGGTAAAATGAAACAGAAAAGCAAAGTAATTTTTCAAAATTATTACAGCAGGCATCCCCTATTTGAACTTCATCAGCTGGACACTCGCATCTATGTGTGACTGAACTACAAACAAGTGTGGAACTACATGACGAATTGTTAGAGTCACACGGATCACACAAAGCAGGCCCACCTGAAACAGAAAACAAAAATGATCACAATCATACGACTTAACATTATGTATAAGAATTTAAAGATTCATGATTAATTAATATGTTATTTTCAAGGTTTGGTTATACAAATCCTAAAATTTAAGACTTATAATAAAGATGTAACAATATGTTCAGTTTACACAAATAAGATAATAAAGAGAATATTTAGAAATGATAAACATGCATGAACACATTTTAATCTGATCATTTCTTTCCCATAATTATACACCTTTTCAAGCATTTCAGGGAGGGAAAACAAGACAATGTTTTACCACAGATGGATCCATTCCAGATAAATCCATCATTACAGATGCACACGGAGCCATTACACATTGCATTGTCATCAATACATGTAGACAGGGATGTTGTGCATTTTTCAGTGACCCGCGTGCCAACTAAAACATTTTTAAACAGTTACAAACTCTTCACTTTATCAATACAATCACTGCAATATTATCTTTATGGTCTTCAGTTGCAAGGACGATGTATATTGAAGAATTAAGTAACGTTTAACATTTCCCAGCTGGATACAGTATGTTCAAGATCTCCATAGATTTTAAGAAAATAATTATAAAGCTTTTTTTTATAAAAGCGTTTTGAGTTACTCCATTTCATAAAATCAATAAAGCTATTTCCAGTATAGCAAACTATAATCAAAACAAAGAGCGATTTACTTAGTTATTCATTTACACAACTGTTCAATTGTACATCCGACGTCTAAACAAGATTTTGATCAAAAGATGGTTAAAACTTACAGCACGAATTCCCAATCTGAACAAAGCCAGCTGCGCATTCGCATCTGTTAGTTTCCAAACTACAAACAAGGTTAGACCCACAAGCAAGAGTTGAGGAATCACATGGATCACACAGGCTTGAACCAACTGCAGAATGAATCTTATATGATATCAACTGTCTCTTAGAGTTTCTACACTTAAGAGGACTACGCTACAAGAATTCTGGTAAGCTATATAAATCCTGTCCTTAAGATAAAAGGGCAACAATGAAATTTGGTTATAGACATAACTGCTAAGCGTTGGGCTTCGCCCAACATATTTCATGCCATTCTCAATATGGTTATACACATTTGTTTTTCTATTGCAACTGAATTTGTCAATAAAGGAAATACTCTGGTTTGTTTTATAACTCACCGACATATTGTAAAAAGTTCCAAATTTGATTATTATTATTCTGAAAAAGACAAGAGCTAAAAACAAAACAAAACAACATTTTTTTTCAGTTTGTCAACGATTGTGAAGACAAGTGAAACTGCATGTGGAAAGATGTCAGAGACTTTGGTATGACTGAGGCAGAAATACCAACTATAGCATTTGGTTCTTCAGAGTGTAGAAAAAATGATGTACCACAGATGGTGCCATTCCACGTGTATTGAGAATCACAGACACAAACTGTGCCATTACATCCAGCATTATCGTCCACACAAGTATCCGGAGTGTTTGAGCATGATTCAGTCACACGTGAACCATCTGAAAGTTAGGAAAGACAATTTGCATCGAAAATATAAAATAACCTTATAATATTATGAGTAAACCTACCACACTGTTTGGATTCAATATTAATCTGGCTAACTTAGAAATAACTAGGCTTGAATATGATAACTGTAACTGGAAATAAGAGATTCTGAAATGTTTATTTAGTAAATGGCTACAAATGTGCTTTTTAATAGAATTACTTTTTAAACTTTAAATACTATTTGGTACTTATAGATATTTTTGAAAATTATTTGAGAATATAAGTTTTGGTGATTGAACTTGAAGAGGAAAAGAACATTAAACTTTGTAGAGAAAACGCTGCTAAAAGCCTTTTTCTCGACATAAAATTAATGAAACAAAAACTTTTTCCTATATGTGAAAACCTCTTGACATAGGTTAAGCATAGTTACAGCATGAATTCCCTATTTGTACTTGGCCAGCTGGACACTGGCATCTATGTGTGTCCTGGCTACACTCTAGGCCTGTAGTACAATTCAGTGTTGAGGTATCACATGGGTCACACAGATCCTGTCCAACTGTATAAACAATTTCCATTCATTTACTTTTCAACAATTACAACAGTAGCGTAACACTTTTGATCAAATGTGCTATCACAAGATATTTATGCAAGAAAAATAGACTTAAAGTCGTATTAAGATGAAACAAGAGCCCTGTTACACATGGTTAATCCCCCGCCGGAAATAAGTTACCTGAAGGTTGTACTTTCAAGTGGTTGCATGTTGAAGTCCCCTCCCACATGTATGGTATGTGTTCTGTTCTGTTCAAGTAAAGTGCTGTATTGTTGAACTCTTGTTATAGAAAGACTTAAAAAAGTAAATGTAATAATGTGGGTTTGCAGTTTGAAGAAATCCCCTAAAAAAAGGCATGGTAGAGTTATTGTTCTTACACACTGCACTACCTACCAATGTGCTCTGTCAGTGTATGAAGTTTGAATAAAATCCCTAATGTAGTTTTGGAGTTATGCTCCGGACAAAATTTATTAAGTAAATCTGATCAAGGGGAATAACTCTAAAAAATAGGCAAGGTAGAGTTATTGGACTTGCACACTGCACTACCTACCAATGTGCTCTGTCAGTGTATGAAATTTGAATAAAATCCCTCAAGTAGTTTTGGAGTTATGCTCCGGACAAAATTTATTAAGTAAATCTGATAAAGGGGAATAACTCTAAAAAATAGGCAAGGTAGAGTTATTAGATTTGCACACTGCACTACCTACCAATGTGCTCTGTCAGTGTATGAAATTTGAATAAAATCCCTCAAGTAGTTTTGGAGTTATGCTCCGGACAAAATTTATCAAGTAATTCTGATAAAGGGGAATAACTCTAAAAATAGGCAAGGTAGAATTATTGGACTTGCACACAGCACTACCTACCAATGTGCTCTGTCAATGTATGAAGTTTGAATAAAATCCCTCAAGTAGTTTTGGAGTTATGTTCCGGACCAAATTTATCAAGTAATTCTGATAAAGGGAAATAACTCTAAAAATAGGCAAGGTAGAGTTATTGGACTTGCACACTGCACTACCTACCAATGTGCTCTGTCAGTGTATGAAATTTGAATAAAATCCCTCAAGTAGTTTTGGAGTTATGCTCCGGACAAAATTTATCAAGTAATTCTGATAAAGGGGAATAACTCTAAAAAAAGGCAAGGTAGAGTTATTTGACTTGCACACTGCACTACCTACCAATGTGCTCTGTCAGTGTATGAAGTTTGAATAAAATCCCTCTAGCAGTTTTGGAGTTATGCTCCGGACAAAATTTATCAAGTAAATCTGACAAAGCGGAATAACTCTAAAAAAGGCAATGTAGAGTTATTGCACTTGCACATTGCACTACCTACCAATGTGCTCTGTCAGTGTATGAAATTTGAATAAAATCCCTCAAGTAGTTTTGGAGTTATGCTCCGGACAAAATTTATCAAGTAATTCTGATAAAGGAGAATAACTCTAAAAATAGGCAAGGTAGAGTTATTTGACTTGCACATTGCACTACCTACCAATGTGCTCTGTCAGTGTATGAAGTTTGAATAAAATCCCTCTAGCAGTTTTGGAGTTATGCTCCGGACAAAATTTATCAAGTAAATCTGACAAAGCGGAATAACTCTAAAAAAAGGCAATGTAGAGTTATTGCACTTGCACATTGCACTACCTACCAATGTGCTCTGTCAGTGTATGAAGTTTGAATAAAATCCCTCAAGTAGTTTTGGAGTTATGCTCCGGACAAAATTGTTTCGGACGGACGGACACACAGACGCTCGGATGCACGGACGCACGGGCGCACGGACGGACGAAGGGCATTTCTAATATCCTCTTTGCCTTTGGCGGGGGGATAATGAGCACAACAAGTAGAGATTAAAAAAGAAGAGAATCATATAGCAAAATTCTAAATAAAATTAACTAATGAAGAACCTTAACAATATCAAATATATATAAATATATATATGGAAAGTTTACCGCATATAGATCCATTCCAAGCAAATCCAGTGGCACAAATGCAAATGGAACCATTACATATTGCATTATCATCGACACATGTACTAAGAATGCCTGTACACGCCTCTGTTACACGTGTCCCATCTAGGAAATGGAATAATTCAAATCTTAATGTAGAATATTACAGTGGACAACTGAACTTATTTGTAAACAGAATCTTTCCATTTAAAATGGTACAGTCTCATAAACAGTTGTAAGTATTCATTATATCTCTGTCTACTTCTGTAGAAAAAGATGCTGAAAACAGTTTTAGTTAATTTAATCGACCACAACTAAGAAACGATTTAATAGCTTAAATATTTTGTTAAATATATCTAGATGCTAATCCTTCAAGTTTTAAAATGTGTACAAAAGCACAGAGGTTTGGTGGTGTATGAACATAAAAAGACTGGACAGATTTTGTCCCTCTGAACAAATAAAGTTATCATCGAAACATCAAAAATAACTGACAATATTCAATTTTAATAAATTACAGCAATAATTTCCAATCTGTACTAGGCCAGATGGACATTCGCATCTGTTTGAGTCTATACTGCATGCAAATGGGGACCCACATGTGTCTGTGTTTGGGTCACAGGGGTCACACAGGTCTGTGCCAGCTACAAGAGAGATATTTAAATATATACAAGTAGTAAATATGCATTGAAATCATGTCTTAGATACAACAAGCAGTTAGACTGGCAATCTTTTGAGTCACATATACCATTTTTTCTACAACAGTTATATTGATAAGTGACATATTAACACGAGTACTTTCCTTTTTTGTTTTAATTGCATGCTTATCAAATTTGACAATTCCTATAACTTCAGTGTTTCAAGTAAACATTAAACCTTTTAAACAGATTTTATTGTAAATCTATAAACTTATAATGAAATGATACATTACTACATATTGAACCATTCCAGATAAATCCTGAGTTACAGTCACATGCTGAACCATTGCACATTGCATTGTCATCAGTGCACGTATCAACAACTGTTGTGCAATTATCACCATAAAAGGTGCCATCTATAAGAATATGTTGATTCACATGAATGTATTTTATCAATGATAAGTAAATCATCTCTAAGAAAATAATTGCATTGTACAATATTTAACCTAAGAAATTCCTTCAAATCAGGGTCTTTGAAAGACCCTGTTCAAATCGACTAAATTTTCAATGCAAAAATAATGTTTAAGGAGGTTATGTTGACATTTAATAAATCTGTGAGGATACTTAACTGTCGTACAAAATAACTATTCTAAATACCTAATATTATATTAAGAACAATAATAAAATAAACAATGTTTTATACGTACAACAGTTTCCACCTATCTGTATTTGATTAGGTGGACACTCGCATCTGTTTGTTTCTGAACTGCAGACAAGATTTGAAGCACAGGTAGAATTTAAAGCATCACATGGTTCACACAGATCTGTGCCAACTGCAAAAAATATTCATTTGGAATTTGGTTTAGAAATATAATAAGTGAAAATCCGAAGAATTACATGCCTGTGCAACATATCCACAAGAATATGGAGACACAAACCATGGTTCACACACGTATGAAATAGTCGAGCTCCAAAAATATCTAAGAGTGACCTCAAAATGTTTTCTCCGTTCAAATGTCTTAAACGGTATGCTGTATACTTAACATTTTACACTCCCTTAATAGAGTCAAATGTAAGAAAAGAATTTTGTAAATGTATTATTTTAGCACAACTTTTCATCAGTAACATAACATGAAAGTATGTAAACACGAAACTCGTAAAAAAAACCTTTCAGTTTTTTAAGATTGTGATTTGAAAGGCAAGGTATCAAGTTTTGATAATTAGCTTATAGATAGACACCATTTGTCACCAGATAACAGAACTGGCGACTTCTGGTAGTTGACGGGAGCAAACGTGATATACCTTAATGTATGGAATTTCATCAATGTTATAACATGACATGTTATTAAAAACAATATAGTAATAAGAGTAACATTCCAAACATCACTATCTTACCACAAAATGTCCCGTTCCAGGAAAATCCCCTAGTACAATCGCAAAACGTTCCATTGCAGTTAGCATTTGTGTCAGTACAGGTGTCAAGAATGGATGTACACACGTCATAAACTAACGTCCCGTCTGCAGTTGTGCAAAGAAATACAATAAATGTGAACATAGCAATTTTATTTATATGAAAGCAATATACTACTTTACATGGTTTTAACGACATGTTTCTTTTATATCTTAGCAGTATATTTATATATGTAGACAAAAGAATATATATTAAAGCATTTACATACAGCAACTGTTTTCTATCTGTACTTTATCAGGTGGACATTCACATCTCTGTGTGTCTGAGCTGCAGACAAGATGTGATGCACAGGTGGAATTTGAAGGGTTACATGGATCACAAAGCTCTGTGCCAACTGAAAAGAATGTTTAAGAAGAAAAATAATGTTTGAAATCTACAAGGCGAATTCCCCCAAAATATACGACATCTTTTGATATTAATGAATTTGAAAAAGTAAGATGTTGATGATACATGATAAAGATTGCTCATGCCTCTTTATTCATAATTATAACTGGCAAACATTTAATATAATTAAAATTTTAGTTATAATAAGACAAGTACTCGTTAAGATAAATAAAATAATTAATAATATAGTTCAGATATTGAGTGAACCTGGATAAAAAAGAAGAAAAATTCAATATTCAACCTTGAAAGTATCAAATAAGTTACCACATATTGAACCATTCCAAATATACCCTGTGATGCAAACGCATACTGCACCATTGCACACAGCTCTGTCATCAACACATGTGTTTAAACTAGTTGTACATGGCTCTGTGACATGCTTTCCAACTGCAAATTAAACTAGAGCTAGATATGTGATAAATACCCCCTCACTACAACCTTGTCAGATGCACAAGTAAGAAATAAATGACAGATAAATTGAGTGTTAGTACAACAGACTGGAATACTCTGAAGATTTTCTACCTAATGAAATCCCTCCTTTATACTGCTTATGCTGTTGTTACTGTGAATCCGCAATGGGAGTTTGATAATTAAAGAATGAATTGTTAAAACTGACATGACATATAAGGCCTTACTGGCTGTGATGAAGTTAACATTTGAGCCAATTTAATTCAAAATCCCTTCATGCATGACAAACTTAGAGCCCAGAAATGAAAATATGGACAACCTTTATGACATTGAATTTCAGTCTAGTAGATCAGTGTCTCTATTTGGTTAACATTTGTGCTAAGTTATTTGAGTATCCCACAATCTATGGTGCAGTTTGTGCCCGGACAAACAAAGCAACACTAAATTTCTACCTTTGACATGTAAATATGACCTTGACCTTTCAGGTAGCAGTTTGGTTCTTGTGAGCAACTAGCTCCACAACGTAAATTTTTGTGTTAGGTTATCTGAGTACCACTCGATCTCAGACAAACAAAGCAACACTGAATTAAGATCTTTGACCTCTTAGTATGACCTCGAGCTATGAAATAACAGTATGTTTCTTTTGCGCAACACGCCGTCTCATCTAGGGAAATATTTGTACCATTTTTTTTTAAATCCTGTAACCTGTAGTGGTTTGAGCCCTGATAAGTTTCAGGACAGACATTCTGACAGACTGACCGATAAACTGATTCAAGTTAAGCACCCAACACACTATCATTTGATACTGGGAAATAACAGACTGTATACTTTCAGTTTAAACTTACATAACGACCCTGCTTCTAAAATAGTAGGTAAATTACACAGGATTGTTTGAACGAGCCTAACAGTATTTGAAAAGAAGGAGATGTAACAATAAAGAGGAAAAATGTTAGTTTTTTGTATGCTTGATGCATACTTTATTTGAAAAAAAAATGCTACAAAAATAAACTTGTTAGACTTTCAAAAACTGTAAATTGTTTTCTTGGAAATCAGTGGAAGTATTCTATACCTTAACTAACTATGTTTTATGAACTTGATGAGCAAATAGTGCATAAAAAGAAACAAAGTTAAGCATACAACAGTTATTTCCTATTTGCACTTGACCATCAGGGCATTCACATCTACTTGTCTTCGCACTGCAAACAAGGCCTGTCTTACACGTATCATTGCCTGGATCGCACGGGTCACATAAATCTTCCCCCACTAGAAAAATTAATTATCAAAGAAGACAACAAAATAAATAGGATTTCACCAAACTCTGAGGCTATAAAGTGTGGTTTAAAATCTGTGATAAGCAGAAACAGTGAAACCGATATATTCTATGTCATTATCATATACATTGTAAGTTTCTTTGCTGCAAACCGAGGAAACATATTCATGACTTTTTCATATTCTAATCCCAATTAAGTATATACAGTAATATAGAGAAAACATTTATATTGAAACAAGGCCAAATACTAAAAGTGACTGATCAAACTTTACCGCATATAGAGTTATTCCATGTGAATCCAAAATTACAGCTGCAGACAGAGCCGTTACATCTAGCGTTGTTGTCAGTACACGTGTCAAGACTTGTTGTACAGTCCTCTGTCACAAGTGTCCCATCTTTATTAAGCAAGAGACATAAGAAATGACTGTCATTAGAAACTATTTCTCAGAAAAAAACACAAACTCACTTTTTATTTTAATTAAACTGAAAATATTTAACACACATCTCTGAATGAAAATGTTGTTCTAACGATCAAATTTTTGTTTACTTTTCGTTAAAGTATGACAATTCTTTTAAATGATATAAAAACATTGTAAACCAAATATGAAAATATTTCATTTTATAATTTTAAGACTCTTAGAAGCTAGTTGTGGCAGATGTAAAGTCTGTATTCAAATTGCCTTATGATATGAACTTGCTAGGAAGAATACACAAATATACAATGTCATGTAATATACAACTTGTAATCTAATCTTCATCGGGCTATTGTGTTGACGAAGGCTCTATTTAAATGATTCACGTATGACTTTTTTTTCTCACAAAATTCACTTTGCAAATGTTTCATCTGTTTTTTCAAACCCTTTTGTTATCCATGTTTTGCAATGTTTATAGTTCAATCTTACTTACAGCAGTTATTTCCGATCTGAACCTGACCAGCAGGACATTCACAAGTGTTAGTACTGCTGCTGCATACCAAAGGCAATGAACAAGTTGAATTCAATGGATCACAGGGATCACAGAGTTCAGATCCAACTGTAATAATGTTTATATTTCTTTGTAATTTTTGATAAAAAATGCTATGCCATAATCAGAATTATATGCTTTATTGTTTAAGTCTGATATGTTTCAGGAAAAAGGAAGTAAATTCGATTCAAAGTTTACCATCTTAGAACACTGTCTCCTACTCTACGATTGATAGAAAACGCTATAAAAGATCATACATATCTCAGAAATATGACAATTAAACAATGATCCTTTTAATCACAACTTCCGTGTCTAACTAGTTACACTGATCGCAACAAGAGTTGTCACTGGATATTGACATATGCCCCCGAAATGTAGCTTTAAATTGAAACTGATGTAAATATATAATTGAATATGCCACTGTGGAAAAGAAAACAGACAAAAAATAGAGCATGAGCTGAAGGTTAATGGTAAAGAAATTTTTTTCTGCTTCAGATTCTTATACGAAGGTTGAATACATAATTATTCAATGAAATAGAAAGCTGTGAGTTTGGCCTTGAATACGAACAATATTGTTTTATTCACAACCCCTACTGATGTTTTATATATAACAAGGCTTGGTGACAAACATTTTGGTTTCAAT
Organism: Cyclina sinensis; assembly: GCA_012932295.1. Lineage (NCBI taxonomy): Eukaryota > Metazoa > Mollusca > Bivalvia > Venerida > Veneridae > Cyclina > Cyclina sinensis. The sequence continues at coordinate 26,199,129 of JAAONU010000017.1, forward strand.
AAAATCCCCCACGCGGTTTTGGAGATGTAGCTTGGACAAGATTTTAATATAGAAGTTATAGTAAAAAATGACTTACTTACCCATAACACTACCAAATATAATCCGACAAGAAACTCCTGACGATATGCATAGCTAGGTTTGGTGACAGACATTCCTGTGTAGTAATGAAACCCTCAAGTAGTTTTGGAGATGAAGCATGGACAAGATTTTAATATAAAAGTTATATTAAAAATGACTAAGTGCTCATAACTCTGCCAAAAATAATCCAAGCAGAAACTCCTGAAAATATGCACATCTTGGCTTGGTGACAAACATTCCTGTACAGTTTCAATGAAATCCCTCAAGCGGTTTTAGAGATGAAGCGAGAAGAATATTTTAACGGACGGATGGATGGACGGACAGACAGTGCGATTACTATATGCCTCCCTTTGGGAGCATAAAAAGAGAAGAATTACCGCATATTGTCCCATTCCAGGTAAAACCTGGGCCACAGACACAGATCGTCGAATTACAAATAGCATTATCATCTATGCACGTGTTTACGATAGTTGAACATGGCTCATTCACACGTGTCCCCACTTGTCAAAAAAATACAGACAAAACCTTATAATTGTAATGATGGAATGGAAAAGTGCAAGGTTTAAAACCTGAAATGTCTAAATACATAGTGACAAAAATACATGTACAACATTAAATACAGGAAACATTTCTGATGTTGTAAAGCTAAATGAAGTTGATACAAATGATGCATGTATTATACAATCTAAATTTTCTACTTGTACATACCTGTGAATGGTGCAGTTATTTATACCTAGAACTATGAAATGATTTACAGAATTGAAATTTATGAGAAAAAGTAATAGTACCACACGAATTTCCGATCTGTACTCGATCCGACGGACATTCACATTTAAATGTATCTTGGCCACAAACCAACGGAGTCTGACACAGGAGTGTTGATGCGTCACAGGGATTACACAAGTACTGTCCAACTGTGAAACAAACAAACACAGTTCTCTACCTTTACTTGAGCTTTTCATGTGTGAAACAATCCTCTGTGATATTTAAGCAAGAAGCACTTAGAGGTCTATGCCTTTTAACTGTCAAGTGATTTTCTGTTTCACAATATAAAATCAATCATGTTCTGAAACAAAACTAATTTATACATGGTTAGTACTAAGCAAGGGATACTTTGAAGATAAAGAAATATTTAAAAAGAAGTCGATGAAATACTAATGTAATTACCACAAATTGTTCCATTCCAAGTGAACCCTGAATCACACTTGCATACAGTTCCATTACAGATGGCATTGTCATCTATACATGTATCCACTAGTGATGTGCATAATTCAGTTACTTTTAATCCATCTGAAATAATTTCAAAACATAACAATGAAAGTCCTTTTCATCTTTTACTTATATGAATTGATGTCACACTAACGGTTTCTACTCTAATTTGCATATACTCTATTTAGTACCCAGAAGACTCTTTTAAGAACCATATTGTTTGGTTGAGATTTCATATACCCTTTAAAAGGTAAAGTGAAGAGCTAATGCTAAGAGTTCTGAAAACGTTTGCATTGCTTATACCATTTGCACGTACGTAAATCTAGAAAACGTGTGTCTTTTCCAGCGTGGGTAAAAATGAGGTAATGATGAATAAAGATGAGGCTTGTCTTGTGATACTTATATGAAAGGTGCAGAAATAGTCTGGACAATTTTTGTATCTTTTAAACCCAGTCTACATGATACATGATTACAATAAAGATCCATAATATAAAATTTGTATAAAATCCTGGCATAAAGCAGTTTTTCTAATTCCATTTCATTCTCAAGTTGCTTAGCATTTTATGTTCTTTCATTTTTCAGATCCCCTTATATAATAAAATAATAATAAAAAAATATTTAGGATTTATCCAATTTTCAGACTGTATTTTATTTACTTACAGCAATTGTTTCCAATCTGAACCTGGTGTGGTGGACACTGGCAAGTGTTTGACTCAGAGCTACAAACAAGTGGACTGTTGCAAGTTGAGTTTGAAGGGTCGCATGGATCACATAGTTCACGACCAACTTTAAAATAAAGAAGTGAGTTTAATATAGTAACTAAACAGAACTAAGAAAGATAGTTAAGAAAAACTGAAGAATTAAACTAAACAGTCGTTGATCTTTTTGCATAAAATGTATGTAGCAACTATACGTTTGCAATTTATAATTTAGCTGCATATTTTTAACAACATTTCAAAATTTTTGAATGAAAGAGTACGAAGGGTGTAAATATTAAGATAATCACTCATCACTGGTAAAACTTTTGAATACAGTCAACTTCGCCTTCATTTTTTGCCCCACTACTTTGGGGCGGCCGGGGGGAAGGGGGGAAGCATATAGATTTGTCCTTGTTTCTTTTGCTTTTAATTTCAGTTTGCTACTAGGTGGCAATACTTACCACAGAATGTACCATTCCAGGAAAATCCGGCACTACAGATACAAAATGTGCCTTTGCATTCAGCGTTATTGTCGGTGCACGTGTCAAGAGTTGTCTTGCATGTCTCCATGACACGTGTTCCAACTAAAAGAAACATTATTGACATGTATGACATGTTTTCTAGTTGGATAAAATATTTCTTAGACACATCTGTTTGAACAAAATATATGGAGTTACCGAAATTATTCTTTATATTAAACCCATTGAAAACAATAATTGAATTTACTGATTAAGTTTAAACAAAATAATAACAATTATGACAGATGAAACAGCCACAGGATATGTCAAATATTTATAATAATTATTTCATTTCAGTGATAGAAAATAAGACAAACCACATTCATCTCCTATCTGTACTTCATCTGGTGGACATTCACACCTGTTTGTGATGGTACTGCACACGAGTGATGAGTTACAAGTCAGTATGTCAGGGTCACAGGGATCACATAGGGCTGACCCAACTAGAAAAATTATAAATTATTTAATTATTAATATAAATAAAACACTAAAATTAGACAAAGTGTGTTCATTCATTTTCAGAAAGGTTTATCATATACTGAAAAAGAAATCAATCCTTATGCATTAAATAAAAAATGCATTTATTTGTTTGTGATTTTTTTTCGTGTGTTTGTTTTGTTTGTTCGTTTGTTTAAATCGAAATCTAGAAAACTAATGGGGAATAATATGCTTAACTATTAACTTGGTGATAGTAAAAATAGTTACAAATCATGTTTTATGTAGAAACAATACTTCACCACAGACAGAATTATTCCATATGAATCCTGGCAAACAGCTACAAATAGTCCCATTGCACTCAGCATTATCATCAATGCACGTGTTGATTACATTTGTACAGCTGTCAGTTACACGTGTACCAACTGCAAAATAATTTACCTTATCTATCTGATTTGCTTCTTTCAAACTGTAGTAAAACATAACTTTGCATTTCTCTAATTGAAAAAAGAATACTAAAACCAATAGCGAGAAATCTGTTTCATCGGTCCATGTAATTACAGTTGAACAAGACTACAAGAACTGGACAAAATCATTGTTATTTTTGATGCGACAAAAATATGTCACAAATTAAAGATATCATTCAAATTACAGTGTCTGGTACAAACTCTGTCTTTAGAATTAGAAAAGAACACATCATAACGCATCTGACTGGATGTTTAAAAAATCTCTCTTAAAAATACGTCTTTGAAAATGATTGCCCAAACGGTTGTGCGAGTTTGTTGTAATAATCCGGTTTCGGCAAAACTATTAAATATAGATTAAATTAGGAACCCAAATGATCAAAGCAGGTCTAATATTTTGTATAAAAGAAGTAACTTTGACCACATATTTTGCATAATATGGGTTAAAACAGCATGGGGTAAATTGAGCTTATGTCTGTTAAATGCTAAAAAATATATCAAATCCAGCTTACCACAGCTATCTCCAACCTGAACCTGGTCTGGTGGGCATTCACATCTGTTAGTTGCATTGCTACATACTAATCCTGGATTGCAGGTGGACTTATCAGGGTCACATGGATCGCAAAGCTGTGGTCCTCCTGTTTTAATTTGAAGAGAAATTTTTAATTGTTTAACAAAATTTTAGATAAAGTCATATAATTTCAACACTTCTCTTTAGATCAATTAAACCTAAATTAAGTACATATTTTGCTGCAGTTACTCATAAGAGTGGAATAATATATAAATATGAACTTTTAAAAGGAGATTCTGCAAACCAATAGTGCAAAATCAAGCTACCATCATCGGTTATCTCTTAGTAATTGATTTCAAATGGCCTTGTAACAGAAAATTTGATATATGTCTTTTGTGGTATTTATTATTAAGTATTTATTAACTTACCTGTACGATATGTTGTTAAAATACTATCTGTTCCCTTGTCTTCATTTTTCTACCACAGCCTGTGGCACAGCTACATATTTAATTATTTTAACTATACCAATAATGTTTCAATTCATTTACACCTGCAGTATTCAATTATGAACATCTGGCTTGAAGACATATTTGCTATCAACGTATTATCATATTACCGCAGATAGAACCAGTCCAAATGAACCCCGTTAGACAGTCACATGCAGTACCATTGCAGCCCGCATTGTCGTCAATGCATGTATCCACGACCGTTGTACATACTTCATATATAAGCCGTCCGTCTGTTAGTAATGAAAATTACTTATTACAAAGGCAATGATAGAATTAACATTAATTTTATAAAATTGCTGCAAATTATAAGTCGATATTTCCCTTCACTTTCAGCTTCAAAGCAAAGCTCATTCTTTTTTTTATTTGCTTTATTGGTGTGTATCTTTTTTGTTCCAATTAAATTTGTTTCAGTGAACATATCTTTGATGCAAGTTTGACGTTGTTTAAACTTTAGGAATGTTTCAGTAAAATCAACTTCTCAAGAAGAAATCAGACCTATGAAATATTTAACTGCATAGGCAAATTACTTTACAAAAATCTCGTAATGAAATCTAAAACAAATTGGTTTCACTAACAGCAATCATCTCCAATCACTACAAAATTAGATGGGCATTCACATATACTGTTGTTTGAACAGACTAATGGCGGAGTGCACTGGGCATTTGAAGTACAGGAAGTCGATCCAACTGCAGAAGAAAATAAGGAAACAGTTATATTGGCAGTATCATTTAGCTAAATGTTAATATTCAAAAATTATATATGAACACGTCAATGACACACATACACGAAGACAAACACATGAAGCATCTGAACTTAAGGAAGTCAACTTACTGCAGATGAGAGGAAAGAAACATAAAGGTTAATAGCAATATTTAATTAAATAAAATGTTAAAATTATCCAAGTATACTTTCGAATGTTAGAAACACTGGAATCAGAAGTCATAAAAAATTGAAAAGTTAAAATGTTTTTGACAATAACGTTAGCTTTTCTTTAATAATCCTCTTTGCTTTTTATGTTATTGTATGTTTAGACAAATGAGTTAAATGTAAGGATAAAAAGTCGTTATATACAATACAATTCGAACTACCATCTCTTAGAAGTTCATAATTAATTCCAGAAATAATTACAAAACTAATTTCAATCAAAAAATTCTATTGATTCAATCATCAAAGTTCATCACCTGAATTTGATATTTTGTCACAATTATCCACAAAAAGGAGATGTAGAACGCGACAAATACTTACTACAGTCATTACCGTCCCAAGCAAATCCCTCTTTACAAACGCAAACCGTGCCATTACATTCAGAATTGTCATCAGAACATGTGTTTTGACTCAGTGTACATCTTTCTGTTACACGCGTACCATCTTAAAGACACATTTAAGAGAAAAATATCTGAATTGAAATGCTCTCAACATCTTGATTTCGCATCTTCGACATTCAGTCGTCAGATAAACCATGAAAAGTACTGCCAATGCTAATCGAATATTGTTTGAATCTATGACTAATACCATTTTGTTGCTTGAGCCTTATTAATTTTATGTTTTTGCAAGTCTAAAAAGCATGTAGCTTCTTAACTATATGTATTTGCTAAATCTTTAAAGTCAGCAAACAATCGCCTCTCTGTAATTTGACTCTTTAGGACATCCTTATTCATAGAATGAATGAATGATTATTTCGACCGTGTTCTTTTTTCAGATATCTTCTTAAAAACTTTATATAAAACTGTAACATCATTAGCTAAAATCATTTCAGTGTCAAAGTAAAATTTTACTTACAGCAATCGTTTCCGATCTGTACAAGACCAGGCGGACATTCACATCTGTTTGTATTATTACTACATACAAGCCCGGTTCTACAAGAATCTTGAAAGGGGTCACATGGATCACACAGCTCTTGCCCAACTGTCATAATGATTATCAACTTTACACCAGCTGCTAAAAAATTACTGGCCAAGAAATTTCTCTTATGTTTAAAAAGCAGTTTCTCCTTAGCAGAGACATTACATCCACTTTTTGCATGAAATGAATCATAATGTTTCTTTTTGCACCATAAAAAGCAGACATAAGATTTGATTTAACAAATAACTTGTTAACTTGTAAACGTTGAACAAAGTATTTCGTAGAAATAACTGATACTTTATACTGAATAAATTAAAATTCTAGCTCTTACCGCATATAGATCCATTCCAGATGAATCCGCTTATACATACACACACTGTCCCATTACAAACAGCAAAATCATCAGAACACGAGTTCAGTAAAGAAGTGCATCTGTCTGTCACACGCGTCCCGTCTGGCAAAACATATAATTAGTCATTTCTTAGGCTTGTTGCTAAAGGAGAGGAGCTTTTGTTATGACAGTTCCACACTACTATCACTATGTATCAACTTTAGCATAACCATGAGGCATGTGATACATTCTGACTGAAATTTCTGTTGACCATCATTTTTATTGGATATGAGTTTTAAAAAAGATTTTCAAAGCTCTGTGTAATGAGAACTCAATTATTGTCCACTGAAAAATTGTGTCTTATTTTTCTGTTTTTTGCAGAACACTTTGCGAGTTTGTGAGTAATGCTGCTAATGAAGAAACTGGCAATTTCAGCAAGACATGCTACGTTCAATCCTCATTAAAATAAAACACGCTATACAGTCGGGAACATATTCTCTTTTTTTCCCTTTTTCTCTAAATACTGTCTCATAATTATGACTCTTTCAAGCAATACATTTGGTTACTTACAGCAGGCACCCCCTATTTGTACTTTATCAGGGGGGCATTCACATCTGTTGGTGTCTGAGCTGCATACTAAACCCACTCGGCAAGAATCTTTATTTGTATCACAGGGATCACACAAGTCTGGTCCAACTGAATGGAAGTAGTTATGTAAAAAAGAATGAAAAGTTTCGTATTGTTTTTTTATATCATTTCAACATGTTTGCGATTTGCTATTATTTTGGCAAAATTCTTAGCAACAAATTAAATCGATGTCTCCATTTTCAGAATGAATTGTCAAGTCAATTTATGTATACACAGTATATCATTATGCATATATTATTGATAAAATAAATGATATTAAATTTACTAAAATACAGCCTTGTTCTCCCAGTCATTCTAGAAGACTCAGTTATTTTTACCACAAATTGTATTATTCCAGACAAAGCCTGTATCACAGACACAGACTGTGCCATTGCATCCAGCGTTATCGTCAGTACAAGTATCAAAAGCAGACGTACACGCCTCCGTGATTCTCGTCCCATCTGTTAGAAAACAAGAGCTTTTACACATAAAGGCATCGTATCAAAAACCAAAGAAAGTTTTACAAAGAAAAAAATTACCACTGTTATCATGTAGTTCTTAATGTCATATTAAAGAAAAGTAATCTATTTTAGAGTAAACAAGACAAAACATTAACGATAATGATATCTAATATGATTTAAACTTAAAAAAACGAAAAACCTATATAATAGATAATTTCCAAATCTGGCAATTACAGAAGCTGACTAGATGACTTGAAGTGAAAAAAGTATGTGAGGTTAAAAGTTTTGTCAACAGTGAATAACAAAGGACTTTCCGTTTAAATAAGCAACATTAATGGAATCGAGACGTTCTATCAAAATAATGACAGACACGACTCAAGGTAAACAAGTCCCTTCAGAATTAATGCATAATACATTAAACCAATACCTAACAATAATCAGAGCAATTGGGTTCTAAACGACCAATCAAAATCATTACAGATGTTAACCAACCCCTTTACTGCAATTATTGCAGAGGACTTGTAATAGAAAAAGTACCAACAAACTATGGAGTAATCATTTTAAAATTATTCCGGAGGACTATAGGTCAAAGTACAAAAAGTTGCATCAATGTTTTTGTGAAAAAATATTAACCCATATCCTGCCAGAGGCAACTGACTCTGCCTTTGCGACCAGTGCTGACCAAGATCAGCCTGTACATCCATGCAGTCTGACCATGGTCTGTCCTATTCCCCAATCAATCAATAAATTTTCAATAAACATCCATTTAAACAATTAATGGATCCGTCTAAATTGAAAGATGGACAAGTCCATTTTGAATATTTAGCATTGTGATTGTTGAAAGTTTAAGTCGCTTTTTTGTGCATTGTGTTATCAAATTTTGTAATGAAAATAAAACTGAATAAAAGTAAAAATTACAGCATTTATTTCCTATCTGCACTTGGTCTGGTGGACACTGACACACCGACGAGTCTGAACTGCAAACAAGGCCAGTACCACAGGTATTAGTTGCCTGGCTACATGGATCACAAAGGGCTGCCCCAACTGCCGGAAAAACGAAACTTAACATTCCCTTCTCTTCAAGGGATATGACTGCTACATTAATAACATTTTATACTTGTTAAAAAGGTAAATGTTTTGATGTCATTAAAAACAGAATTGATGATTAATCATAAGAAACGTTCTATAGTCAGTTTGGTATTGAACTGACTGTACCTCCACTATGAAATAAACAAAGTGAAATAGTGCAATGATACTTATTTGTTGCAAAAAAAGAAGGAACATGTAACAAAGAATTATTGCAAAGAATAAGGTTTATGTAAAAATTTTAAAGAACATCTATTGTACTTTCTTCTTTCACTAAAGAGTGAGGCATTTTGCTATGCTGAGTAACAGCTGTGAAGCAGAGTTACTTGAGTGAACTTGGAGGCTTGGATTTTTCTCTGGTATCATTTGATAATTAACTCAGAAGTCTATGAGACAAATCATTACGTACGGCATATTGACCCATTCCATGTAAACCCTGCTGAACATACACAAACAGTTCCGTTACAAACCGCATTATCATCTCTACAAGTATTCAAGGTCGACAAACAGGGTTTTGTAACACGAGTTCCATCTGAAAAATAAAAATAACTACAAGGATAAACTGTAAGATTTTTTCAAAAGCAAACTGAAACATTGAATTATTCTAAGTTATGTTTAGACTCCAACAAGAATTTGATACAGTTACAGTATAACAGATGTCTAACTATTACAATATTTAATTAGAAAATAGAGTGAATGAAAAAATAAAGTCTCCACACATACTAAATTGATAAATGTGAATACATGCGTGAATATCTAATATATATATTAAAAATATTTTTTATTATTATTCTTTCTACAAAGAGACTAACAAAAAACGACATGTTTTATCACAAACAGACATATGAAAGCATCGCTGATAACTTACAGCAACCATTTCCTATTTGAACTAGATGAGACGGACACTGACATGTGGAGGTTTCTGGACTACATACAAGTGCAGAGGCACAAGAATTTGTAAAGAGGTCACATGGATCACACAGGTTAGTACCAACTGCAGGTAAACAGTGTAAAAAATTGATGTAGGTTTTATCGCATGCATGATAAGCAAAAATAATATTTCATTATAAAGTGACTAAACAGAGACAGAATGGTGTAAAATAAATTTTAAACGACAATAACAACAACAACAAATCTAAACAAAACATTAAATATTCATTAATTGCATTTGTATACATCTTTTTAAAAAAGATTTGGTAGATACTGTTAGGTTTTTGCTCACATTGTTTTTGTTACAACTGTAGAGATAAATTGTCTTTATTTCATATTAAGGATTATACAGATGTTTTTGTGAATTTTAAATGAATTTATACACGGATGGCTGATAGTATGGGATATATTATTACAATATCAAAAAGCTAGAAATGTTGATGTGATAAGTAAAAAATTTCTGATTCTTCATTAAAGCATATTTGTTTCCGATTTATTGTACCAGATTATAACAATTAAAGTATAAGTGTTAATTCTTTTAGTTTTAAGGCAGATCCCATATTATAAATCAATTCTGAGGAGTAGATCTATCTTGCAAGAGAGAAAAAATGTCTTTAAGTATTCATTCAAATGCTGTATAAAATAAGTTCTTAAGAATTCGATCTTTATAAAGTCAAAAAGGCTTTCTTTGCAAATTCACATACTCTGAAAGATAAACTGCATAGATTATCATGCACTATATTTATTAACCATTGTAACATCTGGATATAAAGTATGTATATTTACCACAGATAGAACCATTCCAGAAGAAGCCGGATGAGCAAATACAAGACTGACCATCACATTCAGCATTATCATCAATGCACGTGTCAAGGAGTTTTGTGCAATTCTCCGTTACGTGTCTCCCGTCTAAAGCAAATCGATGTAATGTGGTATAAAAAGGTAAATCTCACACAGATAAAAAAGGCCAAGTCCATTTTTGATATACTGAATACAAGATATATGCATGTGCATTTTTATAAAATGGAAAAAGGTTAATTTCAGTTAGTAGGCAAAGACAGCATATTCATTAAATGAACAACAAAACAAGTGCATTCTTAATAAACAGGTGTTTCAACCATTGAGCTTTGTAAATAAATTTGAAGTTCACACTTTACATTGATATATCATTTTATTTTCCTAGTCCAAATGCCTACTTTAATGTCTACTTCAAATTTAAATCTATTTTTAAGAAAACTCTATCCTACTATAATCTTGTACGAATAAAGACATCATTTATGAGTTTAAGATCACAAAGCCAATAATAACTCACAATAATTTATGATCGAAAACTAGAAAGGGTTTTTGTCACAAAAACATATGTCTTCCATCTATGTACTCTAAGGATGAAACGGCTGCATGTTTTTTGGTATGCAAGGTGAAAGTCAAAACAAAAGTTGCTGTTGGTTTTAACAGACTTAAAAGGTGTAGGTAAAGCTGAAAAGTGATGTGGAAATGAGGAAATACTTCATGTTTTTTTTTACAATCAGAAAGTAAAGATATTGGTTACCTAGTGACAACTGGTGTTAAACATCAGAAATAGTTTAAGCTATCAAACACAGATGTACTTTGATCTCTCAGTTGTTTATAGAGGCTCTGTGTTGTTGTTGATCCGAATGTTTGCATATGTAATTGCATGTTAGCTGTAGTAAGTTGGAAGAGTTCCAGATAGTACAACTGCAAGGTTTTTTCACATATATGTGATCAATCAGCGTTTGCCGAATTGTAGTGGGAGTAATTATAAGTTGATTGAAGTAAGTCATGGTTTGTTCAAGCTCATTAGCTGACACTGGTGCATTAAAGTCACCAGGAACAATTGTTTGTGAAGTTGGTAAATTGCTAAGAATCAAACTGAGCTGTTCACAGAAATAATGCAGGTGAAGTTTTGGAGGTTTATAAACATTCAATACTGATATAGACGGAAATGCTATAATGAACACCAATACATTAAATATCTGTCATAGAAGTATCAATGCGCATAAAGTCAAAGTCTTGGTGGACAAAGATGCCAACACCTCCTCTTGGAGACTGTTGTTTTGTTGTGCTGGCCTATGAGTGAACACAGCTTGGTATCATGTATTTGAGGTTAAACCTTGTCATTAGCACTTGTCCACGTTTCCTGAAGGGCTATAAAATCAGTCCGGTGGAAAAATAATTGTTTTTATTGTCATGAAAATAGGGGAAAAAGTGAAAGCCGGGCAAGGTTTTTCTATTTTAAGCTCTGGTGGCCATTTTGTGTAGCGAAGCGGAACATGCCAGCGATATGCACAAGAAGGGTCGGGACTGGACACTCCTATAAAGTTTCGTCGATATCCCGCCAGCAGTTTGACCTGTGAAAGCCGGACAAGGTATTTTATAGTTTTAGCTCTGGTGGCCATTTTGTGCAGCGAAGCGGAACATGCTGGTAATATTCAAAACTAGGATTAAAAACTAATCACTCCTGTGAAGTTTCAACGAAATCCCGCCAGCAGTTTGACCTGTGATAGCCGGACAAGGTTTTTCCATTGTTAGCTCTGGTGGCCATTTTGTGTAGCGAAGAGGAACATGCCGGCGACATGCAAAACTAGGATTGGTACTGATCACTCCTGTGATGTTTCATCGAAATCCTGCCAGCAGTTTGACCTGTGAAAAGCGGACAAGGTTTCTCTATTGTTAGCTCTAGTGGCTATCTTGTGCAGCGAAGCGGAACGTGTCGGCGATATGCACAACAAGGTTGGGAACTGATCCTTCCTGTGAAGTTTCGTCAAAACCCCGGCAGCAGTTTGCCCTGTGAAAGCCGGACAAGCTTTTTTTATTTTTAGCTCTGGTGGTCATTTTGTGCAGCGAAGCAGAACGTGCCAGCGATATGCACTACCAAGATCGGTACTGATCACTCCTGTGAAGTTTCGTCGAAATCCTGCCGGCTGTTTGACTTGTGAAAGCCGGACAAGGTTTTTCTATTGTTAGCTCTGGCGGCCCTCTTGTGCAGCGAAGCGGAACGTGCCGGCGATATGCACAACTAGAATTGGTACTGTTCACTCCAGTGAAGTTTCATCGAAATCCCGCCAGCAGTTTGATCTGTGAAAGCCGGACAAACTTTATGCGGACAGACAGACGGACGGCAAAGGCAAAAACAACACGTCTCCCAAACATTTTGGAGACATAATAAGAATTATAAGGTTTGTGGTATTAAGAGTATTCTTAATAATTAGTTGATTAGTTTTGGGTCTACATCTGCGATTCGAACAGATAGTTTCACAAAGTAATAACATTTCATTTTTCAAAGGATGTTTTAAACTTACAACAACGTCCTCCTATTTGGACATGATCAGAAGGACATGCGCACCTGGATGTGTCTGGATTGCATACAAGTGGAGACACACATTGTAAGGTAGAATTATCACATAACTCACAAATTTCTTGTCCAACTGTAAAATAAATTTTTAAAACATAACAAAAAATTATCAATGCAAATGCTGTTTTACACCTTCTATTAAATACAGTCAGTGGTAAATATGTATTACTGAGTGAAATGTAAATGGAAAAGTTTTCTTCAGAATATTTCAGAAACAGACAGTCTGTGTCTATAATATCAGTTACCTTGATACAGAATACACTGTTTAAAGGAAAGTAATTAGGTCCTTCATTTTACAACATAATACTGCTGTATTTGCATAATATGAATGGTCGGAATACACCTACTATTCATAACTCGAATGCGTTATTTAAATCTAGTTTGCTTTGTAGAGATACTTTAAGTTAATTATTTTTATACTTCTTTTTCAATTTCAGATGAAGTTTGAAAGTTCTTGTAAGGTACGTCAAATGTTTATGTTTCTGAATCAAAAATGCCTGAACATGTAACATAAATGTGATAAAAAATATGATATTAGCATCCGTTTAGAATTTCTCAATACATCCTGTTAATTCTTTAAGAATTAGCTTAAAAGAAATCTTGAGAGGGAAATGATACATCACCACAAAAAGAACCATTCCAAGCAAATCCTTCTGAACAAACGCAGACGGTACCGTTACACTCTGCGTTGTCGTCGATGCACGTATTCCAGGTATTTGTGCAATATTCTGTTACTCGTGTTCCATCTTAAAAAGACAGATACAAGTTATTGCAGACATTAATTAATGGATCTGTCCAAATAAAACAATCGAAGGGTCCATATTACATATTTATCATGATAAGGTTTAAAGTCCCAAAAATAAAGTTCAAATAATAGATTCAGAAGAATTTCAATATATTCAGGGCACGTAAGAAGCACGTATTAGTTCTTTTAGGATTTTTCTTTGGCAAAAGACATCTGAAATACACGGGTAATATTTACTTACAACATGAACCTCCGATCTGAACTTCATCTGGTGGACATTCACATCTGAATGACTTTGGCCCACAGACCAGTCCGGGTGTACAATTTCTTGTCGATGCGTCACAGGGGTTACAAATGTCTGATCCCACTAGAGAAGATAACATATTTTTTTTACATGCAATAATTGAAAAGTCCCATTCCATCCGGAATGAATTTCTATTCTTGGGTCAATATTCAGTTAATTTAGGTTTTTACATTAGATAGTAAAACTCCTTTTTGACAAAGTTTTGAAAAGTGTTCAAAACATAGGCTGTAGTTTGTTTGTATTTTTTTTCGGTAATTAATTTCTGTAATGATGTTTAAAAAAAAAGATTAAAAAAGATCATTACAAGGAAAATTTTCAGATTTCTTATTCTAGTTTGCATTTTAACAATGGTTACCCGTAATTAACTTACATAATCATTAGCACGCATCGTGGTGGCATGGATTGCTCCATAATACAGCATTTGTTCATTGTCAATGCGTAAGTCCTTACAGGGAGTAAAGAAATTCATAAGGGTGTTGACAGAAAATCACTTGATTTGACACAGAGTTACAGAGTTAAATAGTTTTCTATTTTCAGTAACACTGACCTCAACCTTGAACGTAGGTATCCTAAATGTTTATCTTGCTTTATTTTTACACATGTTCATACGCATGATTTTTCATGAATATATGACAATCCGTTCTATTATCATCAAAAATAGCTAACTAACAGCAGGACCGATCGATCCTCAAACTGACAATCCAAAATTGCATGTCTATAAATAACGAAGTGGTAATAAGATGATTACACTCGAGTCCGCCTGTCTGTCTAGAGATTGACATGTTTTGCGGAGCTATGTTTTTTAAAAATGATTTTGGCGTTTTGTAAATAACATAGTCTTCTTTTTTTAAGAAAATACCTACACAAGAAAAAACTCTAGCCGATTTTTTTTTTATAATTTCAGTTATCAAAGTTGATATTCTATATTGGAACCAAATTAGCTTAGGATCTTTGGTAGTTTTGAAAACTGTACCATATACTGATTCTTTGGGGAGAGTTGTATCAGCTCCTAAAACATTTTGTAATTAATCTTGCCATTTCTGGAGGGATTTTGGAATTACCTCATTTTGATGAGTTAACAGCCTGTAGAGAGATTTACCGCCTTTTTCTTCAGATTTATGTAACTTTTCATAGTGCTTTTTTGTTTCCAATAAGATTTCTTCCTGTGTATTTAAAATTTGACCTGTATTAGTTTTTAAAGAATTCATGAACTTTGATACATTATTTCTATTTTCTAGATTACAAAAATATTTAGTTGGTTTTTCTCCTTCTTGTATCCATTTGCTTTTGACCTAACCATAACTCTTTCTAATTTTTTCTTTCTTAAATCTAAGAGCTCCTTTTTGTTTTCCAGTAATTCATGGTCAATAGTTGTTTGTTTTTTCTATTTTTTTCAATTTCCTTTAAGATGATGTTCTGCATATCAATATCTTTTCTCTTTTTGTGTGATGCATAAGCAATAATTTTCCCTCGGACAGCTTAAAGTAAAGTTTCAAAAAATAACTAAAAAATATTTTACCGCATAAGGAGCCGTTCCAGGTGAAAGAAGACTCACAGGTACAGAGTGAACCAGAGCAGAGGGCATTATCGTCAGTACAGGTATCAAGGTTAGTAGTGCATACCTCGTTTACAAGAGTACCGTCTAAATGTTTGGAAATGTCATATAAGAATATACATGGTGATGTATCATTGTTGTTAAAAACACGGCGTAAAACCTTTTTAATTTAAGTGTTATATTGAATCAAAGATTTAAGTTGCATCATTCCATGCAGTAGTTACTCGTTCTCTAGAAATTAAAGGACAAAGGATTCTTAGTTGCAACTAAATGTCAAAATCGCATATAAATACCAAATGACAAAATCTGTTCCATAGTAAACAGAATATCATTACCAGAAACTGAAAGTTTGTGTAGTAAGTTAAGTCAATTATGTGTACAAGATTGACATGAACACATAATAAGAACTGCACTATAAATAATAGAATAATTCAGGGTCTTTAAATAGCATTTCCAGACCATGCTATTCGAAAGACCCTAAATAATTATAACTGGACATATAGAATTATATTACAAACAGGCATCTCCAATTTGAACAAGGCAGGTGGGCATTCACAAACGTTAGTATCTGTACTACATATAGATCCGTTCGCGCATGTCGGCAGCAAAGGATCACATGGATCGCACAAGGCCTGGTCCAACTGAAACAATATGAGTACTTGTATTTAAGATATATAACAAATATTTTTCTGCAAGCAGTGAATACCTCACCTGAAGTGTCAGATACTGACTAAACAACAGTATAAATAAACAGGGAAAACAGTGACTTCAATTGTCTCTAACTTTAAGAAACGTTAGGAAAATAATGATCATTGTATAAATATTAAACAAATTACAAAACAAAAATTTAAATTTATTAACCTTTCTTATAAAAGTTTTCGTGTAATCGAAACACCTCTAATGAGCCTCAATTTCTGTCTTTGTATAGAGTAACACATAATATATTGAACAACTGTTTTGAACATTTCATAATTGTGTCATGTACCTTCTCACAAATATCTTTATTCTAACAGATGAAACCTTACAAATATTTTCTCATTGTTTTCTGAGCAGAGTTTTTATTTATTAGTATCATTCTGTCAAAATGTGCAATGACAATTTCGAAAGTTCGAATTATAAAAAAAATGTTTTATTTGATACATTTTTGTCTTGAGTTGTATGTTTTATCTGTAATAATACAAGTCATGATACTTTACTCTAAACTGAGTCAAATTTCTGAAAGAAAAAAAGTCATTTTTACCGCAAATGGAGCCATTCCAAACGAATGGAGGAATACACGTGCAAAATGTCCCATTACACTCAGCATTGTCATCTACACATACTGACAGTAAAGACGTGCATATCTCATTAACTCGTGTTCCATCTGTATAAAAACAATGATATCTGTCACATGCATAGTACCCTCAGATTATTCTGTTATAGAATCAATGAATTGAATACACCGTTCAATAGAACTAAGAAAACGACACATATGAATAACTATTATGTGCAATTATAACAGTATGTAAAGAAAAATGCTGACAAACACTGTCTTAAAAAAACCATCATATATTATACATTTATTTCATTTTACCATGACAAGTGTAAAGAGTATGCTACATAGACATAACAGTTACGAGAAACGACTTATAAGATAATTAGTGTACATGTTTATTGTTTAAGTAACTAAAATTTCCGTTAAAGTTAAAGGTGAGATAAATTACGCATCCTGGAGGGGAAAAACAAATTAGTTACAGCAGTCTGATCCAATTTGAACAAAGCCAGGTGAACATTCACATCTGTTTGTGTCTGGATTACAAGAATAGCCGACACATGTAGTATTTGCAGGATCACAAGGGTCACAGAGACCTGATCCAACTGTAAAAAGGAATAATATCATTGAAGAAAAAGGTATAATCAATATTAGTATCAACAAGGTTGTCCAGTATCACCTCAAGCATGGTTCGCATGAACCATTTAAACTGTCGATGTGAAGAAACATTTAAAACCATGTAAATATCATGCGTCTTAATTTTAAAATTGAGATTCATTTTGAATGAGTAATCCAGTCGTACAAATGGTTTTTAAAAAAGACCAGATACTAAATTGCAGTTCAATCTAGTAACTAGTGCTATAAGACTTGATAAATCCATGTCATTTGAGGTTTCTTGTAAGATTTTGAATGCACTGGAGTGGAAGCTGGACTTCGTGCATATGATTTCCTTTACAGACTTTATCTTACTGAAAACAAAAATGTGTTTTGAAAATAAATTTTGGACAATGAGTTTAAATATGTAAATATTTCTTTGTATAATTATCAAATATCAGTAAAATAACTAAAGCCAATATTATAACTTACGGCATACAGAGCCATTCCACGTGAATCCTGATATACACTGACAAACAGTGCCATTACATTCGGCGTTATCATCCTTACACGTGTCAACAGTGTTTGTACAGTTCTCACCTACCAATGTACCATCTAGGCAAAGAAGATCAAACATTTTATACAAATTGTGTATTCCAATTTCAGTAAAAGGGTTGGCTGGTTAAGACATATTGTGGTTTAAGGAAGAGATGTTGTCACAAAAGCTCACCCTAAGCATATTGTGCTTAGATGAGCTTAAAAATGAACTAAACGATATTCAAATTGTCGAAAGTATATTGAATGTTTTAAAGTGTTTACCTTATATATTGATACATTTGACGGAGTTGTTTAAGAATTTGATAAGAAATTCTGCATGAAGCGGGACTCTATGCCATTTTCATTGACAGTAACTGGGTTTGAAGTATCAGGTTCAGCAGTATTATCAGTATGTCAAAAGTGCAACTTAGACATGTAAACATATGAATTATATGTAGTCAAAACTGTCCCTGTCATATATAGACAACTTTGTAATGTGAAAAAAGTTATACATAGAGTCTCTTTTACAATGCAAGAAGATATATATTGAAAGTTTGTATCAACATCTATATATTGAAACAGTCTTCTATACATAACTAGGTTTGTCTTTATATTATGCGAACCTTGTCTAATGTGAAACTGATAAAGCATTATATAGAGTGAATTTCCTAGTATATATATTCAACCAATACATTTTTATGTAGAGTGAATTTTCCAAATATCAGACGAGTTGTCATTTCATTTCTATATATAAAGTATTGATGGTTAAATGTTATAGAAGTATATTTCAAAGAAAGCCGAACTGGCTGCATAATAGACAATGTTAGTATCAAATAAAGACAAATCCGTGTCAAATATATATATAGAAGACTGACTCTATATAAAAACGTACTGGTTTTATGTAAAGGAAGTTCAAATCATGTTATAGTCAATTTATTTCATAACAGGCAACATAATTGCTACATGAAGGCAAACCAGTATCATTTATAGAAGACTGACTCTACACAAAGACGTGATTGCTACATGTTTCAGCAGTCCACTCAATATAATATTGAACATCGCCCACACAACAGTAAATCAGTTTCATATCGGACAATTTTCGTATCATACAAAGACAAACCCTTGCTATATGTAGCAGACTGACTCTTTACTAAGGATGTATTGTTTTGATATATAGGACGGCTAGTTAACTTCATATAATGGTGAACTCGTTTCATATCAGACAATTTTCCTATCATAGTAAGTAAGGCTTTAAAAGAAAATAATAATGTTAAAACTACCTTATAAAGAATGGCTATCTATTACCTAGTCTAAGCAGAAGACTTTTAATTGTCCAGCATTTATACTTACACCCATTTCTAATTTGTACTAGCCAAGAAGGACATTCGCATCTTAATGTGTCAGAGCTACAAACGAGTCCACCAGAACATGATGGTGTTAAAGGATCACATCGACTGCATAAGTCCTGTCCGACTGAAAACAACAACAACAACGAAATATAACTAGTGTGTGGGAGGCAAGGTTCACATCATTCTAGCTTGCTGTTTTAATACTGAATATGAAGCCTGGATAGGGATCACCCAGATCAACAATCTATTTCTAAATTCTGATTCATATTTGCTATTTGAGAAATATCCAGCTCATTGGTGAATGTAATATATTGGGGGTAATTCTAAGTGAGAGGAGCAACACGTTTCACATTGAGGGCATTTTTAAATGAGAGGAGCAATTCGTATCAAAATATCCGTTTTTAAATAAAAGGTGCAAAGAAACATCTGATTTTGACTCATATGTTTCATCATTTGAACCGAAAATGGAAGTAGAATCTGAAATGCTTACCACATATTGAACCATTCCATGTATATCCTTCAATACATGCACATATTGTTCCATTACATTCGGCATTATCGTCTCTGCACGTGGTCAGAAAACTGGTGCATACCTCATTCACACGTGTCCCATCTATGAAACATTAATTTTTGATAATTCAGTTAAATATTAATGATATGAGACGGTTTGTTTTTCACATACCTTTCTTGAAATTTTGCTGTCTCAAATTAGTCAGGGTGAATCCACATTCAGGTGAATGAGCAAAATAGTATTTTTGTATACATTCACACAACATACTATGGTTGAAACGTATTCAAAATAAAATAATTTATCACATTCTATTATATTATTCAAACACACTAGACTATATAAAAGTCACTTACAGCAAGAATCTCCAATTTGCACCTGGTTGGTAGGACATTCACATCTTGATGTTTTTGAGCTGCAGACAAGGTCTGCACTACAAGAGGAATTGCCTGGGACACAGGGATCACACAAAATAGATCCAACTGTATTCAAACATTTAGTTTTAAATATGAGGTATACTTGTAATAGGCATGTAAAACTATACAGTTAAAGAAGTATCTTAAAATTATTATAAATTAATATTTGATATTGAGCCTTTTAATCAAATAAACAGAAGCCAGCAATTTAACAAAAATGATTTAAATTATCAGTGCCATCACGTGAAATAAATTCGATTTTCATTCATGTTTTTTCATTAGCTTAAGCAATTACCCTTTGTTTTTAACTAAAATGAAAATAGTTTCTTTTCTGTTAAGCAATATCATATCAAATGAATAAAATAATAATAATAAAAAATGAATAAATGTGAAAATTATAAAGCAAAAGAACAAACTTAACCACAAACAGAACCAGTCCATGTAA